>CM076716.1:19381265-19788765 GCA_038501795.1 Pseudopleuronectes americanus | reverse complement strand
TGAGACAGTGGGGAGAGTGGGTTGATAAAAATAAGTCTCTTTCTTGTCCCAGGGAATCAGCAAGCATTTTCAGTCTTACAAACACAACAGATACTATGTTAAACAATAAATAAATCATTATTAAGTAACTCTCTGCAGAGTGCTTTGATTTTAAATCTGTGAGCGCTGCACCAGCACCACTGGTTAGAGTTACCAGCAGGTGGTGGTCAACTGCTCTGTAAGGGCCCTGGCTTGGCACTCTGCTCCAGCCATCTGGGGCCGTCTGCTTTTATTTACACAGACAACTGGACTGCTTCTGCTATAATGATGACAACCTGGTGCTGCACCAAACCCAGAGCAGCCAGCTGTGTGGATTACACAACACAAGGCAGCCCAGCTAGGTAAAGCAGTGACAGAGATAGGAGTTTAAAAAAAGCAGAGGAGAGAATGTTAGTACAGGAAGTCTGTGATACTCACTTCACTGGAGTCCTCCTGTTGGTTGATGACTGTGATTGCATCCTCGGAGGCTTGCCTCTTGGCCTCGGCCAGCGCCCTCTCCATTTTAGTGCGCTCGGCTGAAATCATCTCATGGGCCTTCCTCTCGGCGTCCGACACCGCTTTCTGCAGCTCTGACATCGCCTGTCGCTTCACCTCATTCACGGCCTCCTCTACAAGAGAGAGAGAAAGAAAGAGAGAGAGAGGTTTGTTAGTGCCTGTGACCGTCGTCTCATCCTGCCTGCTCTGTCATCCTTTATTAAGGCCCTTTAAGCTGCCATCTTGTTGCAGCTCGGCGAACAGATGTACATCATCCAAGATTTAAAACTTTCTGCCAGAAAAGGGAAACAGCCAGACTTCAATAATTAATTCAAACACGTCTGGCCACAATAATTTTTTCGGTGTTGACAACAGCAGATGTCTCCGGAGTTTTGTCGGCAACTTGGCTGTTCATCCAACATCCTGGGATTCCCTAGTTCGCCTGATTGTCGACTTGTCATGAGAATTGTTTTAAGAGAACATGTGAGACCGAGTTAACCTGTGATGGGAATCATCTCCCCAGCAGCAGACATGAATACCTCCACTGCAGGGCTCCCTACAAAGTGGATAGTCTGTATCTCGGGGCCCTCTGTTCATCCAGCACAAGCACAAGCTGTATGAGTGAGGAGGCTGTGTTTTTACAACAGGCAGGTGTGTAGACTCCTTTCTCCAGATGGCAGTTCGAAAATAGAAAAACTTCCCTTAGAGGCAGGAGTGATTACAATTTGCCATCTTTCATTATTGGCCTCACGGTGCACAACAATTTCTCGCAGGTCTTTTTATACCTGAGAAAATAGGTTGAAAACATACACTATTTATTAATCAAACGCTAATGGGGCGTGTCTCGATCACAGGACATGGATTCCCCCCCGACAGTATCATTTTCTCCTGCCATCTATGACAGTAACACTTTTAAGGATTAAATGATTCTTCTCTCTCGCCTGCTCCACCTCCTCCAGATGTGCCATGAAGACAGTAGTGGCCCCCCGGATGATGTGTCCCCCCCTCCCGGATGATGTGTCCCCCCCTCCCTCCCCAATACCCCTCCTCCTCCTCCTCTTTCTTCTTTCCCCTTGCAAACAATATCTGCATTATCCCGGGCTTCTCAATTATCTGGCCCTAATGCATGCACCGCTAAGATTAGTTTGCAAATTTAATTAATTCTTATCAAGGAGACTGCACAGCAGATGCTGGGGCAATTAGCACTTAATGGAAAACACGGGGGCAGCAATATTAACGTTTTAATTCCACGGGGATTTTGGCAAGTCCCTGAAACGTGTTATTTCTGTCTGCCTTTTCACACTTCAGATCTTGTTTTTTTTTCCAAAAGCACCGCAGTGTCTCAACCTGAACCAGACCAGAGGAGTACGTGTGTAGTTTTTAATTAAAAGCAGGAGGTGCTGTGCTGCAGCTTCATCGGGCCGACTACCCGGCTCACCGAGATAGAGGTGACACACGTAAACACACACAAACACTACAGAGGAGATGCGTTACTCACCCTGCTTGTTCTGGAGGTGCTTTAGTGCCGGGGAGAGCGGGATGCTTGTAGTTCCTGTATGAAAAACAACTGCAATTAAAAAGAGCTTTTTTTTTGTGTCTTGCTGGTGAAAATGCAGCACAGTATTTTGCCAACAGCAGCAGCATCTCGGCTCCGCAGGGTATTGGAGTATGACTGCAACATAATAGCGCTGGGACTGGTGGTGGAGCAAGGGCTGAGTCAGGTGACTCCAGGGATGGGCTCTATCTAACATGCAGTGTACGAGAAGGCCCAGACAGTGCAGCACTCCCAGCTGCTTTCCATTTCTCTACAGAATGAGTGGAATCTAATCACCACGGCTGAGATTTGTTTGTCTGTATCGATAAATGTCTGTGTGTGATGCTCTCCAGGGATTTTAGGTTTCTTGCACAGGGCTAGAAAGCAAAATTGAAAAATAGGTATCAAAAACTTGAGAGTGTGTGTGTGTCTCAGGACAATGGAGACAAGTTGCGCTCCAACTTGTGCTGCTCTGCTGCGGCAAGCCTCGGGCCTGGATGACTGCATTTTCACTGCAGTAGCCTTTGGTAATGGTGACTGATGGAGGGCGTCTTGCCCCGATAATGACACGGTGTCTCCAATCCTCTGGCCTGATGGACCTGCGGCTGTTAGAGCTCTTCTCTGTGTGTCTCGGTAGCCAGGGTGAGGGCCACGCAGACTGATGATGGTGATTGTGTGTGTGTTTTGTTCAGTCTGTGTGTGAGGTCAATTAGGGAGACAGTAAAGAAAAAAGGGGGGAAATGTCGGCTCTTACCGGCTTTCCTCCAGATTTCCTCTGGCAGGTATCCTGAGGGAGGCCTGTGTAAGAAGTCTCGGTGGATCTCTGAAACACACACATGCGGGGCACACAATGAGTCTCAGATACACACACACAGCGACAGACACACACACAAACCTCCTCTAAGTTTCCAGGTTTCAATTTGGAATCAATAAAAACTTTGCATGGCAACATCAGTAACTAAGCTGTCGATAAACTTTTCCATTCATGTCTGGGAAGGAAAGGGAGTTAGAAGTGGATATAAATCTTAATTATAAATGAGCATGAAGGAAACGTTAGGTTGGAATCAGTTGTTTAAAGATCCAGGATGTTGCAACTAATTTTGTATTGCTTCACACTATGAGCTAGAATTTGTAAATTTGGAGAAAACAGGATCATCTCACGAATCTCTTTGTGTTTAAATTGATGCATTAAAGCATCTCCAGCATTTCAAATAAGCCCCACCTTGCTGTGAGTGTTTTTGCTTTTGCCAAACATGCCCTGCGTGCGTTTGTCTACCTGTCTGTCTGCCCGTCTGCCTTTCGACAGCTGAGGGAGTTCCTATGGGCAGTGGCTCGCTGCCGCTAGCTGTGTTGGAGGAGGAGTTGTGGTGAGGAGGAGGAGGAGGAAAGAGGAGGAGGAGGAAGGCAGTGCTGTCCGTTGCTCCCACCTTTTTTCATCTCCTCCACGTCGCTGTACCGCCGAATCCAGTGGTTCATCTCCTCCCGGTCGGCCTCCTGGCAGCGGCGCAGCACCGTCAGCGAGCGGCGCGTCTTCTCCACCATGTCCATGATGCAGTTCAGGAGCTAAGGTGAAGAAATGGTAAAGTTTAAATTCAGAATTAAATAGAAAATAACAAAAACTCCCATAGTAGACTTTATGAAATGAACCAAACGTCATAATTCCGGATGAACAAATCTGCCTCTGGAGGAACAAGTTACTTTGGGGCCACTGTGCCTATGTGTGAATCCACGCACTATTTCAATCTGCCCCAAAACAAATAGCACCCAGCAGATGTTGTGTGTCTGTGTGCAAACTATGTGTCACTGTCTGTGCCAATCGGTTCATGAATCGTGTGTTTGCCAGTGATTTCCAGTGTCTTTAGAGTCTCACGGCAGCGATAAATTAACAGCTGGACTGCTGATGAAATAGTTGAGCCAATTCCTTCCACCCTTCTGCTCCGCTCCCTGCCAGCTCAGCAGATTCCCTCTGCTTCCTCTCCGTGCACCCACTGCTGTAAACAGTGTCAATCTTTTTATTCCACAGCGCCCTGTGTTTTTCCAGACCTGGCCCGCTCTTCTAAATGGGTTTATCATGGTTAACATTCAATCCATAGCATTATTTCCATTCATCTTTGCATCTCTCTCTGTCTATTCCCCCCCCCACCCCACCCCTCTGTCTCCCTCCCACCCTCCTCCATCCCTCCCTCCCTCCCCCCCGGAGTTCGCTATATTTATTTCAGTGAAGTGTTTCTAATTTGGCTGGGGTCCAGGCCTGGCCGGTTCTCTCCATGACTGCAGCTCTTGTCTCAGCTGCTCTGCCCAGCTGGAGCCGCTCTCTGCTGGGTCTTGAGCTCCATCTGGGGCCCTGTTTCTGTGCGTGTGTGTGCATGTGTGTGTCTGTATCTAGTATACATGATTTTTGTCTACATGGAGCTGGGTGCCAGGAAGCACAGATAGGTGTCTGTGTGTTGTTAGTCCATCACACTGGCGTGAACCTCATAAGGTCGCCTGTCCCTCAATCTGTCAACTCAGATGGAACCAAGGATTCTCCATCTGTCATCAGTTCCTGTTTCTGTTATCCAAACTTTTCTCCTAGCAGCGTTATGATGTTCATGATTTAAACAAAGGCGGCTGACGTTAAGCTGCAAACTCTGATACGTACATTATCAAGGTGCTTCCATTCCTCTGCCCACTCTCTGTCTGTCAGGCGGTGGTCGATCACCTCCTCTTGGCGAGCGCCGTGCACTGCTGCAACAAAAATCACACGGGACAAATCCCTGTTAGGATCATGGACCAAACACTTTAGTACATTACACTGTAGTATTACCTGAGCAGAACTGTCCATGTTGGATATATAACGATGTGTATAGTTGACTAAAGGACACTTCCCTACTGCATTTCTGTGTTGTATAAATGCTATATCAAACCCCAACCTGGCCCAATTTGATTTGTAAGCTACATCTGAGTGTTAGCATTTTGTGCCACATTATAGTTATCTGTTCTATTCTATTCTTGTATTTTAACTTATTGCATTTTATTTAATCTTATCTTAGCGTATGGCACTTTGGTCAACTGCAATTCTTTTAAAATGTGCTATATGAATCAATCAGCCTCTCAAGTGTTTAACATACAGACCTGGTGGGGTTTAATGTTTAATGCTTAATTCATCCACATAATAAACTTATAACTCATCCATGTTCTCAGACATGTTATCAGTAACTGTGTACGTATCTCTTCGATGTATGTCTGTGGCTTACATTAATTCATTTTGGTGTCTTGTTGGTATTATATTCTTCTTTACTTGTTGCTGCAGGCATTGTTATACAAAGCTCATCGAAAACTTTGAGAACTCACACTATATGCAATGACACTTGTTACGCACCTGGCCTAAAGGCAGAAACTCATGTGTCCATATACAAGAGCCTCGTGTGAGACCGGTCTTCTAACAATTGATCTCTTTCCTTCTGGGAAAGCAGACGGAAGGCATATATGGTCGCCACAGTTGTAACACACAGGCATGTACGGCTGTGGGCTTTATATAGATGCACCGCCACAAGGATTATCACAACGGACTGACAACTGGCCTTTGTTCATCACATACACCCCACTGACATATGCACAGGCCCACTCAGCGTTGACGATATAAGTGTGACCTACGTGACCGTGGATGTTTGTAACCGTGTGACCGCCGCTCTACCTGTCTGCCGATGCCTGTCTCGGGCGTCGCGGTGCTCGTTGTGTCTGTAAGCGTCTCTGTACTGGTGCGCCAGGGCCATGTCTTCTAGGCGGTAGTGCTGGGGTCCCATTTGGGGGTTGGGCGGGTGGGGCAGGCCATTGGGAGGGTGCGATGGGAGGCCGTTGGGAGGTGGGTGAGCAGGAAGGCCCGTGCTGGGGCTGAAGCGTTGGCTGGGGCTGATGGTGCAGGGCCTCTTAGCGAGGTGCTCTGGGTGCATGCCGTCCCTCTCTGAGCTGTCTTTGGTCCTGGAGAGGAGGACAGGGGAGAGGATTAACACATGACAGAATGGTCAAAGATACAGTACACAGACCAGAAATTAATATTGCCATAGCTTAATATCATACAAATGAATGTGGCCACTAATTTGTAGGAGCTTGCAAATTAAAAAAGCTTTAAAGAGTGTTTTTTGAATTAAAGAAATTCAAGCTCTGAAGTAGAACAATTCGGCACCACATAGTAACCGGAACTAAAAAGCAGAGGCCATGCAAACTACTTTGTCAAAGATATGACATATACAATGTAGAATTTAAATCATAATAGGAAAGTTGAATGCCTTGAATTGTATTTTCCAGCAGTGCAGTTATATTACGATTAACAACATAACAGATCCTTGTGACACGATTCCATGTTCACTTTCCTATAAGTAATTGCCTTGCACAGCCACGCTACTTCTCAGAAGCTCTGTTTCCATTACCACATTTACCAGTATTCCACAAATCCAATAAAGAATTCAGCTGCTTTTTTAATTTCAACCAGTCAGAAGTTGTTCTGAGGTTAAAGTCACCGAATAGTATGCAACTGCGTGGCTGCTTTCTCACCCCAGTTTTATTCTAAAACAGATTTCTGACACCATGTTAATGTCTGGAGGAAGAAAAATCATCTTCATCTTTCCCTTTTGCTAGTTCATCCATGGCTGTGCCAGACCACAATGAGTCATGTGAAAACTGGATGGTTTTGCCAGGCTGAATGTGCATTGCTGCTGAATTACTTCATAGTTCAGGAAAACATGCCCCAGAAAGGACCTGAATGCCCTTAACATCAAATCCAGACATACACACTCATCATGAATCACATATCCGCTTATGTGTTTGCAATTAGCTGGTATCGCCAACATTACCAGTGCAGAGTATCTGTGTATATGTGGGAAACCAGTCAAGATAAGAGTAGCGCCAAATTATGATGCACAAAGAAAACTCAGACGTGGGAATTATCAGCTGTGATCCAACTTTGAAACAAATGAAGACAAATTCAAAGAGTCAGGATGTGTCCTCAGCTGCACCTCTACATGAGATATGATGTAGTGATGTCAGAATGATGTAACTACATGTTCTGAGAAAAGAGAACAGATCATCTGTCGACTGAGAAATAACAGTTTACTGCGAACTGTCGTAATCGTTTATTTTCAAAGAATTACAACATCTAGTGCTGTGGATTGTGTTCGTAAGATGAGGCTCTAGTGAGGAACACAAACTTGGGTTTTAAAGCGAACACGCACACACACACACTCACACACACACACACACACACACACATGTGCCAATGTATTTCTGCTTAGAGCTCCTTGTTGTTCAGTTACAGTAAGACTCTACCTCTCTCTCGCAGCTGTGCACCATATGTACCAAACAAGGCCAAGTCCAACTGCACACCCTGAGAGTCAGGCTCTTAATCTGAGTTCCCCTCAGCCTGCGCTTAGATTGAGAGTCCCCCCCCCCTCCCTGCTCTCAGGCTTAAAGGGCAATATGGGCCGAATGCTGTGTGTTTGGCAGATGTTTAGTGACACTCATTTGTGTCCATGTACTTTAAGTGTGTGCGTGTGCGTGTGGAGAGAGAGAGGTTGTGTTTGTGAGCCATCTGGACAGTTTAAATGGGAGTGTTGATATTAATCTGTTTAGCTGGATGGCAATGGCCAGGCACTCGGATGGAAATCACTCTTTATCATCCAGAGGATCAAATGCTACGCAGTCCCGCGTGTGAGTGTGCGCGCGCGTGCGGTTATCCGTGTGTGTATTTGGGCATGTCGGCCGCACTCGCTCTAGTATCTGACAAATCGGGAGGAACAGCTGGCCACTCCCCACCCCCCATCTACCACCACCACCACCACAAAGCCCCGCCTGTTTATAAACCAGAGGTCGGGAGGCGGAGGTGTGCGGATTACAGTGGGATTGCACGTTCGACTCCAACCTCTAGTCCCGTCCAAAACCACCATCAGCCACCTCCCCTCCCCTCTTAAAGTGTTACGGTCAGCACATCACCATCTGGACACATCCCTGACATATGGACAGCTGCTGGGAGCCTGCAGGTCAGGCAGTTGTGGAGAGAGCAAGAGGGGGAGGATATAAAAGGGAGAGGAAGTAATCAGGGAAAGCACGGCGATGCCAGGAAGAGAATGAGGAAGAAAAGAGGACGAAGAGGAAAATGCCTTTTTTAATTCTCATGTGTCGTCGTCTTAGTCGGGTGAATAATGGAGAGCAGTGCTCTGGGAGAAATGTGGGACAAAAGTAAACTGAGCTCGCTGTCGTTCTTTCTGTCTCTGGGTTGTGCTGAGGACATCTACTGTACTTCCCTCCCTGCTTTCTTCTCTGGCTCTCTCTTTCTCTCTTCATTCTCAACCTCTATCTTTATTTTCCTGCTCTACATTTATCTCATCCCTCCCTCTCAGACAGCTGGCAGAGCCGGCCTGGCATCAGGGTTGTCCAGACATCCGCCTCCCGCACAGAGGATTTATAGCCTCCCCTTGTCGCTTGGCTTTCTGGAATACCCTGAAACAATTCATTTATAACCCTGTCTGCATGAGAGACTGCAAAGCCTCTGCTCCCGAGTTTGTGTGTGTTGATGTTTTGTATTTGCGTTTAAAGAAGAGACGCTGTACCTGTCGGGGGTCCTCCTCTTGCCGTGTTCGTTCATCTCCAGCATAATCTCGGAGGAGTCGAGGGGCGAGCTGGCATTGGCGTCCAGGAGAAGCTGCTCGTGCTGGGCCAGATACTGGGCTGGAGTCTGCTTGGCTAACCTGGCACAGTGGAGTAACTCTCTCTGCAGCAGGGGCAGGTTCGCCTTTAGGGGTAAAGAAAAAGAGGGTGGACAGTCAGATCCTGGATTAGGAAGTTGTTGAAGGAAGGATGTACGAGAGGTTTAATGAAACAATGTACGTTAATGTTGAGAACAGTGTTCAGTGGACAAGAGATGAGCTGGAAACTCATGGTGGAACAATGGATAGATGGGGTGAGGGTGAAATAATGCGAGATTAGGTTGAAAGAAAGTGATAGATGAACAGACAGGGTGAGATAAGACAGGTCACCTGACACATTCCTCTGCCATGTCTCTCTTTCTCTCTGTGTGTCTCTCTCTCTCGCTCTCACTCACCCTCTCTCGCTCTGGGGTTGGCTGGTGTGTATATTGTATTTTTGTGTGTCTGTATGTGTGCGTAACATTGCTGTCAAATAGCGCTCTCAGACCTGTCTGGTTGATATAACACAGACAGAGCTGCAACGTCCCAGATGTGGAGGATCATTGCATGCCAGGAGGTCTGACAAACACACACACACACACACACACACACACATACACAAAGACACACACACGGACACACACATGGACACACACAAACCACTTTAAGTAAACATTCACAAGCCCATTATACCACATTTAAGTACTGCAAACACAGGAATACCCATCTGGAATCAAATACCCAATCTTGAACACTGGCCTTATGTAAATCTTGGGGCAGTAAGCTGGGTGCAAGTCAATACATCAGGCATAAACACTTACCTTCAGGAAGGGAATGACGAATGGCCTCAGAGGAAAGTTGGTGGCCTCGTGAAGTTTGGAGTGAAACTCTTCGATAGTGAGGGTGGAATTCTGTCCGGGAAAACAGGCCAGAGTGAGACCAGAGCGGGCACAAGAGTCACAAATCAAAAGTTACTCCACGGGAATGTAATGAGAACTCACCACCAGTCCCAACACCAGGCTGCGCACTCTCTCTCTCCGATCTCGGGCGATATGTCGTTGCCAAACTGCTGCAGCGTGGTGAGGAAGCGCTTCAGCTTGCAGAGCTGCCGGGCGCCGCAGGCCGGCGGGAGCTGCTGGTTGGACAGCGAGGCCGTGGAGGACATGGCCGGCCCGTTGCTGAAGCCGTTGGGCGTGGACGGAGCCCCATTCAGCGAGGTCGGAGAGTGGCTGCTTCCGTTCAGCACTGAGGAGAAACGGACAGAGAGAAGGGGAAAGAGACAACGTGAAGAGGGTGAGTGTGGAGTGCCTGGGGGGGGCCACCCGACAGATCTGAGGGCAAGAGGGGAGACGCACTCATAAGCTGCTGATAGAGGAGAGTGTGCTTCAGATCAAATCGAAGTTAAGGGCACAATAGACTCACTACACACAAAGTGACTTGTGCGGTGCACTTTTGCCCCAGTTTGATGGAGCCCTCTTGAGCATGTGTTTGTGTGTTTGCAGCGACTTCAGCTGTTTCACAAGTGGCACCGTGGTACATCTGACCCCTTCCGCCCCCCCCCCTCTGTATCAGTCTATTCCACCCTGCTCCTCACCCTCGTCCCCCTCACTCACTCACCCACTCACTCACTCAGTAGGACACAACTATAAGAGGAACTTGTTAAAGAGCCGCCAAAAATAGTCCTGCGGCCCATGTTACTTTTATTCCAGTAGCAGGTGTGTTGCCAAATTTGGACCCGCACCTGTCCACCAGCTGAAAGTAGCTTTGCAGCTTTAAGGTTCAGAATAGACTCAGCACTCATACACATGCAGAATCACTCACATGTCCTTCTTAATTCAGGCACCAACAAACTCAGAAATACACACAGGAGCTCACTCACACTCACAACACACGTTTGACCTTACCCCTAATTTCACGTTTTTAATATCCGAGCCAAAAAATAAACGTGAATTATGTTCTCAGCCTAGGATTTGATCTAAGGATGAAATGCTCTTTTCAATCTCTACTGTCTCTTGTAATTGCATTTTTTTAAAACATGCATTTACACACAATGCATCTGTGTGGCCGCAATAATCTTTTCTAAACGTATCTGAGATTCGACAGTGAGCCACCGGAGACTGTACAACGCTCCGTCTTGACCTTAAGCTTGAAAACAAGAGCGTCCGCAGTGGAGTTGGTCAAAAGTTGTGTTGCTGCTGCTCCTCTCCGGCATGCTTGTTGCTCTAATCTGTGGGTCGAGGGCCTCAACACATATGGACTGACCCATGTGATCCCGACAGGCAGCAGAGCTTGTCTTCTGGCTTTGGAGGGGAGGGAGAGGTGCGAGGGGAGAGCTACACTGCTGACCGCCGGCCACAACAGGTGAAACAACACAGCCTGTCATTGCTATATAGGGAAGAAATCCGTCCACACACACCGCAATAGCGCCGATGTCCCCTGTACCGCCGGCGCTGTCGCCGCCGCCGCCCCGCCTGACCAGCTGGTAAACAACACAGACACACTCGCACATGCACTCAAAGACACTTGTGCCACCAGCAAGGGCATTCTGCGCACAAAAAGACACACACGTACACACTCGCACACATAGTTGCCTGCAGAAACGCACCTGACACACAAGTGACTTCAACACTTGCTCAGCAGAACAGGGGAGAAACACATATTTGGAATTTACCTTCCTGTTTTACATATTATCAGACATTCCCTTCATATTTGGAATTTCCCTTCATGCCAGTTGACCAACCAAGAAGGTGGAGTTCATTGTTAATGTCCTCTGGGGTGTGAGAGCATATTATTATAAAAGATTGATGGGTGACTGATTTGAATTAACGTAGCCGGTCTTTAGCGACACAATAATGTATATCAAAATGGCCAAAGGGCTGCTCATTGTAGGAACTGTCAGGTTGTATAAATTCTAATTCTTATTATGTTATGATTTGGCTCTTAAAATATAACTAAATTGAATACCTTTGATTTTAGTTCATTCATTGTTTGCCATGGACCTTTGTGAAGCACTTTGTAACCTTGTTTAGATAAGTGCTTTACAAATAAAGTTATTATTATTATTTTATCAGACCTAGACCTAGACTTTTATTTTGGATTGAACTTTTGGTTTGAACTTAGGCAAA
This sequence comes from Pseudopleuronectes americanus, assembly GCA_038501795.1. Classification (NCBI taxonomy): domain Eukaryota; kingdom Metazoa; phylum Chordata; class Actinopteri; order Pleuronectiformes; family Pleuronectidae; genus Pseudopleuronectes; species Pseudopleuronectes americanus. The sequence continues at coordinate 19,776,934 of CM076716.1, read as the reverse complement.
ACTAAATAGTTTTGCTTAAATTTGACAGTGGAAGTGAAACAAATGGAGCAAAAGAATATACAGCAAAGATGCATATGGAAGCACAAATCTATTGTGATCCCAATATGCATCTTAACACCTGCATGTATAGGCCTCTGGTTGTCCCAGTATAGAACAGTTTCAACCTGAAGATCAAAATGGGAGTCAAGCTACAAAATAGAGCAGGCTAAGATATTCAGTCAGTGCTTTAAAAGAGCATTGTTTGCAATGTTGTAGCTCTGGCTTTGTTCCTCAATGCTCACTATGAAATGAAACACATATACTACACTATGTATACAGACTATATGGTACTGGTAGTAAATGCATATTGTAAATGTGCACTTATTACACTGTTTAAGTTAATTTACAGCACAATAGAAAGGACCCTTACTTGATTTACTGGTGGTGGGGGTGAACGAAGCGCTGCGATTGGTTGCTTGGCTGACAGCCGGGGGTGGTGGAGGCATGGTGGGTGGGGTGGACCTGGGCTGGGTTTTCACATCCGCAGGTGAATCTGGCATTGTTCCAACCTTCTGCACTCTGCTACCTGAGATGTGAAGGGAGGGAGAGACGGAGAGGAACAGAGAGAGAGAGAGAGAGAGAGAGAGAGAGAGAGAGAGAGAGATACATCAAGATGGGGCTCAGGCAGAAATCATACTTTCAAAGTGGAAACAGCTGGTTGAGGAGCAGAGCTCGGACATTTTCACCTGGGAACCATCGATTGTTTCCTTAAACCCCAGAAAGACCCATAAAAGGAACCAAAACAAATCAATGCAGAGAGTGGAAATGAATCCAAACTTGTATTGTGTTGGAGATTCATGGGCCTGGGAGACATACAGTAACACCTGCTCACTCGTTCAGCTGCTGCTGACTGAAATCCCCTCCTTCTCTCTCCCCTCTCTCTCTCTCCTTCACACAGACACACTCCATGTAGCTCTGACATCCCAATCAGTGCCCCTTCACTACAACTTCCAACCCCCAAACACACACACACACACACACACACACACACACACGCACACACTCCTCCCCGCCTGTCCCCTCTCGTCCCCCTAGTTCAGACAGCCGGCTTGACAGCCAGTGACAAGTGCAGCTGGATCTGCTGCTGTCCATCACCGTGGACCGGCTTTCAGCAGAGCTCCGTGCTGCTACTAGAGGCTCCCCTGTCCTCTGCCAGACACCCTGCCAGGACCAAACAAGGCAAGGCCAGGCGCGGTATCGTGAAGGGGATGGATGGTACGGAAAGAGACACGAGAAGAAAACAAGACGTAGGGTGGATGTGCTCGGGGCCGCGAGCCTGTGAAACGACTCCTGCCTTTTATTCTGTATTCAAAGGAGAAAGAAAATCGAATGCACTAGATGGTGTGTGAAGCACAAAACCACATCCACTGAAACAAGCTAGTGGCTGTGTCTATTATTTGATGTATCGGTGGAGTGTTGACGCTCTTTCCCTCTTCGAGTCAGTGCAGCTGTTGGAACCATATCCTTCTGCAATGTCAACCTGAGCTGAGAGGTGTGATGACTTTTGCAGCCTGCGAGCAGATAGCTTTAATCCATGTGTGCATGTGGAAGTTTGAATTGTTTGAAGCCTCCTTTCTTCTTCTCCTTTTTCACCCTTTCAGCTAATGTATCAGAGAAAAAAAATCATTAAAATAACCAATCACTCAAGGAACCTTTCAAAAAAATCTAACCTCTTGTGTTTTTAGTATAAATATAAGTGGAAATACTCTCAACACCCCTGGATGGAAACCCAGTTTCCAGCTGCGGTGTTAATACATCGTTGTAACTAACATATTAAATCACTGTCACGTAGCGGGTCTTTCATTTCCCTTCTCCCATGAGCCAACAGTAAATCCAGTGTTTTCCTCCGCGGCACATTTAGCCCATTTCTCAGAGCTCGCGTTCAACAGCTGGTGTCTGTATTTAAAGAGTGGCACTCTGGAGTGCTGCTGCACGAGGGCCATTGACACAGTGATCCTCGGAACACGAGGGGCACTCCGCTGTTTGCCCCCGCGCCAGACGCTCCCAACATAAACACATAAGGTTGTAGATGTAGAGGCTGGTTGGTATAAATAGATGCAGCCATTCTCCTGTATAGAGCCCACAAACACACAAACAAGCTCGGCGGGCTTGAACTGCAGAGCGGCTTCCTGTAGGGAGGCCGCCATATGTTCCAGTGAAACCTCGTCTTTGATGGAATTGCACCGTGCGGCTGTGTGAAGTGTGCGCTGCAGGACGGTCACACAGTGAGAGTGCAAGCTCATACAGCAAGTGCTTTTTCTAGACAATGGCTGAGTCTGTTTGTTCCCTGTAAGTCTGAAGATGCAGCTCCATTAACAGGAACAATAGGTGGACTCGTATGTAATCAAAAAGACCGGGAGGAGGATGTACAATTAAAACGCTTTGGTGGTTTTCTCTCTCTATTTTTATCGCTTCTTTGGGAGGAGTGGAGACGAGAGGTGAGGGAAACATGGGGAGATGGGAAACAAGGACAGGAGAGGAGATGAGAGAAGGGGAGAGGAGACAAAAGGAGAGAAGATGACAGGAGAAGAGACGAGGGAAGACAGGAGAAGAGAAGATGAGAGGAGAGGAGATGAGAAAAGCACAACTACTTTTGTCTCTTCTAAGGAGAAAAGGAGGAGAGAGGAGAGGAGATGAACCGCCCTGTCCGTTCGTCTGGTCCCACTGTGGGATTATAGACAGCTGTTTAATCTGACCAGCTACAGGGACAGGGCACACACATACACACCGCACTCTGGATTTTCACTTTTAATACATTAGAAAGTCTGCTAGGTCCGCCACCCCACTCGCAGCCATCTGTCCTCCCATTGTGTTTTGAGGCTGAAGGACAACACACACATGCCAAAAAGAGGGACGAAAAAGAAGAGAGAGGCTGATGAAAGTCGACCTGCGGTGGAGGTCCAGGTCTGCAGGCTGCTCCATTTCACCCCAAACAGTGTTTTTTTTTATCTGAGCCTCTGAAAAGGAGCCACTTTGTGATCAATACAGCTGAGAATAGATACAGAGATGCTGCTGTCTGTCCCAAACGGCCACTATTGAATATTTCCCTGAAAACCGAGCGATACAATCATCTCAGCTACCTCCCTGCCGCTGTCTGGTTCTCTGTTCCTCAGCCGTGGGTCGGGCACGCTTGACGTAACCGGGGCTCAGAGATTGCTCACCAAAGGAACAAGTCTGTCGTCTGTGAGTTCTAAAAAAAAAGGTTCCCTGTCTTATCCTCTCCCCGTGTTGCAGTGATGAAACAAAGTGAAAACTAAACAATTCACTGTGAGACGCACAAAGCCACACACCCTGCTCTGTACTGTGGGCTGTGACGGCACACACTCGGTGGTTTTTCTGCAGCCATTTCGGGGTCTCGTTATAGATTTAAAGACATTTGCACGCCGTCATCAAAGCCTCTTAAAAGACACTCACGTACACACACAACAGATAAATACCCTCTCACACTGACAGGCCATTAGAAGGCAGTGCAGACGCTGGTCTCCCTTCACACTGCCATGTGTCCGTGCGTTGCATATATCTGCGTGCGTGTGTGTATGTGAACGTGTGTTTGTGCTTCCCCTGGAAATACAGCTGCAACTTATTAGCCTGAGCTAACCACCGAAGAACAGTTCCCCCTCAGTCCCCCCCCATCGTCTATTCAATCTTGCGGACTCCACAGAGACTCTTCTCAGTGACCACATAGCCCTAAAACTCTCCCTCTGTCTCTCGCTCCTTACATCCCTCCCTCCCTCCCTCCCTCTCACTGTAATTCCCCCAGTCTCCAGGAATGCTGTTGTTTTTAATTTCTCCCAGCTGCTCTGGCTGGCTGCCCAGCCTCCTGCCTTCCCACATCTGTTCCCTATCAGGCCGCTGAGGAGTCCACACAAACACAGCCTCAGCCTCTGGCCCCCCAGCCCCCCACCAGGCCTTCGTATCAAAACATGGGGATTGGAGCCCTGTGCCTCGGACCTAAGCGACTCAGGGACACAGCACTTAAAACTCATAGCACTCATAGTAGGAGCCCAAATAATATAAACACTGTTGGCATCTGTAGCGTAAAACACATCAACCCTCTTCAGGTCAATCCACTGAAAGACTTTCATGCCAACTGGTTCTATTATTTCGATACACGCCTTGTTATCAGCTTGAGGTACGACGTCACAGGTAAGATGGGAACATGTGTGTGTGTGTGTCTATGTGTGCGGGTGCACACGTGTGTGTATTTGTGTGTCAGCGCTTCTGCAGACGGATCCCAGACTCCACTTCATCTTAAACTGATTTAGAGCTCAGAGGCTTTAAAGCCCTCACTAATGACAGGGTGGGAGACAGGCCTGTACAGCGCCTGCACACATACACACACACAAACACACACATTTACACACACTGATGCATGCACACACGCCCGCAAGTTTGCAGAATGCATGCGTTGTGGACACAAACACATATTTTTCCCTGCGTTACTTGAGAATCTCTGTGATCGTACCCATGCAGCGCCGGCTGAACAAACAGGCTGAACAGAAAACAAGTGAGTGGAGGATTGTGTTTGTGTGTGTGTGTGTGTGTGCGGGTTGGTGGTGGGGGGGTCTCCTGATAAGCACTCACAAAAGCAATGATGTCTCTGATCAGATTACCATGAACACATCATTGATAAGTGACCGTTTTCCAAGTCAAAAGCTTTGCAGTTTTCCTTCTAAACGGTTAACCTGGCGAGAACAGCGAGGATAACTTGAGGACAAGCGGGGAGTGAGGATGGATTAGACAATTTATCCAGGGCCAGAGGTGCTAAGGGTAGAGGAGTTGTATTTCGGTCTCTCTGAGCTGCAGGGATCCTGTCATACAGTGCTTATATCTGTGAAAGCTGTTATTGATGTAATTGTATTGAAGTTCCAGCGACCATCTGTTCTCCTCTGGGAGGGCCTGGCTCCTCTCGTCGGCAGTGAAGTGGTTATGTGCGGCATATCACTGCTGCCGACGTGCTCGCAGAGAAAAAACTTCCTTTTCAGATTTTCCCAACGGCTGCTAATAAAATCCAGATGCTAGACTGGAGCCGTTTCTGCCTGGCTCCCTCCTGCTCCCTCCTCCTTCGCTCCTCCCTCTCCATCTTCTATCCCTCCACATCTCTTCTCTTAGTGCCCCGTCTGCCTCCTTCCTCCCCTTGTCCTTCTACTCGGCTAATCACTCATTCTGCTCTTTTCATCTTCCTTTTCCTCCCTCGGCTATACCTCCCTCCTCCTCCATTCACCCTCGGCTTCTTCTTCTTTAGCTCCAGCCACCAACCCAGAGCCCATTCCTAAATAAAGGAAAGTATTTGTGACATTCAGCCGAGGCGGACCGTGCCAAGAACAACTCCCTGGCTAGCGAGAGACATCTGGAGTGTGTTAGGGCTGCACTGGGCACTGGTACCCAGACTGGCTCTCCCACCACACATGCACACACAGAGAGCGGTCTCAAACTGCACCGTGTAGGAATCCCGCACAAACTGGACTGCGCACGTTCTCTCAATGCTTTAGGTTTTCATACATCGAAAACTGTGTTTACTGACGCCCGCCAGACAGCCCAGCAGCTCTAGACACAATTTCTCTGTTGTATTTGTTACTGTATTGTTTGCATTTCTTCTCCAAATCAATAGAATATGCAGTTTGTGTGCATAATTGTGCATATATGTGTCTGTGAACTCAAATCAAGAGTGCGTGCATGTATTGTGCTTCTGCGTGTGTCAGAGTGTGTGTGTGTGTTTGTGTGTGTGTGGCTCCAGGGTCTCTGTGTGAGAGGAGTCGAACACCTGAACATCAATAACTGTCATGTGGGCCACCTGGGACCCCACAGCCAGCTTGCACCATGGGCACACAGCCATCACCAGCACAGCTGCCACAGAGAGGAGGAGGCGGGGGGGCGGGCGGCAGAGAGAGATGGGGAGGAAGTAGGAGACAAGAGAGAGACACACATATGAGGAAGTGACTGTGCATGTACATCTGGGAACGGGCCAGAGAGACAGAAAGGCAGGCAGAGCCGAGCGGAGAGCAGGATCTACGTGTAGCTTCTGCTCTGCATGATAACTCTACTTTGTTCCCACTCATCTACATCTTCTTTTCCTCATCCTGTCAGCTGTGTGCCTAATTCTGCCAGCTGAGAGCTCAGCCCCGGGCTGCCGCCATCCAACAGCAGATCAGACCTTTTTTCATCTCGCTCTCTTTCAGATGAGCTCCATCACACGTCACGTAATTCAACTTAACGTCTCTCGAAGTTCTGCACACGAACCTAAAACTCTACCCACCTCTTTAAGACACGCCCTGTATGTATCTGACTCAAGCTTGACCTGAGACATGGAAATGTAATTTCATTTGATTTATTTTACTGACTGTGAGCTCAGCAGGTAGGTGATGTAACACACTGGCACTACACTCTGTCTCTTTCCCTCTTCCCAGTGAGCATCACCTCTGAAGATGAAAGATAGAGAGAAAGATGAATCTGTTGATGACAATTTTAAATAACATAAACATAACCTAAACCCAGTTGGGCTCATAAATAATTTTCGATGCTACTCTGTGCATTTTCTATTTATTGTTGTAGGTTTATGATTGTGGAAAATTTCAAAATAAATTATAAATGTTTATTTTAGTTTATTTTTAATATCATAATATAGCAATAAACTTGTTTTCTGCAGTTTGTGTGATGTGCTGCTCTGCTCGTATTTACATTTGTCAAAAGGGCTGTTGCTGCTTCCCTCGCTCATCCGCAATGCATGATGGTTCATATTGCTCGGTTGTGCACTACTTTTCATGATGCATTATGGGAAACAATGAGTGTACTATAGAGGCAAAAATTAAATTGACCACTAACCATCATTACATCACAAGCAAATACATCAAATCGTCCCCAATCTGCCCTGCCCCCCTCACAGGATGTTCACTGTGCAATTACATCAATAAGATCCAAACACCTGCAGCCTCACCCAGCACCAATTAGCTCATCAGGCTTTTAATTACTCTGTTAATTGCAAACAGGCAGCATGAAGGGCAGCCTGGGAATAGGGCAAGGGGGCCTCCTGAGGACCCAGCCTGACAAGCCTGACAAACAAAGAGGAGGTTTTTCTACCGACGGCAGCAACACCGGCGTGGCTCTGGAGGCCGGGAGGCCGGGAGGAGAAGCAACACGGGAGACAACGTGGGTCCAAGCGCCTCATCAGCAGCACCGCAGTGATGTCACTTCCTGCTCTGATCAGAGGACCGAGTGATGAGAGACACTGGTGGGAAATCAGAGAAACAACGTAGAACACAAAGGAGCCGGGGCCATGCGAAGAGAGTTATGCGCACATCTGTGAGCAGCCACGCTACATCTGGATAAGTTGATATTGGTCACAGGGGGGCGGGGGGAGCTGGGTGCGGTGGGGGTGGATGAGCGTGGGAACGTCCCACCGTTGGGTTCAGGGCGTGCAGGCTCATTGTACTTGTGGGAGAGTTGGAACTGGAGTCTCAGCAGAGTGACCTGTCTGTCACAGAGCGCCGCGATAACACAAACATCCTCTGGACTGTGCACTGCCTGGACATGCACACACGCACACAGGCCACGAGGCAGCTGATGTGAGAAGGGGGCGACACAGTCCATGAGAAACCGGGCGCTCGTTCCCTCCTTATGTTATTTGGCATTTAGCAAAATCTCTCCCGTCTATTGATCCGTCAGTGTATCTCTCTGGCTGCCTGTCTGTCTCCCCCCCCTCGCAGCAGATGTCCTCCCTTCATTTCTTCCAGGAGCAGTGTTTGAGGAGGTGTATCCAGGAAACAGTGGCCGGCGCTCACTTCCTGTGTGACAGGTGTGCGATGGAGGCCTGACAGCTGCTGTCCAGCGCTCTCTTTCCCTCCCTGTATCCCTCGCTCCTGTTTTTTCCTCTTTGCAGCCAGCTGCAGCGGAGAGCAGCTCTGTTTGTTCTTACGTCACCGCTGCTGCCTGCTGATTTATGGAGCACAAAAGACTTAGACTTAACCCTGGCAACAAACGCACACACGCCAAGGCAACTGCACCATCCGCTCCTCCTCATAAAAACCCAAATCTTGGGTTTGTCTGTGCGTCTGTCAGTTTCCCTACCGGTGTCTCTCGCTTTTGTACTTTGTTAGAACCTGACACTGAGCTGTCACTTTACGGCTAAGATGGGAAAACAAACAGCAGATTAGTCTCTCTCTCTCCGACTTGATGTCATGTATTTCATTTCATTCAGTGTTTAACGTCTGCTCCGTCACTATGGAGCTGTCAGCGGAGACACAAATATCTGAAGCCTGAACTGCTCCACAGCCTGCCAGCTCCCTCATACCTCTTCATTTGGCCCGCGGGCAACGGCAACAATGGCTCCTGACATTAGCCAGACACAGAGCAGGGTGTTGTGCATTGTCCTGCAGGAGCCCGTAGGTTTCACACATACACACACACACACATTGACGTGTGCACACACAAACCACTGGGGGAGAGGAGGGGGGAGGGGGGCATTCATGTGACAGGTTAGAGTGAAGCTTTGACAGTTTCTCCATTTAGCCCCTCGGCCGGCTCGTGCTGGAAGCTGCCGAAATAAATACCAGCGACTCCTCTGGGACTCGAGCCGACTACGGGACGCCGCCGTGAAAACAGAGGGAGAGCGGGAGAAGAAAGAGAGAGCGACCGCGGTGCCAATGACATGCTGATTACGTGAGCTAATTGTCAAGTTAAGCCAAGGCTGCCGCCACGCCATTGGTCAGAGTCAGAAGACGACAAAGAGTGATGCAATGAACTAACTGTTCCTTTCTGAATCATGAAGTTCGTGGGATATCTTAGTCATTTTCACTCCCTTCAAAATCTGTCATGTTAGGACAAACACACTTAACTTCAATGGTTTATGATGAACATTTTCATTTATTATCGAATTTCGTTTGGCAGATTTTGAGGCCGGTTTTCCAAAAGGTTTCCATTTTAGTTTGAACAATCCCTTTTCAGCAGCCTTTGGTTTCCCGCAGGTAAACAGTCTGTGTGAGCGGTAAGAGGCAGAACAAATTGTGTTTATATATATATACAGAAAGCTGCCAACAGAGATGAGCCAAAATGTTGCGTGGACCTAAAACAGCTTTTGTGTTTTGTTTGGAGAAACGTTCAGCCGTTACCAACAGAGGCTGAAGGGCTCCACCAGGACCTTCTTAGATGGTTCACCTGCTGTGTCCAGAAGGCTTTGCTCATTTATGCCACTGATTCTGACATCATTTTGTGTCAGGGACTAAAACAGGAAATCTTTTTGTGACTCCACTGTAATCTCTTAATGGAAACCACTAGCAACTACACGCAATTCTCCTCCTTTAGAGATACTCAGTGTTATCATGAGGTCCAAAACAATACGTCACAAACCTGTACAATTTATATTCAAGAAATATGATCTCCTGTTTATCTTAGGGCCTGTAAAGTCCAGCTGAGCGATAACTAAGAGGGCAGGGTATGTTACTAATGAGATCGTCTCTCTCTCTCTCTCTCTGAGGCAGCACTTGAAAGACTGGAAACAGTGGAAACCATCAATGCAGCCCCCGCACCCCACCGAGGCAACAAGGTGACTTTAAATGCCAGACGATGACTCATGCCTCAAAGTGACCGATGCTCATCGGGAACACGTCTGACCTTCCCCCTCTCTCCGCATTTTCAAATACTTTGGAGAAGCTGAAATGTGGATTTACCAGTGAAATCAGTACTTGACACAAGCAGTGCTATTATCTGAAGGGATAGAGTCGGCCTGTGTGTTTTTTGTGTGTGTGTGCGGGTGTGTCTGTGTCGGGAGAGACACAGTGAGGCAGAGGAAGGAAGGCTGGAGCCAAGATTAGGGTCTGTACGACTAACTGGTAACACGACCGCACTCATTGGCTCAGCCGCCCATTCGAAGAGGGACGGAACCATCTGTGTGGCACGGGATCTGTTTCCAGGAGATAACAGCTTTTTTTTATTTCACAAATGCAGCACAGGCAGAGAGCGACAGGGCGACGGAGAGAGAGAGAACGGAGTGAGTCTTTCTCTCCCAAAACCTCGGCCTGAACGCAGAGTCTTCCCCCAGACGTCCAGAGAGGACAGAGAGGAGGCCTTAATAACTTCAGCGTGTTGTTTACTCCCCGTCTGTGATAACGGCCTCGACACAGGGCAGACGAAAAAGGGAGGGATCCATTATATCAGGTGGCGGTGGCAATATGAACTTCCCATTTCCCCCTGTCCGCCTGTCCTGTTTGACTTGATTAAAACAGAGCCCAGCGCTACTGCAGATTAGCCCAGCTGTTTCCTGTGTCCGACTCCGATGTGAACACACTTCCTACCGCGACGAGGAGCCGGCTACGAGGTGAGGAGGTGCCACGGGGGGGAGAACGGGAAAGGGGTCAGGAAAGGGTCAGAGTGCAAGCGAGGAAGTGAAAGGTGAGGAAGGAGAGGAGGCGGAGGTGAAATAGGCACAAGACGAGGAAGGGAGGAGGAGGAAGGTATTATATTTTTGTCGTTGTTTCGGCTGGAGCTGTCAAGAGACGCAGCTTTAGTGTGTACGTGTGAATTCACCGATGTTGTGACATTTGTTTACGTGATTGCTGGAAATGTGCCTCCCCTTTGGAAATGCATAATTGAGGGTGCAATTTGTCAGTGCTGTATGTTGAAGTCATTTCAGTAGAATGAAGAATCAATTGAACAAATTGAACAAATAATTTCTGGAAATTCTCCTTCATAATGGTGTGTTTTCATCTCTGAATGTCACGGATAAAGTGCTCTCCACATGCATCTAAAGAAGAAAACACCAGTTAATTCCGGTGGATGCAAAACAGCGTTATGAGCAGCATTGAATAAACGGTTCTGAGAGTGTGTGTGTGTGCGTGTGTTTTTCTTGGGAATCTCTGGATCTGTGCACATGTAGGGAAGGGAATTAGGGAAAAGAGCAAGAGGGTGATATTTCACACACACACATTCGGGGTTTTGCTTGGCCTCCACCCGGCGCTCGGCTCCCACGCTGTGGCGTCGGCAGGCCGGCCATCCAGCGAGTGCGTTTCTCATTCCATCAGATGTTGGGAAGCAGCTTGCTCCTCTGCTCTAGTCTCTGACATTCTCCATCTCCCCAGAGAGGCTGGCCAGCCTTGTCACAGTAATGTCAAACACATGTGGAACAGACCAGGGGCAGAGCAGACACACACACACACACACACACAGACAAACACACACATGCACAGGATGGGAGCAGGAGGCGTCCACAACTCCACTGGTCTTTCCCACTATATATTGGAACAAACAGCAGAGGAAGCATAGAGATTCAGCGTCACTTGCTCCCATGTTCTCACAAATACACACACATTTACACACGGATCTGATTAAAACCCACTTTATCCGAACAATACGCACACTGTGTCTCTGCTGCAGAGCATCGATTTTTCACAAGAACTAACTGTCTTTCATTTGTCGGCCTGGCCTACTGTAAATACCAAAGACCCAACAAAAGTCAAGAAAAGCCTCGTAACTCTCTGTAGCACTTCATCGTCTCCTCTTTTAAAAAACAATCACAATTCAGTTCTCCGCCATTTTTCTACTTGTACCAACAGTTGGAATACTTTTAAATTGTGGCTTCTCCAGCTCCTGCAGTTGTTTTTTTTTACAGTGAAACACGTTGAACAGAAGGTGCACTTTTCCCTCTTATTTTGAAAGTGCCCTTATCTATTGGAGGTTAACCTTCTCACCCTGGAGACAAGATTCTCGCTTATCGGAAAAGAAAATAGAGAACTGGTCTTGAGTGACAGCTTGGATCACGAATAAATGATTTGGAGGGACATAAACACAAAACTATATAGACTTTCACACAAATGACCTTGTTTTGACTAATTTGGTCTAATTTGTCTTAAACCAAAGGATGACAAATATGCAGAAATTGCACCAGCACTTGCAATGTACACTTTTATGTTGTTTTTGTTACATGGATAATGTGTCTTAAAGTGTGTACTGTTTTTTAAATTTGACTTATAACTGTAAGTGTATTACAGAAGTGACAAATCCACCTGACTCATATACAAAGCCTTTTATCTGCAGGACCACCAGATTGTGAGGACGCCACACACATCAAAAGTAAATAAATAAGCAACACACAGTGTGTATCTTTGTGTCATTGTGGGAGCTTAGTAACACCAGCAAGACGACTGAGTGAATAACAAGAACAAAACGATTGCATATATTTTCTGAAACTACCTCTTCTCTTTGGAATTTTTCTTATTTTTCTTCCCCGTATAGCTTTTCCTCTTAAACCTTTCAGTTCGGCATTTTGTTCCTTTTCATGGGAGGACATGATATCGGATATAACAACAAAACACATCTAATTGTTGACTCACATAAACGCACACACACACACACACAGGCCTGACGTCTTTGGCTTTTGTCAGGCGCTCGGCTCGTCTTGTTTGTGATGGCCCAGGTGTCTGTGTGTTGCTGACCACCTGACTGGGCTCGCTGTGCACCCCCCGCCCCGCCCCCCCCGCCCACCTGAGGCCATCTGCTGCGCTCATTAATGAAGAGACAGCCAGGTTCACCTGCACAGCCCGCGTTTAGCTCGCAATAATTACCACACACACAGACACACACACACACACACACAGACGAGAGCTACACTCACAAAGCCCACACACTCACACAGTAAACACGTAAGCTGTACCCAGACCCTGCAACATGGAGTCACAGCACAGACAGAGGCTTCTCAGCTGCCCCTGCAGGACACACACACGGTTACACGGAGATGATGAAAACCAGCGACGACTTTCAGGAACATGTTCAAACAGCTTCTGTGCAAGAAACTGATATCAACACATCTCTCACAGACCAAATACAACATTGTGCCTTTTAACCCTTAAAGGTGCAGTGTGTTGAATTTTGGACTATTCAGCGGTGAAGTTGCATGTTTCAGCTGAATCTGCTCCTGTGGTAGCCTGGAGTTGTCATAAAAACTCAAAAGGTGTTTAGCTGGTCCAAAGAACATGGAGGCCTCCGTAGAGAGGACCCGCTCCAGATGTTAATATAAAAGAGAAGATTCTAGCGTAAAGAAAACAACAAATCGTCCAATTTAGATGAAACACACATAGTGGAGACATCACCAGGATTATTTTATATTCTATTTCTGCCAATAGATTCCTTTCACCGAAATCTTGCACACTGGACCTTTAAGGCATTAGTCATGATGTGCCTGAATAGGCAGCAATGATATGCCAACAAAAGTAAATGTGACTCTCTGCTGGTTTTGTGGTATGTTCTCTCCTCTCTATATAAAAAAGAAGACACCCCGTTCTTGCACCTGTGGTAACGATGGGAGGTGTATAAACCCCTCTGCAAGTTGGGGGTCATAATGAATGTGCCTGCCTTTTTACGAGAGCCGCCTGGTGATGAAGTGGGGATGTCTGCCTTCGCGGGGCCGGGCCCGAGCCGGGCTGAGCGATGGGGATAGGATGGCCGGGCGTTTCGGAAGGAGAAAAAGAGGAGATGCCCACTCAGTGGTGATGGAGGTGATGGAGGTATAATGTGCGGTGAGGCAGGGTGTCTGCACTGCGGTTTCACCTCCGCAACCCCCTCATCCATTGTTTCGAGACTATTATCAGCTGTTCAATAATTCAGGGGATATTTACCAGGGCCAATTATACAGGGCCGCGTCCTGCAGAGAGAAAAAAGGCCAGAGTGTTTTACTGTTGCACTCACGGGCGGAAGAGTGCGCTGCTGAGGCTGTTCAAGTGGAGGTGGACTTGTTTCTTCTTGGGGAGTGTCCCACTTGTCCAGATCAGACATCACGATTCCACCTTTTCATCTAATTACCTTTAAATTTTCTTTATAGCCTCTGTTTGCCATAGTATGTCTTTTTAACGTGTCTCCTTTAATGTCTTCACAGATATTATCACAACAAGCACCCTTCACCCACCATGCAGGAATTGGTCAAGTGTCTAATTGCTTCGCTACACAAAAGGTTTGACACTGCTGCTGTGTCACACAAAAGGCAGAGGGGGTCTATTCTGAGGCAGCGCGGAGTTCAGGTCGAGGCGAAGCGTCTAAATTTATCCCTTCACACCCGTTTACCTCCATTCAGTGCAGGTGGACGCCGGGTTCACAGACACCAAAGATTTTGTGTCATCACCTTGGTCTCAATCATCACTCTGATGTGCAGCACAGGCTGATGGAGCAAACAGCACACACACACCCTGTGTCTCTCTCTTTCTCTCTCTCTCTCTCTGTCATCTCTCCACCTCAGCTCTCAAACCACAACTCAGAAAAAGTAAATGAAAAGAGATAATAATCGTAACAACAACAACAATAACAGTGCTTCGGCTGTAGTTTCCACATGCCTCCGTTTTCTCTATCTATTAAGAACAACATTTACTTAATTAGAAATGTGTTCATACTTAAATAAAGGACAAACTAAAGAGGAATGAATATGTAACGGGGAAATTAAATTGTATACAGATACAAAATGAATATTGATCATTGTAAAAATTATATAGAAAGAATTTAGAAAAAGACAGATGCAACAGTAGCCCTGTCTGTCTCCACCTTCACATGATCAAAAATCATGTAAATTAATTTAAATATGAAACATGAACAATTTAAAGGACTATTACAAAACGTATCCCCTTATAAACTCCCTGTGCGTTTAAAAACAGTTCACACCATAATATAAATTCAAATGATTTGCCTTTTTTGGATTTTTGCAGGTTGTACTTACTTTGTGAAGGTCGAAGTCAAGCTGAGGTAGCGGTGATAATCCACACCAGAGAGTCTCTCAAACACCTTTTATATCGTTTTAATCCTCATTATTTATGGGGAAACGAGGGGATAAAGCGTTTTGGTAAATAGTGTTGAGAACTATTCCCTTGTTTAGTTGTTCGTCTTTGAGATATTGGGAAGAAGGAAGGAGGTGACTCAAAAGAAAAAGGTTTATGTTTCCTTTGGAAGTTCAAAAGGTCTCTCGACTTTCCAGGTTTAATAAATGATGAGGTGTTTCTCTTCTCGGGTTTTATGGAAAGAGAAAAAATGAAAACTATGCAGGGCTGTTGGATCCTTGTTGTCTTTGGTTTTGCAGTCTCGTGTTTTGTGACAATAAATCACAACTCTCCCCAGTCATGTAAATCCTCTCTCTTGCTCATTTTCACTATCCGGGGAGAAGGAATAAATGAAAACAACGGGTAAGCAATTAACGCTGCGTAAAAATAACAGCACTTTTTGGTTCGTTTTTACGCAGACGAAACTATAAACCGGGTTATATTTTGTCCACAGATCGTCTCCTCTTGGCTCCCATGTAATAACAAAAAAACACCGCAAATGATTAAGATGCGGATCCTGTTGTCTGCAGGGTGCGTCTTTATTCCCCCTGTGTCAACTTTCGAACCGTCCTCTTGAGTTGAGCCACCGTCCGCGCGTCAAGAGCAAGTCGCATCCGACGAGATGGATAACGATTGGTCTCCTTTGTGGAATAAAGATGAGAAAAACAGTTTCTTCACAGTCTCCTCTTCCTCCGCCACGCGTCTCCGATCTGCTCTCCTGTGCCGGTCCTCCTCCTCCTGCTGCTCCTGCTGCTGCTCCGACGCGCCGATCTTGCGCCGAGGCTTCACACTTCAGACGGCGTTGGAGAGAAAAAAGACTCACTTTTCTTTTTATTTCTCCCCGAAAATAAAATCACAATCGGCCGGTTTGATGTTTCCTCCTCCGCTGATTTCACAATTGTTTTAATTCTGGGACTTGTTTTGTCTTCAGTGATGAGTAGAGCTGGCGGGGCCACCGTGCGCACTATCCACGGCTCTCTCCTCCTCCTCCTCTCTCTCTCTCTCTGTCCTCGCTGTAGCCTTCTGTCTGCGTTTAAACACCATCTGGAGCTCCTAACCTCTCTCTCCCTCCCTCTCTCTCTCTCTCTCTCTCTCTCTCTCTCTCTCTCTCTCTCTCTCTCTCTCTCGCTCTCTCTCTCTCTCCCTCGCTCTCTCTCTCGGGTACCATCAGATGCAGGAGCTGGCAGCCACACATGCAGGAATCCGTTTTAAATTGAAGAAGATCCCAATTCAAAAGCACCACAATGGTTCATTAGTTGTTATTATCAATGCAATAATCTATATTATTGCAGAATGACACGTGCATAGCACTGATACTCATTTTGTATAGGCTGTAAATATGAAACGCCTTCAAATTCCCCATATAAATGTTATTAATTATGTAAATGTTTTTTGGTTTCCTTTTTACAAATTATCGCCCTAAACCTAATTTGATCATGTCCAGTAAATTCAAACCAGTCGAATAAAAAAAAACAATGATCTCAGTGTCACTGTCCCGTTGTCTGCCCATGGGGGGCGCTGTTTCCTCATATCAGGGCCGACGAGGACAACAAGGGCAGGCAGCAGTCAGTCCATTGTAAACTGTAGATTTTATTTATTTTATTCATAACACTTGAGGAACACAAAATGCACACAAGAAGAAAAGTTAATGGAAAATAACGCCTCTTCACCAGTAAAATAGTGAATAGCCTGTAAAGTGTGTAGTTTTCTTTTGTGTTGTCAGCTGTTGTCATAAATCGTCAGCCGCGTGGAGTGATGTGAAGATGGAGAGATATGAATAGATGGAAGACAGTGTTTGTCTTGCAGAGTAAATAGTGCCATTATCACCGTGATTAATCTTCCTTTTTTATACGCGCTGCTTGTATTTATATGCTTCTGGTTGTTGACGTTTTAATTAGTAGTTCATACAGTAGCCTACTGTTGTGTTACTGATTATAGTTAAAAACATATTATCTTTATTTATTTATCAGTCAATATTATTTGTGGTTTAGTTTATTAATTATCTACTTTATAAAATGCTGGAAAATAAGTGAGTGGGCGTCTTTAAATTGCTTCGTTATACCATCCAATAGCCAAAGGTGTTCAATTAACAATGTTATTAAACTGTCTTAAGGCTGTTTTGATCATTTTCATCAGCAAAACCTGTTTAACAATTAATTGATTTTCAGACTCGTTGTAGTTTAAATTAATTTCTATTGATCAATTAATATTTCTACCAATGGTTTGTTGATAAAAATAGACTTTTGGCCGACTTCGGTGCATTTACAGTTATATTCCCTGGAATGACCTTTACAAGTGAGGCAGACAGATGAACAGAGAGGCTGAGAACAAGGCAGGTATCTGGTGCGTCCATGGTGAGAATCCTCCACCTGTCCACACTGGTCTGTTAGTCCCTCTGCCCCACCCACCTGCCCTCTTTCTCCCTCTGCCGGACACACACACACGCCCACACACACACACACACACACACACACACACACACACACGCACATGACCATGGAAGGGGGCAGAAGACAAAGCTGACACCCTCCTGACCCCTCCTGTGTCTACAGAACAAACAGCACCAGCTCGTAAAGTACACACAGACAGCTGCTCGTCCCCGACTCACCGTGGCCTCGCCAGCCTCGAACAGAAACGCAGCCTTCTTATGGAGCTGTGAGGACTTTTAAAAAAATGCTCCAGCTCTGGTTAAATATGTGAAAACAATTTTACAGGGGGAAACCCCAGCTCTCAGTTTCATGCATGGCCCGTGGGAGGAAAGAACTTCAGGTAACCTGAGGTCCATTGCCAGAGTTTTAGCTGTAAACACAATACAGTACATCAATTCAATGTAAGGCTGATGCTGCGAGCACAGTCACACACAGTCACACAATGAAATACATCAAGTTTACATATATAAACAGCTGCACAGGCCATTACAGGCGGGCTCTGTCAGAGGCAGAGAGTGTAGCGTACCGTGGTGGAAGTACAGTTGTCAAGGAGATGGATGGAGTGTTAATGAAATCCACTCTCTATATTTCTTTTTCTGTCTTTCAGAGTTAGGGCCTGAGGTGGCTCCTCTCATTGTGTGTGTGTCTCCTTAGTATCTTACAGTAGCTAGCTTATTTGTTTCCTGTGCAGAATGCTGAACAGGGAAGAGCTGTGCCACTGTGTGTGTTTGTGTGTGTGTGTGTGTGTGTTGTGTGTGGCCTTGAGTGACAGAAAGGTTGGCGATGGGGGTTGCATCCAAAGAAAGGATTCCTGTCAAGGTGACGGATCCGAGATTGACAGGATGCGATTCTCCTCGGGAATGGCGTCAGTCAACCTGTCAGCCTTCCCGTGCGACCGCCTCTCACTCCTCTTAATTTGGCCTTTTGTTGCGCGGTCACTGGGTTAGTGCCGACACTCCATGTGGCCGGGCTGATAAACTGCACAATGGAACGCGCACAAGGTGGGAGCTCGCCTCAATGAACTCCCCGCGACCATAATACTGCGATTGGGAGTCCCTTTGATGGCCTTAATGACTGAAAAAACAGCTTTGTCCTCTCTTTCGCACACACTCCTCTCTCTCTCTGTCTGCTCCTTTGGTCAGCTCACAAACACCCCACACCCCTATCGACACCCGGGTCTCGACTCTGTTCTCTTGACAGCATCTCCGAGGTACAAGAACCAGGTTCGGCCATTGTGCCGGCTTGGGAAATGAGTGCGTGCATGTCGGCATCAGAGCAAAGAGAGAGAGAGCGAGAGAGAGAAAGTTTGCAGCATTTCCTCTCCTCGCACAATGTAAATCTTTTCCTATAGTGGCAGTCACAGGCTAGTGTGTTGAAAGGAGATAAGGCCCTGAGCCGAGTGAAAGGAATGCTAGACCCTTTGTGTTCGCGCGCTCTTCTCAATTCTCCTCTCCTCTCCTCTCACACGCACGGTGAGCAGGCGACACTGCCGTGGACTTATACCGTTAAAGGCACCAGGCCTCATGAAGGGACAAAGAGAACAGCCCACTCAATTAAAACAGAAAGAAACAGTACCTGAGCTGCCTTAAGCTGATTTAAGTGTCGATGGAGATGATCGGGGTTTGTGTTTGAGAAATTTCCTTTGGGCTCCCGTGCATCCTCCCTGATCAAGTGTTTGGTTATTTACACACGTGTCTTTTTCATTGTGTTCAAGAGGATGTTGTTCTCTCACTTTGGGCGTTAACATCTTTAATGTGTGTACTGTATGTCCCCGAGCACCATTATGTTATGAAAGAGGATGAGACGGAGAGAGAGAGAGACAGAGAGAGAGAGATAGAGAGAGAGAGCCTTTCTGTAATATGGCGTGGTGTAACGGATCATTGACCCACCCACTCAAGCACGTACGCTGGAATGCTGCCTTTACAAATTGCTCCCATAGATCCGCTGACATTTTGTTTGCAATTGAGCAGCAAAGTGTCAGTTGTTTGAATCATCCAGACATGATGGAAATTCAAAATTCACTCTGTGGTCTTTGGAAAGAATAATGGCCTTTGAAATACTTGACTTCCAGGGTCGCCTCTGCCACAGAACAGCTTTAATAAAAGCACTATGGACAATGCACAGCCGTTGCTATTTCATGTACAGCTATTTTTTTGTATTCCAAGCACTTTGCAAAGTATGACCCATTGCAATACCTACATTAAAATTCACTTGCTGTAGCCTTCATTCCTTTATTATCTATTTTAATTCCAACATCTTGTGAAATCCATACAATTAAGAACTGAGAGTATTTTAAAAAGCAACGAGAGGAGCTACCCCGACTTTTTAGCAATTAGCAAAATGCTTGAACTTAAACTTCCCCACGCCGGCAGTTACAGCAAAGAGTGTGATTCCTTTCGGCCGGTGTGAGTCTGAGAGCACAGCTGACCAACAGAAGTGCAAACAGACAGAGGAGGAAGTGGCACCTGATTACATCAAGTGTTGACTCAAGAGCAGGATATGCAGCCTGAGCACAGAGAGAAATGGACAATAAAAAAGTCCTCAGTCCTCAGGTGAATACGTCCCTCATACGTTCACATGAGAGAGTCGCAGCTCTGCATGAATGTGTGTGAGCGTGTGTGCGTCTGTGTGTGTGTGTGTGTGTGTGTGTGTGTGTGTGTGTGTGTGTGTGTGCAGACAGTTGGTGGTGCTGGCATTGGAGATAGTGAGTAGAGGGGGATGAGGCACTGTATCAAGTTGTGAACATCTGTTCCTCATAGAAACCACAGAGCTGGTGCTGAGGAAATAGAGAGGATAACTGCGCTCTCTCTCTCTCTCTCTCTCTCTCTCTCTCTCTCTCTCTCTCTCTCTCTCTCTCTCTCTCTCTCTCTCTCTCTCTCTCTCTCTCTCTCTCACACACTCACACACACACCTCATCACCACCTTGCCTCTCCTCCCACATGTGCCCTTCACTTTATTTTCCCCTTGTACTATTTACTATTCTTGCATCATCATCATCATCATCATCATCATCATCATCATCATCATCATCATCATCATCATCATCATCATCATCATCATCATCTCGTGTTGCTCACATTTATGATGATATTCTTTTTACATTTATTCACTTGGATCTGTGCCACAGATACAGTGATGTAGCATGTTTTAAAACAGGACGCTACACTTTGAAATCAACGGTGCGGTTTTAACATGTCATTACCCGTGTGAAATGAACCTGTCTGCAAATCTTTTGCGCCATCGTTCTGTCGGTGATGACACTGTCCGGCAGCTTCACTGCTGATATGTGGTGACAGAGCAAAACTGCTCGAAAGTGTCAAGAAAGAGATAAAACTTATCTGCTAAACCTAAAACCGTGTGTGTTTGTGCACTAAACTACAGTCTGGTTGATCTTTAAACCTCAAACTAAAAAGAATATACTTGATCTTGTAATTTGTGTGATTGTAAAGTCCCACAAAATCAAGATATAGTTGAAGTTTTGCACTTGTGCAGGTATAAGTCATTACTGGTGTCATGGCTCTTTTTTGTGAGAGAAAGCTGTAAAGCATAGCCTATTCATAGCTACAGAGGATTAGGACTGGCACCAAATTATGAAGTCTATGATACAGTAGACATGAGCCAGGGCTTTGTTGGGGATTCACTGCACCTTCTCCATCAGAGTCCCTTGATTTAGTCCTTGCTCCTTTCTCCTCCTCTCACCATCTCTCATTGCCTTCCTCCCTCTATCTGGCCCTGCTGTGAGGATATGCTAGTGCTGGGTGGCTGTTACTTATTTCCTTATTGTAGAGTGTCTATATGAGTGTGTGTGAGTGTGTGTGTGTGTGTGTGTGTGTGTGTGTGAGTGTGTGTGTGTGTGTGTGTGTGTGTGTGTGTGTGTGTGTGTGTGTGTGTGTGTGAGTGTGTGTGTGTGTGCTGTGTGCGGCTGATAAGACCCAGGGAGAAGAGCCAGCGTGCCGACATATTCTTGCCACCGTGGTTATCGCCTGTCGCAGCTGTGCCTGAGCTCTGCGACATCTGCTCCCTCACAGGAAGCCTATGCTGCAGCTCACAACACCTCTCACACACACACACACACACGCGCGCCCGCTCACACTCACGTGCACGGACACACACACATAACTACTGCTTCTTCACACAGTGTAAACATATCGTTGGACTATATAACCACACACACACTGACGGTACATGCAGCTACACCAGGTGAACTACTTGAGACAAAGAGAAGTGTTTACATTTCACATTGACACACATTTTGATTTCCTCAGCGTTTGTGTATGCCGCGTGTTTGAGAGACAAATGGGCCGGAGCACCAGCACCGGAGTTCTACTGGGTTTTTATCACTGAATAACAGGAAGGATGCTTATGACTAAGCCTAATTATAGAAGCCTTATCACTGCAACGTTCACAAAGCTCATTACAGCCAAGAGACGGCAGGCGCTGCAGGTTATTCACTACGTGGGGTATTAGTCCTCGCGCTGGCTTACAGTTCCTACATATTTATATGTCTATAAAATTAGGCCTTTAATGTCTGACTCTTAATGCATCTCTCTCTCTCCTCAAACACGTTGCTGATTTGAGTGAGGGGTTTTCATTTGTCACCTAAAGGCCATACTTCAGTTTTTTAACTCCTTTAAGAATCAATTACACCATTTTCCCTCTCTCTACTGAATTTCAATTATCGCTCGTCTTTCTGCGAAATGCCCTTTTAAAGTTTCCACCATTATTACCTTTTGATGCACCCTAGTGACCTCCAAGTGTATTTCGGAGGAACCGAGGCACGTCAGTGAAACTCCAGGAGTTACTTCTGTTCCCCTGCAGCTGCATGGGGAAACCCAAAGGAAGACGCCCACCCAATCCCCCCCCTCCACACACACACACACACACACACTTTTTTGTGTTCTAATCAGGACGGCGATCTTTTGTAAAACGAATGTCGTGTAGACAGGTGAAAATATCTGTTTAAAAAAATATCCGCAGTAGTGTAGACAAGGCCTCAATGCAAAAAAAAGAAAAATTCAATCAGTGCCCTGGGAAACAACCCTACAGCCATGTTACATGTAATAACTCAGAAGAAGAAACATAGATGGTAGTGGCTGATGCCTTTTTAACCTTGAAACCTCTGCTTCACGTCATCACATAACAGCTCAACTAGCAAGAAGAAAAAAAAACTCACATTGCCCTGATAGCAAGCAGTGCCAAGTCAACACAAACTGATTATCTGTCAATCACTCCAACTTAATGAGGAGACCAGACAGCAGCGGGACCCTCCATCACTCATCAAGATAACGCACTGCCAAAAGATTTCCCAGAGCAGGTCGAGCTCTTACCTTCACTACATCGGTAGTGGCTGCTGGCTGCCATGTTGGGATCCAGGCTTCCAGGCTGGAGTCTGCGGGCTCCGTGTCTGTGCTTCAGCTCTCGGTGGCTGATCAGCGTGACCGTGGGCACATGGGGAGCGAACGCAGAAGCAGAGGTCCCGCTCCTCAGGTCAGCCCTCTTCTGTCGCTCCAAATTGATTTCAGCAGACATGATCGAAGGTTCAGATCAACCCGCTAAGGTCTCTGCTACGACTTCCAATTTCTTTGGGAGGTGAGGGGGGGGTCGTTGGAGTTTAAGTGACACACTGTTGGTGTGAAGCTCTCCGGTGTACACTCTCCAGATGTGGTGGCAGAAATACACACGAGACGGTTAACTCCACAAACCGCTCAATTATGTGGGTAGTTTCCCAAGTTGAATGTTTTTGTCATGAAGTGTGTTTGAGGTTCTCCATGTTTCTCACTCTTGACACCCCAGTCGATCTTTGTATGAACTGAACTGATGTGAAAGGACAAGGTCTTTTCTGGAGTTACAGCCCCAAATTGTGAAAAAGTAGAAACGTAGGTTTGATTCTTCTTCTTCTTCTTCTTCTCATGTCCTCATCATCGTTTATTCTCTCAATCCTCCGATAGTTTCTCTTTCCTTTGCATCTGCATGAAACTTTGCTTTATAACCATGCACGATAATCACATATTAAAACCCACAACTAACCGTCTCTGTCCTCAGTCACAAGCCAGTCCCTTGTCGGTGAACCTGACAGATATTCCTTGTGCATCTCCCTTATTTCTTCTTTTCGTTCCTCTCACAGCCGCTCTTCTCTCCAGCACAGTGTGTGTGAGGCCACCAAGGCTGTGTGTGTGTTTGTGAAAAGTGTGTCTCAGTGGCAGGTCAGCTTGCCTCTGGGCTCTGGCTGAGGGGCTGTGCTCTCATCTGAACCCTCCTCCCTCCCTCCCTGCAACTGAGGCTCAAAAGAGAAGTGTGTGTGTGTGTGTGTGTGTGTGTGTGTGTGTGTGTGTGTGTGTGTGTGTGTATGTTTGTGTGTAGCAGTTTGTGTGGGTTTCAGCATGTCGCAGGGCTGCAGCTCTTGGAGGGGACAGGCAGCCATGTTGGCTGTGGTGATAGCAGCAGGCGACAAGACCTGGGCCTCCTCTGTCAGGAACCAGCTGTGTCTGCGGCCAGCAGCCACCGCTTCCCCGCCTGCATCCTCCATCCTCAGTTAACCCCCCCACTCTCCTTCCCAGGATACTTTGCTCCTGTACACCTTGAACAGTCCCATCTTCCTCATGTGTTCATCAGGAGTTGAGTGTGTAGTTGTCTACAACTACACACTCAACTCCAAGTGCAACTTTCGGTTTATGATATTTTTTAATCAACTCTTCTTCACTGGTCTTTTGTGTTTTTCACTTTATTCTTAGAGATGTTTTGTTTGCACGATGGTTCTTGTGTGCATTGGGTATCATGATATAATAAAGTAATGGCTTGATAGCCTGGTAGATGATTGACCTCAGCAGCTGCTTTGGCTCTCAGTCAGTTTGTGTTGGACGGGGACTGTGGCCTGGTTAAAGCTAGTTTATTAGAAACGATAAACTGTTGTAAATGATGAGAGCCGTGAGAACTTTTCATTCTAATCAGAGATCACATCACTTCACCTTCCTAATGTGATGTGGCTCTTGAGCACAGACTTTCACTCAACCCCCATCACACATCACCATGTGAGGAACAGTGAGCAATCACCTATAAATAGAGAAAAAGGATACACAGCAGCGCCTGGCTCGGGAGGTGACGGGGAAACACATGTTGAAACGTTGCTGTCGCACACTTTGAATCAAAGATTCAAAAGTAAACTTTACAAAGTTTGAACAGCTGAGAGCGACTCTCATGTGAAACTCTAGCTACTTTGTAACCATCACCCCTTGACCTCCCCACGGCTGCACACAAACACACACACACACACACACACTCACAAACACACATATTTCTGTTGGTGCAAGTAGTGCGCAGATGAGAGAAGTGAGAGGGGATGTGAGTACACAGATGTGCCAAGTGCCTGGCTGAAACCAACACACAGATGGTCATCAGCAGAGAGGAAGTGAGAGATACTGACTGACTGAGAGAGAGAGAGAGAGAGAGAGAGAGAGAGAGAGAGAGAGATGAGAGAGAGAGAGAGAGAGAGAGAGAGGAGAGAGAGAGAGAGAGAGGTTAGGAGTATGAAATGTAGGTGTTTTTCTTTTATTTCCAGCAGCTAAACTAATGGGATTTCCCACAAGTGTTTATGCATAAAACATTATTATCTTATATTACTTTATTAAGCGATGCAGAATACATTTTATGGTTTGCATTCCAAGATTTAGACGTGGACTTTTTTTGATTTCAGTGGAAGAGCCTGGTACCGACACTAATCAGCAAACGGAAGAGGGAAATGAAAACCTCCTCTCAGGTGAAGGAGCAGGTGGAGAGTGGCTGCTCTTGTTGCGTAAAGGCAGGTTTTCACCTCATGTAATTGGATGACGTGAACCTACAGGAATTTGCCTCTGCAGTTTTAAACTGATGAGATAATCGTGGCAAGATAGATACAAAAATGAAGAGAAAAGAACAAAGAGTTGTTGTTAAACTAATTAGAGGGAACAAAGAATGACAGCGGAGAAGCAGCACGATTAAAACCGAGGAGCTGATGATGAGATGCAGATGATAAGATGAAATACAAACGGTTGTTTTGCTTGAACTCAACATGGCATCAATCAGAACATATTGTCATAGTTAGTTTAACCTCAGCAAATATAAATGAGAATAGAGTTTAGGATGATGAGGTCACCTCTTCCCTCATGCGAGGTTGTATGAAGCTGAAAACAGGCGATCAGCCATCATCATATAGAATCTGTATCTTATCACATCTGCATCAAATTCAAATCCTACTCAGAAAAAAAGTCCGGAGGTGTTGTGCATGTGTTTGTGTCTGCATATCCCAGCCTGCTCCCCTGATACACAGGCGAACACACACAGGATTCTCTCTGTGTTACCTGTTATAGAAGCCTTTGCTCCTTTGCCCCCTCTCCCCTCAGATGCTGGCAGGTATAAAATGAGTTTTTGGGGAGAGAGAGATAATGATTCCACCCATAATCACCAGAGGCCAGCTCTGGTTCTGGCAGGTGCTATCACAGCAACGACCCAGTGGTGCCTTCTCCCCTGAGATAAGGTCATAGGGATGACGGGGGGGAGGAGCAGGGGAGGAGAGCGGAGCAGGGGCAGAGGGGAAATGTGCGTTACAGGCGAGCTAGTAGCCTGGCCTTATCTCCCCCCGGCGGCTGCGGCAACTGGCTCCCAGATGCGGCGGGCCAGAGCAGCCGTGTCACAGAGATCCCTCTATCAGCGACACACAGGCACCCCTCGCCAAATGTAAACCCAGCAGGAGGACAGACCAGGACTTCATTACATCTTTAAAACTCCAATCAGCATGCAGGAGAGGAGCGAAATAATCGGAAACTTTGTTGCTATATCAGAAATCCAGAGGAAAATGCATAAAATCTGTGTCTCTTGTTTACGACCCTTGGTTATTGTCGCGTGGTCATATCAGGACAATGTCCTCACAATGATGGAACACGTTTCTCTCCAACGAAGGCAAACACATAGCGGTCAGGGTTTAAGCCAGATGCAGCTTTTCACCTTGCGTAGCAGAAGTTAAGTATGTGAAAGTCAGCGGTCTGGTGGTGAGAAGCGACCATATGGTGAAGCGTCTTGTCTGCCTCTGAGACACCTGGTCACCACTAACTGGATGAACTTTTCAACTCCGCCACCGTCCGTAAGCCCTTTGAGCCAACGCATACGGCAGAGTAGTACAACGCTTAAAGGTTGTGGAAGGTTTTGCTTGTAATTGAGTTAAAGTGATCACTTGCATATTTTAAAAAGGCTTAAGGGTAATAATGTCTGATCCTCTGATTGGGCCACATGGCTTCCACAGTGCTGCCATGCAAGCCAGTAGCCATTCAGATTGACCTTTAGCCTCAGCGTACCCTCGAGTTTGGCCTGTATCAATGATTCCAAGGCAACAACACTGGATGACTCTAAGATGCAAAACTGAAGTAACGTCCCTAGCATCCATTGGCGGCCGCTAACACCTGCTAACATCTGCTAACATCTGCTGGTAGTTGGTAACTTAAATTGTGCAGAAGACCTTCAAACGTATATTTACCATCTAGTCCCATATTCTAAAATATCAGCTTTAGGATTTATCAATGACGTCTGGCCGTCTGAATTAATACAAGGCACTACCTGCTGCCCTACAGAGCGAACCATTCAAGCTTAGGCTTCATGTTGGCCTCTTTAGCCTTATCTGTCAGTGCCATCCATGAACACAAGGTAATCACAGACCAGACTGTTATTATTCGTTTTTCCTCGATGGTGGAACGAGCTCCCAAATGCCACCACTGCAGCGTCGTCCCTCTCTATCTTCAAGAAACCCTCAAAATATAAGCTAATCTCTTTCGGAGAGGGTCTCATCTCCAAAGTTAACACCCTCACATGCCAAACTAGCACTTTCTCTGCACTTTGTCACCTAATCTCCTACATGTTGTCTTTTTAAACAGATTCAGTGCTAAGTGCCAACATCAAGGTTTCCTCTGGTACTCCAGCTTAAGTGCTGTCTCTGAGTTGTAAGGGGGTTTAAATAAAAGCAATAAAGAGGAGTAAATGTAATGTTATGTTTGGTGCAAAATAACTGATAGTTTCATTGATAGATTAGAAACTTAAGTTTTTAAAAAATTTTATTCGATAGCCTCAATTAAACAGTTACCTCGTGAGCTTCAACAACAATTCATGGAAGACTTCAACAAAGCAAATTGATGTGGCTGAAGTTTGTATTCGTCTCCACTCGCCCACAGTCAGAATGGATAAATGAGAACACTCAAGGATAATGTCTCTTCAGAAGGGAGTTACTGCAACACACTTGGACCCACATAAAGACGAGAACACAAAGCAACACAGCATGCACTGGCATATTCCCTGTATCAGTGGAAACACAGCTACCAGACAAATAAGTCAGTCGAGACTTGCTCACCTTCCCTTCCTGTGGAGTGTTTAGAATTTACACCTGTTTGGCAAAGACAGCTTCACAGAAAAAACCTCCAGATCTTAACAGAACTCTATAAGTTAAACCGTCCCCATCTGTCACAGTCGAGCTGCACACAGATGCACACGGAGCGCCTCCTCTTTCTTATCCTTTGTACAGCAGAACTTGGCACTCTTTCAAGAACTGTCAAAGCACACCTGCTAAATTAAGCCCGTTCTCATACTTGCATAGCCACACACTCGCACATACACACACACACACACTCACGAACACAAGTACAGGGATAAACAATGTATACACTCATGGAAAAATGGACTCACATAACCCCCCACTGACACACGTGGAAACTGATATATATGCTTGAAATGTTGATATGGATCGATAGGGTTACTCGTGGTGTTGTTTTGAAAATACATTTTGCAATTTATGACGTATATGTTTAAATAATGTTCAAATGAAAAATGATGTTTAAAACTGCAACAGTACATGAGCTGTTCTTTTAGAATCCATTTGCTGCTTGGTCGCAGAAGAGGATGAACATACTGTGTTTGGTTAGATTTTATTTTATTTGTCTCATCATCTCATTTTCGTCCGCTTATCCGGGGTCGGGTCGCGGGGGGAGCAGCTCAAGCAGGGGGCCCCAGACTTCCCTTTCCTATTTTATTTGTATGGTGCCAAATCATTATATACATTATCTCAAGGCGCTTTGCATAGAAGGTCAAAACCCAACTGTTCCCACAATGAGCAAGAACTCTGGCGACTGTTGGGGTGAGTGGAGAAAAGTAGGGATGAGAGGAGAGATAGTTAGAGGGGACAAATGGATGACATCAGAAACTAGAATAGCCCTCAGTAGAGTGCATACCTCCGCCAAGGCCCAACAGTCATCTTAAATTAAATCAAGCAAAATCTGTCTGATTTGTTTCATCAAGATCCCTGAATTATTTCATGGGAAAATGGTTAAAACGGGGAAAACACCTCAACTCGAAATCCTAAAGAAAGCAATAAAACAGATCTGCATCAAAATGCTCTCCTGACCCACACTCTCCTTCCAACAAGTGTTGTGGTCATCAGGTTAAGTTGCTTTTGTGTAATCTTACTCACAAACAAATCAATTAAGAAAACAAATGTGAAAATATAATCTCCTTGGCGAAAGTAATGAAACGAAAAATCCAATATGTTGGACCTGATGTATTAATATGACAGCGTCCTATAAGACAGGTTTATTATTCATCTGTGAAATGCTGTATAATCCCATAATCTTACTGCCCCTGAGGTCCAACATGTGATCTATTGATGCCCACTTCTCTTGACCTCCCTAAACTCAGCCTCTCTCTCTCTCTCTCTCTCTTGTGGCTTGTGGCATGCACAGCCGCTCAGCCGCTCTAAATAGGTGCCACTGTGAATTGGAGACAGATGGAAACGAAGGTTCCCCGCAGAGTGGTTCCCCTGCAGCTGTGATGTGTACCCGGTGCCAGGGAGTGATGACAGCTCAGCGAGGGGGCACCCAGAGACACAGAAAACAGCACCGTCTCCCTCTCACCCCGTCACACTCACGCACACAAACACACACACACACTTGGCTATGCAAAGGTGCAAAGAGGAGGCGTGTTAGCTCCAATACTAGCCTCTAGGAATGTGAAAGGAGAGATTTAGGTGAGGAGACAAGCGATAGACGGCTACAACACATGTTCACTGCAGCCACACAAACAAGAGAGCGTACACATGCCTGAAGAGTCATCCATTAAACATAAGCCCACTGTCCTCCAGCAAATATTAATTAAATGGGAAATTGAGTTAGGTCTACAGTGGGTCTACAGTGGTTCTGTACAATGAGTCTCCCATTGGACCAGCTACAGGAAGTTGAGAAAGCATCAAACAATAGAAGGAGATAAAGAAGCTGAAGGAGCTTGCAGGTTTGCTTGTAGTCTTCACCTCCAACAATATGATGTTTGAACAAGGATCTTAGCAATACGACAATGCTATTCCAGCAGAACCAAAACAACACAATAGCTCGCCAATGTCTGCACAGGTTTGTCTACAAGCCAATTGATGTCTAGTAGATGTGGACACATTCCACGTATAGGTGACGATGACAGGATATGTATGTCATACAAAAGTCTTATGTCCGGTGTTTAAATTACATTGTGAAACCAAAAAAAAACAGATCAAAGGTAAACCACTGTCCAGACTTTCAGGTGTGAAGTCTGATGACTATCACACTAAATATGGATTGATTTGTAAATGTCTTCATGACTATTTCAAAGCCAGAGGTTTTTAGCAGTTCTGTTTGTTTCTGTTTTTAAAACCTTACTTTTGTTGAAGATACTGACACATCTCGAGAAAAAGATGAAACTTTGCTGTGACTCATCAGTGAGTCATCACAGCCGAATACGGGATTAAATTATTTGTTTAGCTTGAAGCTTGAGACGGTTCAGTGCAAAACTTATGACGATAACAAGCAAAACAATTATAAAATGTATGGCTATGTCACTTGATACAGCTTTGACCAAGGTGTGTGCGTGTGTGTGCGTGTGTGTGTGTGTGTGTGTGTGTGTGTGTGTGTGTGTGTGTGTGTGTGTGTGTGTGTGTGTGTGTGTGTGTGTGCGCGTGTGTGTGTGTGAGAGAGAGACAGAGAGAGATGGGAGAGAGTGGGGCCTTCAGAATTTACCTGCAGCTAATTAGCCTTGTCTCGCTGTCTGACATATTGTGTGCAGGGTCATGTATATTTCATTAGTCGGGGCCTCCTGTAAAGGTCATCATGGAATTCCTAAATGAAGAGACACCTGCTTTATTCATCACATACAATCGTTTCAGTTTTCTGCCCATAACTTTCAACTGTCTCTGGAGAAAATGCAACAGTGGAGCCTCTCCTCTATGAGCAGCATAATTCTCAGCAGTTACTCCGGTGTGGTGAAGGTGATTATTTGTGTTACATTGTCGGAATCGTCAAAATGGCTTCTTACAATAATTACTGCTGCTGCTGTCGTGTTGCACTATTGTGTGCGAGTGTGTATGTGTGAAGTACAGAACGTGTCAGGGTGCTCCTGCTCATTAGAGCTGTATTTTACACATAGAAGCGAGTCCAGGGAGTACTTCTGTTTGATCTGCTTTGCATAAACCAATCCAATCTAACCCGGCTTGTGAAGAAAAATCAATTAAATTCTCCGTAATTGGACTGACAGTGCACTCCAAAGTGGAACAGCAATCAATATTAAAGATAAAAAATGAAGCCAAAGGCCAGCTCGCGCCATTGATTTGCACTGCGAGGAGGAAGGATCTAGATATTACTGCCACATAGGAATATGAGCTATTGAGCTCCATAATGTTGTTATTGAAAAGGAGAGGCTGGAAGTGAGCCATGGCCGACAGCATCAATTAAAGCTCACTGATCTGTAAACAGACCTGGGTCAAACTAAATTTGGAAATACTTTCTATTCTTTGTTTATTCTTGTTGGGAAGCACGTGGTTTGCTTAATGGGATAAAACACTGATATGGAAACTGATTAGATGCTCATCAATACAACTCATCTGTGGTGTTGGGTTCAAACAGTGCTAGCAGGCTTACTTCTCAAGAATGTGTTTCACTACAGATTGGATATATCTCTAAAGGTAAGTATCTCTTGGATTAGTCGAAGTGAGAAATTCATATTAAATAAATTTGATCCATACAACATTGTTGTACATCATTATTGTGTGCAACACTGTGAATGATTGTGGCACAGAGCCTGTCTACTTCCTACTGATGAAGTTGTGTTTGGCTGTAATTCACCAGGAGTGAAGTCGCAGGATGATCCTCAATGATTTGGAGAACTTGGAGGTAAAAGGTTAAAACAAATTTTGGCTTCAAGGCATAAAGGCAGATATTTCCTTCAAATTTCAGAGTTGTATTGGTTAAAGATCAGAATTTAAATGAAAAAATACAAATGTACCTTCATTTTTCCTACAAGAAGGGGAGCTTTGCTCATATCATGCTAGCAGAGGCTAATGATTTAAGACCGACTCTGAGGGACACCTTCCTCGATGGCTCTATGGATTTAAGGATCTAAGGAAAGTGAATGAAGTAAAGCAGCTAACTGTAAATCTGGCTTATTTGGCAGCTGCTAACTGGTCATGGTGCTTTTAATAAGTATTTAACAGGCTCTGGTGAAACCGTAAAGACACTTTGTCGTCTTGCGTGACATCACCAATACCTACAGAAGGTATTTTAGCACTCAACTCACTGGACGTTATCGGTTGCAGTCACCTGTTCACACACTCATTCATACAGAGCTACTGGAGCTTCTCTATCAATTGACCACTCACACACCTATGGTGCAGCCATCAGTACCAGTTTGGGATTCAGCGTCTTGCCCACTTCAACATGCAAACCGGAGGATCAGACCATCGACCTCCCGATTAGCGAACAGTCTGCTTGTGCGTCCTGAGCCACAGCTGCTCTCATTGGCACCAGTCTGAATCATATTTCTTTTCGATAATTGCAATTGAGAATATCAGGGCAGTGTGACTTGACTTTGTGTTTGTGTGTTATGTGTAATTTCTTCCATCTGCCTCACTCTCTTCATCGTTTTCTGTCTTCTCTCTCCAATGCTCCACAACCGGATGTTGATGTTGCCCGTGTCTCACACACCTTGGCTCCAGAAGCTGGCACACAGACAGACGGACAGATGTGGACTAATCAGCAGACAGATGGACTGACCGACCATCAAAAGACAGGCAGATGTTCACATAGTTAGATGAAATGAAAATACACTTTAGGGTTGTGCAGGATCCAAAATAATAAAATGAAAATGTTTCCTGTAATATCCCAAGTGGATTTACTACATGACGTTTATCACATGTTGGGCTGCAGAGTTTATCTGCAGCACTTTATTGACGGTAAATTCAGGGAGAGAGGGGAAGAGATGATGTCACCTGATCTTAGAAAGTTTCTTCTTGTAAAAATGCATTTCAAAGATCACTCATGTGAATCTGTCCTGTTTTTTTTATCCGCTCCGGCTCCAATCCACAGTGATGAAGACATGACACCCAGGTGAACATGCACATTTTTCTTCTGCTTTATTTTGGCAGTCTAGACGCTGAAGCTGCACTTTTTCCTGACGTGACGTTTGGACGCACAATCATTTTGAGGGCGTTAACTTGTTGAACGTTTGTGTTTTCATTGTTGTTTACATCTTGAGAACAAAACACGCAACAACAAACCTTTTCTTCGTTAATGCAACCCTGACAAGACAGCGATGTGAGAAGTCCCACATCACAAAAAACAAAAAGGCAAAGTCCTTTACTGGCAATGATAAAGGAGTCAATTTTGACCAAGGATTAATAAATATATATACCTGCAAATTCTGGTTTAAGTGATATAACAGTAATATTAGAGGTGATAATAGAAATGTAATTCAGTTATAAATATTATAGTTATAACAAGTGGGGTTCAGCTACTGCCTTCTTGCTCTCCTACTTGTTTGATGGAGGATTCCCTCTCCTCCGATTTGTTCATGATGTCATGGTTAAGTGTAAAGGAAACACGGTGGTGAGGCAAGTTCATCACAGATGGTGAAAAGCACCTGAAACCCTTATCTCCTCCATAGATGAGGAGGATGACAAACACACTTAGTTACAAAGCAAAGATATAGACTGCCAGTGCATGTACTTACACCTAATGTGCAGTGCATGTATGCTGAATGAACTCACTGCAATACACTCCCATGGTCTCATGTCAATAATATAAAATATATTTTTAGGCATTCCAGGAACACATGAATGTGCAACTCTGTTCCTCTTCCTCTTGGTTGTGAAATAGGACTTTTTGCAATTTAAAAAATAAGTCTTTGGGGCTTTTCATCGTGTTCACGGCCATCAGAGCTCAGGGAGGGAGGGCACCCTGCGATGTCAACAGCCTTTCGTCGCCACAACCACAGCCCACTCCTTGCCCCTCTCGTTGTCCTCTCCTGCCTGTCAGCTTATCAGGACCCTGGCAGACGCTCTGATCAGGGTTTCTAAGCGCTGCTCATGTGTTTGCTTGCTCCTTATCCCACCTCATGGCATGGCATGCGGCACAGCGCGTCCCAAGCCCCTCAGCGTACCCTGCGTGGAGGAGAGAGATAAAACAAAAAAAAACTGCCACCGAGATGGCAGCGAGAGAAGAGGCCGTCATCACCGGAGGAATCTGCGTGGCCTTCCCTCAGCAGAGGAAACGAGAGCAGAGGAAACAAGAGGTTGTTGTGATCGTTTTTTGAAGGTTATTTGTTAATTGCAGTAAAGCTTTAATGAATGATTGGCTGCCAAACCCAGGTCCTTTCTGTTTCACTTATGTGGTGCTACAGGTTTCCATGCAATTGTAAAGTAACAGTAAACTTCACCAGTTGGAGAGGGGGTCCCATATTTATAGGAATCAGTAGGATCATATTTTACATGATAAAGTTTTTAAATCTTCAATCCTTTATTGCCTCATATATAACTCTTTTCCAAGAAAGCTCTATAAGTACTACAATACATACTATTTAAGTAGTACATATAATTTCTTCTTAAACAGTTTTTCGTGTACAGAAGCAGTGAGTGTTGATTTTTACATAATGTGAGAAGTGACACAAATGATAGCTTGATATCTGAAATGAATCGATCAATTATTTTCAACAATTTAATATGTTTAACTTTGTTCTTTTTCACATGCAGCTACCTTTGATTGTCTGTATTTTTGAGCTGGAGATACATCAAATAAAAAATAGTTTGACTTATTAGAGCTCGCTACTTTGTTAGCGTTTTTATCACCTGTTCTTTCCAATCAGCTCTCATAGATCCCAGTGTCCTCTTCCAAACCTTAAAGGACTCAAGGTTTTTCCAAGTCCATCACAGATATGCAAATTCAGACCATTTATCATTTGGTTAAGGTCTGGTCATGTTTAAGCGAAGGTCAGGACAACATTACTATTGTTAAAAAAAACACGTTCACTGTTGAGACGGCACGTGAAGAGTAAACTTTGATGTTGAAATCCAGCAGTTTTCATTATTTAAAGTGACTGAACACATGGACAGTGTTCTGATGTGGACAATCTGCCTCATTATTTATGTAATATCTGTATGGAAGTAACCCCTCAGTTCATAGACATTTCATTCTTGGTCAGTGAAACCATGTCTAGAACTTTATGTCATGGTGAAGGTCAGAAGCAAAAAACAGCAGAAAAAGATGTACTCTAAAGAGACAGTGAAAAAGGAGCTCGATAGGCAGAGCCAAACAGAGAGAGAGAGAGAGGGAAGGAGAAAGAGGAGGAGATGAGAGACAGCACTGTGCCCAGTGGAGGGAGAGGAGGAGGAGGCAGTGAGTAAATAGTCAGCGGCTCTAATAGGAATATCAAGCCAGTGAAAGGTAAACAGGCTTCTCCAGGCAGATACAAAGGGAATGTGGCGGCTTTGAGAGCGCTGGAGTGCCGGCACGCCACTGTGGCACGGCGATAACGGCCCCGGGCCTGCCTGCATCCCCGAGATAAGGCCGAGCACTGGCATGTGTCGACCCTGATCCCAATTTCACAGTCAATATTCATCCAGCCCGACAAACAAGCAACATTTAAGATAAAAAATAAATATAGAGTCCTTCTGCTATTACCTCCTGTTTATTAATCTGCACACAGCAGCCACTGCCTTTTAAATGGTAGTAAACACCCGGCCCTCCCCACCTCGTCCCCTCCCTCCATCACACCCCTCCCCTCCCCTCCCCTCCTTCCAGGCACTCCACTCCTTCTCCCGGTCCCCGCTTCCTCATCTTCCCCCCCCCGTCTTCCTGCACATCTGGGGATTTGCATGGCTTCGCTTATTCTTGTGCGATCGCCGCAGGCATGTGTCTCCCTGCATTTGTGTGCGTGTTGCCGCACACCTGTGTTTTGCGTGTGTGCGTGATATTGTTCCCAGATAGCTTTCAGATGCGAGCGCATGTAGAGGCGCATGTATGGCTGCCTGCTTTGATCGCTGCAATATGTGTATTTGTCTGCGTCTGTGTGTTCAAGCATCTTTCCCTGCCGTGTTTTTTTTCACCCGCATGTTGACACGTGGAGTCGGGCCCCAGCTGTAAACTGGAATCTCTCACCGTCTCTCTCATAACTTCACCCTTCTCTCACCTGGCACACATTTGAAATGTAGGAGGAGGTCACGCTCAGTGGGAAAACCTACATGAGTTCACAGCTGGGCAGCAGAAATATAAGAAATTATGAATTTTCTTCACATACTTATTAATCTTAAACAATATTTCTCCATTAGAATCGCATTTTGCTCATAGCAGGAAGGGGAACAAAGCCAGCGAGGATAAACGCTTTTAGCTGGGATTAGTGAAATTACCTTATCTTATTGGACACGTTCCCAGTGAAAATAATGCTGGATTAAATGACTCGCTAAGATTGATATTATTTTGAAATGTTGGCCTTAAGCTGCATCCAACGGGCCAGCTGGGCTCTGATTGCCATCTGCAACAATCACCGAGCGGAGAACACCGAGAGCCGAGCAGGGCTACTTGGCCGGCGGCTTGTTTTGTGTCTCTGTTGCTGGAGTTAGCACGGAGCGCTCACTTCAGTTGTCTTCATTGGTTTTGTGACACAGTGATGTGATGGGAGAAGGTGACAAAGCTGCGAGATGTGTAGTCTTACACAACCCAGGGGTGACACAGTGTTCGATACCGCAGCACAGTCGTTTTCACAGTTAAAGGCAGGGACATTACACTCAGCCTGTTCTATTATTTGCTGGCAGCTGGACTATAATCATTCTTACCAGTGCTCTTTATTGCTCCCTGACCACCAATCCTCCGCTCCCCCTATCATCCTCGCCATTACACCTGACCTGCTCCATCACGGCTCGCCTGCTCATCCCCCCTCCCTTCTCCGTGGCCTTCTCCTGCACTTCCTTTCACTCCCCCGGTACAGACCTGTCCATGCCTGGCCAGCTGGCCATATCCCTTTAAATCTGGCCTGAGCTGAGCCGCTGTCTCCAGGAGATTACTGCACACTCTCCGAGGCTCCACAGATGGGAGAGACAGGCTGCCAGCTGGCACAGGGACACCCACTATCCCCACTGGAAACTGGCCAACGGGCCTGGCTCTCTGCTCCTCACTCTGCCCATTCACACTCCGGTTAGCCCTCTGACTTCCCGCTCTTACCTTCCCCACTCTCTCTCTCTCACTCTCTCTCCCTATCACTCTCTCTCTCTCTCTTTTTTTGCTGCCCATTCTCTCTGGCTCTTTTCCTCCATTACAGTGATTGAACATGTAATCAGATATTTTTCTGATTGTAAGTAAAGGTATCTAGGCCTGTATATCAGATACACTCAAACAGGTTAAAGTAAATTCCTCTACTTTAAAATTCCTACTTTAAAGACACTTCGGGTTGATTATAACTTGGCTGTTTAGGCCCTCGCCCAATTCCTCTCCATCGGCCCTACCCATAGATATGAAGTGCACTTCACTGGGAGTGTTCCCCCTCCAAACCAACCAGATCCAAATTGGGACACCTCTCGCTCCGTCAACCGCAGCCAATCAGCATTATTACAATATAAACTAATTCTTTTATATGAACAACCATTATCCACAAACACAAATGTCCTGTCCATAGAAAGTTCTATCCCCCACTGAAAACTCTATAACATGAGCAAACATTTTGGCTTGAACATTTTTCTAACTTACGGGACAGGACACGGGAGTGAGGAACGGAATCAGAGTGTTAAGATATAAATTCAATAACCACACACAAGGAAAACAACAAGGTCAAAGTCAATAAAGACAATGAGTTTAGAGAACATATTTAGAAACTGTCTCATTGTTCCTTCACCTGCAGATATTCCCTCATCCTCATTGTGTTGAATCCAATTAACCTGATGCACTCTAGTCTATTTCAGTTCAATTCAATTTTATTTTTACAACGTCAAAATTATAACATACATTATCTCAAAGCAATTAACTTAGAAAATTACAGAGAAACCCAACAGTTCCCACAACGAGCAAATACGTGCTGTGAACTGCATGTGATCGGATGTCAAGTGTCCTGTTTTAGATAAATGTACTATTTTAAATCTAAAAGGGAAGAACTTGAATAGAAAAAATCCAATTATTCATCATATTTGATATACAATAAGGCTCCAGCTTGTATATATTTATATGGAAATAAATATATACAGTTACAGAAGATCAAAACTCTACTCGAACGCAGTACTTTTACAAAATCCGGCATCTTTCTCTCTTTTTTTCTCCAATCACTTTCCTTCACATCTCTTCTCAGGTTTTGGTTTCACAATTTTTCATCATGTCCCACCAACCATCTCTCCTGTGCTGACGAACATACACTCACAACACAGTCTCTTTATCTCTTCATCTCTCTCTCTCTCTCTCTCTCTCTCTCTCTCTCTCTCTCTCTCTCTCTCTCTCTCTCTCTCTCTCTCTCTCTCTCTCTCTCTCTGTCTGTCTCTTTGGAGAGCAGAGGAGAGAAAGCTGGGGACTGAGGGTTATTGAAAGGTGTCACATGTGCAGATGTGATAAGGGGCGCCAGGTAGAGATAACCAAGCGCCCTTCATCACCATGTACCAACACACAGGCTGTCCTCTTGAGTTAAAACAGAGCGCAAACACACACACACACACACACACACACACACACACACACACACACACACACACACACACACACACACACACACACACACACACACACACACACACGCACACACACACACACACACACTCATAGGGTTATAATGTGCCAGGATGGGACAAGTTCATTATCCTCGTGTGTGGTGGCGGCTTGATAAGGCACCGGATCGCCTGGAATAGCTCTACTATTGAGTTAAGACCTTCCAGGGCTAAATAAAAAAGAAAGCAGGGGCGGAATATATAGAGCATTATCCTCCCCGCTCTGTTATCTGTCACTTTCCATTACAGAGGAATCAGGTGTCCTCGTTCCAGAGGTTACCAGCCATCAGGAAATACGTTTACTGATGCAGAGAGGACACACTGTTGTACCTCGTGCTGTAATGATGCTGTTGTCCCTGCTTACATGCACCCCCCCGCTGTATTTTCTCCTCTCGCCGAGCTGTCCCTTTGCCTCTGTTGGCACTTTCCACATGTAGCGAGGCCGCGGGGAATGTGTCAAGTGCGCCGGAGCCGGGGACGGGGCTGTCAACACCGCCGTCTCACTGCCGCGGACGGTAACGTGATATGAAAACTGCTCATCTATCTTTAGATACCAACGATTCTCTAATCTCTCCTTTTTAATCTGAGGTTTTGATCTCCATCGCTACACACACACACACACGTGGGTTCAGGAGAAGTGTCATGCTTGCTCGCATGTGTCACGGTCAGTGAGTGTGTGTAAAGCAGAGTGGCATTAGCCGGTGGAGGAAATGTGCGGAAACTTCTCTCCCCAGCCTTCTGCCGGACCACCTGCTGAGCGCCGAGATGATTACAGTACGAGATTGCTGTGCCAGATTACTGTGACCCCAAGGACCCCTCCAGATGGACACACAGACACACACACACACACACACACACACACACACACACACACACACACACACACACACACAAACACACACGCAAACACCTGGCGTCGCATTTTAGGGACACTATCTTGCAACCATAGCTGCTCGTGATGATTGCACACATACTGCATACAGTACATACTTACAAGCACTCAATCATCTGCCCTGGCCTCTTGCCATGTGCACGAGCAGTGGGAGATGTGTTGGCAGTGGGAAGCGGCCCTCCAGGAACTCATGCTGCAGGGGCCACATGGTAGAGGTGTGGATGAATTAAAGGTGTGTGTGTGTGTGCTTGGTAGAAAAACATACAGTGCAATGCAATCGTGTCTGCTACTGGAGGTATTTGTGTAAACAAGCTGAAGTATCAGGCCGTATTCATCCAGGGGTTTGGGTTTTTTATTTACCTTTACAGTACAAGTGGTATTCACAAACTCAATCATACTCTCTCATCGTCAGAGGCAATTTGGGGTTCAGTAATTTGCCAAAGGGACACTTTGGAATGCAGGTGCCTGGAATTGAACCACTGACCTTCTGGTCTAGTGGATAATAATTCCTTGTTACATAGAGAAACTACAAACACAGCAAAAACAAATATTAGTCAGTCAAAGTTGAACTAAGGCCATCTATATATTCTGTCAGAGGCTGAGAGACAGTAGCTTATTTTACCGTTTGCATTTATTTTCTTTTCCACACACCTTTCACCTGATTCTCTGAAATTCCAGTTGTTACTAATGTCATTATGAAATGTTTTCTGTCTTTGTCAAGGTCTTCAAACGATATTCACCAACTTTGCCTCTACTATTTTGGCATCTTGAGTTCCCTGTTTTATTTTGAAACTTCTTTCCTTGTTTGTCTCTCTTAGTTTTGCATCATATCTTGTATGTTGCTGTATTTTTCCTCTGACTTTTCCTCTTGTGTATGACCCAGGTAAGTTCTTTCACTCTATCTTCATTCTGTGTTCTTTTAGAAACATCAGCCGATAGTTTACTTAGAAAGTGTTGTTAAAGTCTTTGTTTTGGAACTTTACTCATGGGGCATCTGCACCTGTTCCTAGACATGAAAATATACACCTGTGATTCTGGTACTTTGACATGTAACCATCAATGACGTGGTGAGTGCAATGGTATTGTCAATGATGTAAATCGTTACCAAATAAAACAAAAAAATCTTGAATTCAGATCTGAACAAAAGTTACACTGACTTATTACTATTTCCGTTTATCTGAAACTTTGTGGCTCTAATAAAATTCTGAGATCACTTTGCACGAAGGTCCTTTGATCAGCATGACAACAACAAACCCACTGATGCAGGAACAAGCTCCATTTACCTTATGTCAAGGTTCAAGTTTCATAACACAAGACATGACTCTGAAAAAAAATTATTTATGAAATTTTACTTTTCAGATTCATCAGATTCTAAAGGGCCGAAGCCTTTGTGTGAGAGGGGAGAGGGGCAGAGGTCTATGATAACTGACATCACAGTGCATCGCTTTGGATCAGAGGTGATGGACTGTCATTACGCTTCACATCCAACTGCACATCTCTCTCCACCAGACTGTGGACGTCACATGATATCAGTGGAATGGAGAAGTTAACTTGAGGCACTGTCCCCCTTCCCTCCTCTCTCTCTCTCTCTCTCTCTCTCTCTCTCTCTCTCTCTCTCTCTCTCTCTCTCTCTCTCTCTCTCTCTCTATATATATATATATTTATATACGCTGCCCCCTCCAACCCCCGTCTCTCAACCCCACACCCACACCCCCCCACCCCTCTCCTCTCCTGCCATGCTTGCAGGAGCGAGGGCTCTGGAGGGTGGCACTCTGATGGCGTGAAGCCAGATGGCAGCCACAAGGCAGGCGACGTGGCGCAGAGCAACCGAGGGTTTACACATACACACACACACACACACACACACACACACACACACATGCACAATCACTCACTCACACTTTCTCTCCTTAATGAACAGCCATGAATTATTCATCGCGCACACTTGCCCAAACGCACACACACACGCGTCTCTCGCAGGGCACATACACAGCTCCTGTCAACAACAGACGGCACTGCGACTTCTCTATTTTATTATCATTTCTCTAGGCATTTTCCTTGGTTGTAAAGGAATACCAGGTGGTGCTCAACCCCTCAAACTATCAACTCCTCCTCCTTCCTCCCTCCTATTTCCTCCTCCGTGCACCCTGTCCCATGCTCTTTCTCTCTGTCTGAGTCCTTGTCATCCTCTCGCTGCCTGTTTTTCTTTTTTCATAGCCTCTTCCCCTCTTCATCGTGAGTGGGGGGCTTTACACAACTAGACACAGAAGAAAAGAGGAGGAAACCAAACCAGGAAGTGAGAGTGGAGGTGAAGTCTTGCACATGGAGACATGTCTGCCAGAATGAAGCCCCCTCACCTCTGGTCCGGCCTCAGCTGCTGTCTGGGAGTCCATCCTCCCAACTGACTCAGTCAAGTGTTTTTAAATGAATTCAAGAAATTCAAGGTTGAACATTGATAATGTTATTTTTGAGCAGAGGTTTCTTAGGCTTATTGTTTGATACATACCACACACCTCCATAACAACAAATTTATGCTTTATATTTACCCTCCTTATATTTCAGTGCATAAATAAATATATTCGTCTTTAAAAAATGCAGAAAGGTTTAAAATGTCCTATATTATATTCATATTATAAATGTTTGTTTGCAATTGTATTTATCTTTTAAATATTCAATAATATTAATATTAATATTAACATCATTATCGACCTCAGCCTCTACATATCAGTCAGGCTCTACTTGAAAATGAATTAGTCTACAACATTGATCATTCAGCTTTTTGAATTCAAAAACCCTCTTATGAGTGTAAATCAAATAGATTCAATTATATTTACAATTAGCCTGGATAAGTATCTTATTTAAACAAACATGAATGTGTCCATCCACTTATTTAGTATAAATTCACAAGCATTTTAAATGTGAAGCTACATTATAAGCTATAATGTGCCATTGTTTTCCATTCATTTCTGTATAAATTCATCTCGTACAGGCATGAAACGTTGAATCACGGAAGACAGTACAATGATTATATCTTGTTTGATATTTGTCGTTTGTTATGTTGCACTGAAAGTACAAACTCACTTATTGAGCTTTCTTGTGCAGATGCAACCTCAGATATCAGTTACTCACTCACTAATCTGGAAGATGGACGTGTTTGAAGGGAAGTGAGAGGTTTTCTCACGTTATAAAAGGTGACATGAAATCCTGACTGACCCACATTGTTAAAGCACATTTAAAAGAATTTTCCACATTTGTGCAGTTTTAAAACTGGTCCTTGTTGTTTGCTGAGCTGGTGTTCAGAATATATTACAGTTTGCAACATGCACAACAGTTATTTGCTGTTCAGCTTGTCCTGTTGTCAACATGGGGGTGGGGGGTGGGGGGGGGGTGGTATATATATGACATATATGACAGATGGATAGAAGAAAAACTTGCCCTCGCTGTCACAGAGGTTCAAAGTATGAAACGGAGATGTGAAGGGGACGGCGTGGTGCTTGGTGGAACAGAGGGAGGTGCAGAGCTCTCTGGGGAGACGGGGATGAGGAAGTGTGGTAAGGTGCATGTGGATGAGAGGAGCGAGGGAGGGAGGGAAAGGGGAAAAGGGAGGAGGAGAGGGTCGGCCACGCTGCTGTGGTAAAGGTCACCAGCCTCCACTGCGAGGTTGAGTGGTATTTGAACCTCACGTCTGTGGTTACAATGTCTATCCACAGTGTGTGTGTGTGTGTGTGTGTGTGTGTGTGTGTGTGTGTGCCTGTGTTTGTCTGGCAGGGGACACAGACAAGAACTGAGTTTAATTGTCTGTAACAAAGAGCTGACTCCTTCAGGAACCATTGCTGTGCTGAGCATGGGATCATTTGGGAAACCGTAATAGAACACACACACACACACACACACACACACAAACACACACACACACACACACACACACACACACACACACACACACACACACACACACACACACACACACACACAGTGCAGTACAAAGGCCTTGTTACCAGGACTGTTTGTTCAATAACACTTAAGGAGGCACAGTATATCCTTAGTGTGTAAATGAGAAAGGTTTGCAATATAAAGCAATGTTTC
This sequence comes from Pseudopleuronectes americanus, assembly GCA_038501795.1. Classification (NCBI taxonomy): domain Eukaryota; kingdom Metazoa; phylum Chordata; class Actinopteri; order Pleuronectiformes; family Pleuronectidae; genus Pseudopleuronectes; species Pseudopleuronectes americanus. Next base: position 19,733,674 of record CM076716.1, on the reverse strand, counting down.
TAATTCACATGGCGATGACAATAAATGTGGAAAAAAAAATAACATTTTAGAATTGTCTCCGCACCAATGAGCAGAGAGTCCTTCAGGTTCATTTTCCTCACAACAGATTCTACAGATTCACCTACACAAGAACAGTGGTTTCCAATTTAACCTCTATCAGATAGATCCTGAATGATGAACCCAGAGCAGAACTGTGACTTTTGGCGTTATCTATTTATCTGTCAATGGTTATCTTATTAAGCAGTTATTTGTTTTATGTGTAAGGCAAGGTCAATTTATATAGTGCAATATCATACGCAGAAGTCATTTAATTTGCTTTATAGAAATCAAATAAGCAGGTGCAGATCAGACACATAAAAAACTTTCAAAAGGATAAAACATTGATCTCTTAAAAACTGTGTAAAATATAACTGAATGGTAAAAGTAAAAAGAATACTCAATAATCAACATTTCAAACAATTATTAGACTAATAACATAGTCGGAAAAAATCGTAATCGTAAATTAAAGTAGCTACTGATCAGTTTGAGTTTTTCAGTTATAAGGATGAACTGAATGTGTTATATAAACTTTTCCTCTGTTGATCAACCCGACCTGAACCATCTCATTCTCAATGTCCTCTTCCGTTTGTCTTCCATTTCATTAAACCACAAACACACGTGTTACCTGCTTTTTCTTGTAACATTTAATATTTCAATACTATTTTTAACTCACAAAGTGTGGTCCAGAGAGAGAACACACTGGTTCCACACTCTTGTGGCTTTGTTTCATGTAGACTCATCAGCGTTGCAGTGACAGATACAAGTAAAAGCTTTCTGTGAGCTCAAGAAGTGTAACGCAAGTGATGTCTCATGTAAAGAACAATGACAAATGTTAATTGTTAATACTAACATCTCTAGATGTGGATTCATGTTTAACAAGGTACTTGTGTTCCATATAAAATGTGAAACCCACCATTAGAGTTTCTGGGTCATTTTTTGTGTTATTCCATCTCCAGGGAGGGAAGTTTATTCATCTGCGTTTGTTTTTTAGTTCGAAGGATCACGCAAAGACTACTGGAAGGATATAACATCTTTAGGTTTGGTCTGTAGTTGATCATATATTAGAATCATTGACTTTCTGTTCAGGATCATGACTTGATGTAAAAACACAGCAACACTTTTTAAAGGATATAAGAATCCCATTGTTCTCTATGCTGTATTTATGTGTAAGTAGGTGTGAGTAATTTTTAGAGACATGCAGAGTGCGGTGTGTGTGTGTCTATGTGTGTGTATATGTGTGTATATCTAAGAGAGAGACGAATAGTGACAAAGCTGCGGGAGGCCCCCGAGAAGATGTTTTAAGGCCACTGAGATTTTAATGACGCGAGACCAGGAGGGCGAGCGAAGGCGTCCACGCTCTCTCTCACCTGGGCCCTGCTCCGGCGAGACGACCCCCCGCCCATGACTCACCACCAGCGCCTCATTATCTTACCCCACTAATCAATAGATCTCTGGTCTGACTGGTTACGACTGAGTCTTGAAGACGAGCCGGCGGCTGTGGAGAAGCTGATGAACTGCTCGTTTCCTCAATTGACCTCACGTTGCTATCTCTCCTCTTCTGCCTTGTACTCACACACATCGATATAAAAGCTGAAAAAGGCTTTGATTCATAATAAAGTGATTCTCCATAGTAACAGATCCCATATGATTTCACTGATATGTTTGAGTCAGTGAAACGTTTACTGAAATATTAGATGTATTAATGGCTGTGTATTTCAACTGACAAATATAAGAAGGTTTAATACACTAATATTTTAGCAACATTCATTCTCAGGTTTCACTGTGAACTGAAGGGATTATAAATAGGTACACTAGCATAAAATAAAGGTTATTTTCTTATGACAAGTGAAAATAAGACACATTAGAAGAATATGAGCTGTTCCTCAATGCTTCCTTACTTATATCCTTTAATATAGGAAACATCAGACCTTCCTAAAAGGAAAGGAGAAAATGCTGCCTCACATTTCCCTTCGGCATTTGAAGTAACACAACCTCATAGTGGCAATCCAAAAAAAGAACTGTTTCCACAAACTTATTTCACTTCACAATGACAGCTCACCACCCAGACAATATCAGGACAATCCGAAGTAGAGTTTCAAAAGCCCTTGGGAATATCATATTTTCAATGTTTTGATTATGTCAAAACCCCTGAGCTTCTCCTTCACATCTCTCTTGCCCCCCTCACCGACGTGTTCCATCGGGGTCAAGTGGTTTGGAAGGAGATTATTTGTGCTTACCGATCGCAGCCCTGGTCTCACCGTGAGGGAGCTGGATGCTGCGTGCTGAGTCAGCCTTGATGCCACATTGTACCAGTGACCAACCGCAGCTCTGTAACAAAATAATCCCCCGAAGCCCAGAGAGCCTTTTCTTTCCCCTCAAGGACTAATATTGATTTCAAAAGAGACCTCGAATTGCTATTGAGCTATTCATTGCATCTTGTATTATGAATTTAAATCAGTAAGGGTTCATATTTGGTGGAGTTGCTCATCATGAAACTGACTCATCAACAGTCATTTGTTATATTGGAAGGCACAGGATGCTTTCCTGGAGGCATCAGATCAGAAAAGGCTTACAACATTGAAAAGGGCAATTTCGTAGTTGCAGTTGTAACATAGTGTCGTTCAATTAAAGGATGTCGCTCAGTTACTTTGTGTTAATTCACTCTACAATGTGGGTCCAGCTTGTTTAAATGTCTTTGTACGTCTCCTGCTCCTCTGTAACATGTGTTGCTGGAGGGAGTTTGGTTCAAGCTGCAGGCTGCGCAGATGAATGCGGAGGTTCAGGCCTCCTCCCAGTGTCTGTCCTAAATGGCTATGTAATTGCAGGGCTGCTGGTCGTGGGGTCCCCGCTGTGTGGAGATGAGAGCTTGACTGCTTCATTCCTGACCCCTTGACCCCCCCCCTCTTGTTCTGTCTTTTCACTCTCTCCCCTTTTTCTGTCCTCGTAGTTTTTTTGTCCCCCATTATCCCCCGCCTGTGTTACAGTGAAACCCTGCATACTGACAGCACGGATGCATTTCTGTCTGCTGGTAAATAGTCAAATCTTTAGCCCAGCGGGGGGGATGTGGACCCCTGCAGGACTGCGGCTTGTCAGGCCAGGTTTGTTAATGCACGGGAGTGCGGGGGCCTAGCAGGTGCCATCTTAAAAGCCTTAACAGTGACATGGACACAAAGCGAGAGGCGAACACATGCCGCATGGTCCCTGCAAGGGGCTGCTCCATCAGCTAATGTGGCAGCAGGGATTGTGAAGGGTTCTGTGACCTCCACTGCAGAAATCAGGAAATGGTTTTGATACAATGACAACATCGTGTTTAATCCGTAGTTCATTGGTGAATCTATAGGATTGTTGTTGTTTTTTTATCAGGGGCCATAAATGGGCCAATATGTCCAATATGCACAATTACTGATGCAGGGAGATTCACATTTAAGTCATTTCTTGTTAACTGCTAGCTTCATACCTTTTAGCACAGCCACACATCATTTAAGATATTTTGAAAAAAAATTCTTGTACAAGCACATTATCTACTTAAAAAAAAAGCTATTGTTTGTATTGTTAATCAATATTTAAGACTTTTAAAGCACAGGGACACTTCAATCAGATTGCAGCTGGGGCCAGTGCCCCCTGACCCTGACCCTAGATCTGCCCCTGAACACAACACTATCAGCGAGGACATTACTGTTTATCATGACTTGGACTAGACTCGTTTCTTGGTCATTAAAAAAGAATATTACACTAACAATTAAGATTCAGTGCTCAGTGGCTGACGGACAGCTGGAGGAGCAGATGGATAGGGGGACAGTTTTGTGGTTTAGTCAGACTGAAGCAGGGGATACTTAATGATCAATTTCTTTTCCCCCCCCTCCCCAACATTAAATCCTTGCGAGCTTATATCTGAAATACTGCCATGATGTTGTGTGTTTTTCTCCCTAAACTTCAGAGGGATTTAAAAGAAACCGACATTAAAATTCATGTGTGCAGCTTGGTTTCACAGCAGCTGTTGACATAATTACAGAGAGAGAAAAAAAAAGTGTGAAATTAATTTCAAATTTAATGTAAATTATAGTGATTGGCAGAGCTGCTCTAATCGCCATTCATGTACAAAGAAAATATGCATGCCTCAAGCTTGTGCGAGTGCACGGGGAGCAGCTCGGATAAATAGACCATCAGAAAACGGACAGATGCAGACGGGCACAGAGATGAATGTAAAACGCGTGAGCAAACATGCAAGTCCTTGAGCAACAGGAAACTAAAAGTGGAGCTAAACACACTGTGGTACTGGTTAATCCAAAACAATAGATAGAGTGTAAAATAACATTAACTCCATCAGAACAGTTTCAGCTTATTTCAACCTTTTTTTAGCTTTTCATGTGGCCTTAATGTTGGAGTGCATTTTCACAGTTGTCGTTTATTTTTATGATTTAGGAAAATTTCTTGAATGTTTACCTATTTTAAATTTAATGTCGAAACAGCACGTTTTTGTTCTGCGATGAAGTGAAGAACTACAAGCGCAAACTATAAAACGTTTTATTTATTTAAAGATCAGTCAATGTCATTTTATGGAATTCGCATTGTATTTTAACTTGTTTACACTTTACACTTGAACGGCTACTATTTATCATATAATAAATTGTTTTATTAAAATTCATAATTTTTCTTTCACCCACATATTTGAATGTAACTATAAGAGGACATAATGGCATTTTAATTACTTTAATGTACAGCGATTTCAATAATTATGACATCTGTATTGAGATGTATTCCATCTCATTACAGCTTCTGTTTATTATCTTTTCATTCATTATCTGTTTATATACTAGCCTGCAGTTAAGGATGCTTACAGGAGGCAGCCCTGTATCACATTTGAATAACACATAGATTTTCTCAAGTCATTTAGTGTTTTATCACTCCACAGTTTATTGCTTTATTATTCTTTATTGCTTTTCATGTAATTTCAGGCCACATCATTTCTCTGTTGACTAAACGTTAACACAAAGAAAGACAACGTTAAATGACACAAAGGACAGAACAACATTAAATAACTGGAGAAAAGCTTAAAATATGTTGACATCGCACAGAAATGTTCTTCAATGTATTTTTATCTAATCCAATGATGTTACACAGCAGGAGAACTTACATTTGTTGGCAATAAGATAAATAAACTGTTATAAAATAGCTATTTACTTATTATAATAAAGTTATTTCCTTTATTTATTTATGTACTGCTTGCTAATGCTAAAAGTAGAGTGTACAGCACTACAATTTCTGTAATGTGTTTAGTTTTATTGCAGTTATATGTGATCGTCAGGAGCAGCATGAAGAGCAATGCGTTCTGCTTGATGTAACAGCACTAGCAAATAACCTAAAGGCAGAAATTTCAATTTCTGTTGTAATTAACTGACCTCCTCTTTACCCCTGTTTGTGTGTGTTTGATCTAATTGGTCATATTTAATCAAACATATCCCCAGTTCTATTTGCTATTAATGAAAATGTCTGAATAGAGAATGTCTATATGTTTTGAAATATTTTCAAAACATCTGCAGACACACGTTATGCTAACATCTGCCACAATAGCAAACACCCACCGACTCATTGCTCACATCAATCAACATTGTCCTCTTTAGATCGTATTAAAATGCATTAATCACAACTGTTCATCATATTCTAATGGGAAATCATACACAAATTTACCATTTAGTGTACCATTTAAATGACAAACTTTAGTAATGTCGTATATTACACTCAGATTATGGAAGAAAAGCATTGATATAATTTTTCTATTTTAAAAGTAAATTCTCTTGATTTGTGTTTCAAAATAATTATGCAGGAGAGTTCACATAAAAAAACAACATTGATGTGATCATTTTTAACTTATCAATAAGAAGTGGTGCACATATGGCTTGGGCCAATCAGCAACATCATGAATTATTACACACCAAAATGACAGTTTAACAAATGAAATTACACAAAATGATACACCCAAAAATGTACTTTAATGTATAATCTAAGGGTTTATTCATACCTCTGGATGATGTATCACAGGGATCATGTGAACATTTGTGTATGGTCACGTCAAAGGGTAAATGGTCAGTGTGTGTGTGTGTGTGTGTGTGTGTATGTGTGTGTGAAAAATGTATATATTATATAGGCTATTGGAATCATGCACAGTTGCTTTTAAACGTATAATATGTAACTTTGACGGCTACAGGCGTCTCTCAAAACAAAACACAGATAGTTTGATGATGCCGTGGGGTCACAAGGGTCGTTCTTTTCTGTGACAGAAAATGGCATGAATACCGTGATCCATAACGAGTGACCAATGCAGAAGAAAAAAAAAGCCAACAGGCTAACGGGCTAAGAGGAAATGAGCTACAACAGATCTGTTAGCCGCTCCTCCTCTCTGTTTAAGGCACCTACAATAACACATCAACACTTTCAATTACTGGTGGTCAAGTTGCATTGTGGGTAATGTAGGCTCCAGGTTTTGGCAAAGAAGAGGAATAGCAATGGAAGAGATTATCTGTGTCTGACATAGGAGTGCAAACACTCAGATGCACATAACAGCATATTTTCAACACCTAATACTTGTCAACATGATCATCCTGCTAAATTGTGTAAAGTCATATTAGTTTTTGACATTACAGATATGTGTATAAAATAAAATAAAACAAACAGGGAAACAAAAATATTCCTCTTCTCTCCCGGAGGCCTGTCACTCAGCACGTCACCCTGGCATCTGGAGCGTACCCACCTCCACCCAAATTAAAACAAGGAGGGCAAAAAGATATTTTCCAATTCGGCAGATGTGAGTCATTTCATCTTGTGATTCAAATGAGTTTGGTGTTTTGTGTGAACAGATGTCCGTACCCCACCTCCTTTATCAACATTAGCTGATTGGGTTTTAGCATGCAGCTTGCCGTGCCTCTGCCTCACAGGTACTAACACACTAATCTGCCTCTGCACAGCTGTGCAGCATGGTGGTAGGGGGAGGAGAGGGAGAGAAAAAGCAAGAGAGCAAGGGCAGAATGGAGAGATGGAGAGATGGAGAAAGGGCTTGGAGGGACGAAGGAGGAGATGGTGAGGAGAGATGGAGGGGAGGATGGGGAGAGGGAGAGCCAGAGGGCGGCCCGGAGACGGGATGCTGGTGAGACAAAGAGACGATCGGAGAGAAACAGATGCAGGAGGATAAAGAGGAAAGAAAGGGAGGAAACAAAGGAGATAGAGAGAAATAATGAAAGAGGGAAAGAGTTGTGGGAGACTGGAACCACACTTATGGCACAAAGTTTTCATATGTGTGTGTGTGTGTGTGTGTCTGTGTCTGTGTCTGTGTGGCGAGGGCAGTCGCTCTCAGATAATCCCTCAGTGGCTTCTTGCCCTGCAGCAGTTCATACACAGAGCACCTGCAGCAGCGAGGGTCACACTGTGGTGCCACACTTTCTGCTCTAATAGTGTGTGTGTGTTTACAGGTGTTTTTGTGTGTGTGCACGTATGTTTATGTGTGTGGCTTCCTCATTGTAATGCCACTTTGTGTGTCCCCTCAGCCATCTTAAGATCCATTCGACCCTCTGAATCCTGTGAATTGATATGTTAGATATCTGGGAGTGTGCATCTGATTTGTGAATATCTTGCGGGTGTATATCTCTTTCAGTGTGTGTGCGCGTGTGTGTGTGTGCTTGCGACAACGTGGCACGGACCTCTGGTGGGTTTGTTTACCCAACCGCCGTGCCACAACAACGGGACCCTTTCTGCCTGCGCACCTGTTCGGCAGCCCTGACATCAGCAGCACTCAGCACACAAAGACCACCTCTGCACCCCAGAGGGGAGCAGCAGGAGGGGAGAATGAATCGGGGCTTCGGGAGGAGCAGAGAGGAGAGGGAGAGACACACAGAGAGAGGGAGAGTGCGTGCAATAAAAAGAGGAGGAGGTAAGAATAAGTGAGAGACGGCGAGGCGATGAAAGAAAAGGAGGAGGCAAGTTTGTAGGAATAGGGTGAGACGATGGAAGAAAACAAAAAAAGGGTCTTTAACAGATTTTGAGTGGATGGTGGTAAATAAAAAGGGAAAGAGCAGTGGTTAGGCGAGGGGGGGGTGCATTTGAGGATGGGTGGTGGTGACAGTGAGGTGAGGCGGTGGGGTGCTGTGTCCCTTGCGTCATTCTCCTCCTCTACCCCGGGAGTTGATCGGGTGCACTCAGCTTGCGAGCTCATTAAAAAGCACCCATTATCCCGACATTTGCACGCATCACATGCAAAACTAATTTACTTGTAAGAAATTAAAAGTTCATTTTAATTGAGCTCGTGCTGCAGTATGCAAATTAGGAGTACATAATGTACACCGATGCGGAGCAGACAACACACTGAAAATGGGCTTAACCCCTTCGTCGCAATATGGGGAATCCTTATGTTGAGATTAGGAACAAAGGCGACTCCAGATCAGAAAACCCACATTATGATGTGCAGGGATCAAGGATTGTCTTTATTGCAGCATCCACATAAACCACAGCCTCACAAAGCTCTCGCTGAACAGTAGAGACAGACGTTAAATACAGAATAAAAGACTTGAAATGAGATATAAAAAAAACATGAACATAAAAAACTGCAGGACCTCTATAAATTAAATCAGAATAAATTATTTATTTATTCGTCCTGCATAAAGGCAAACTGTATCTGTGGCCAGACAGACGCAGCTTCAACCTAGAATGAACAAGGCTCTGGTCAGCCAGAATTGCAATTGCGTTTCTCAATGCCCTGTAACCTAATCCAGTTCCTATAAGGGCCCCATACCAGCTGACAAGGTAGTACATGTCAGGAAAGGGCAGATTCAATAAAACTGAAATAAGACATTTTCATAAAAGTATTGTCAGTGTTCAAAGGATGAAGTTTACAGTAAAAAATACAGATGCTGGTAGGATACTGCAAAGCTCAAAAGTATGTGTATATGGCCAATTGTAGTGCTGAGATATTCCTATTTCTATTTTCTATATAAATACTTATACATATACCTTTTTAATACATGCTAGTGATACTGTGTGTATTGTTTGTGAGAACACACAGCTATGGTTGCATTAGTCACAAGACACAGTGATACGCTTGAATAATATCTGCAATATTGTGTTGGATGTTACCCAGATAAACAAATATGAATTATAAGCACTTTATAAAATCATGTTATCCGTGAAGTTACCAACAGCATCATTACCATGTGCTCCATATGTTTATCTGCTGGCTTTCCCCAACCCTCAGCTGCTGTTTTACATCTATATTCAAAGTAGAGCTCTCTATTACAGATAGTGTGTTATGCACGTGTGGGTGTGTGGGTCACCGGTACGTAGCAGAGTGTTTACAGCTCAATAAGTCAGTGACGCTGGGAGGATCCATAACTGTATTCCCCAGGTAAGGGTCAAAGGTTAGACACAAAGCTTGGGGTTGAGAAGTAAATAAGATGGAATGAGCTAACATCCCCTCAGTGTGTGTGTGTGTGTGTGTGTGTGTGTGTGTGTGAGCATCTCCCAGGAGTGTGTTAGCTCAACCTGAACCCTGCACTCTGACCTTCTCGTCCCAGCCCCCCCCCGGCCCGTCAATAGTCAATATCATGCCAATAAAATGGCAGAGTCACTTGGAGCGTTCCATTAGAGGCGGGTGGTTCGCTAGTCGTGTCACAGGGGTGCAGGTGTCTGAGAGTATCTCTGGTATGTGCGAGTCACAGAGTTCAGTTACTGTTAAACCAAGATAAGCTTGTAAGTCCACAGTGTGTCAGCCAAGTGTGAAAGTTATTACTTGCAAATTAACTTTTGTCTTTTCAAACACTTCAAAAATCTGAGACTCATATTCCAGCGTGATCACAGAAAACGAAACCAGACTCAGCCTGCTGAGACATTTAACTTCCTATCGTCAATATTTGTCCCGATGCACAGTTTTGTCATTTAAAACTTAAATAGGACAAAATAATTCGATATTTTAGGGGTTTTAGAATGGATGGAAGATGACCTGACATCACGGGTGTCATTCTCACCTATGAAAAGCATTTTTTAGATTTCACCCGCTTTGCAGTTGCTGATACATATGAAAAGGAGAGGGTGAAGTCAGAGGTGGGTGGGGAAGGTTGGGATGTGTGCAGTTCGCTGAGGAGGTTGAGAGGAGGTGAGGTTTGAGTCTTGGTGAAGAAGGATTAGTGCAGGCGGGTGGGAGGTCGTGCGTTGGTAGAAGTGGTGGCGGAGGATTAAAGTATATAATGGGGGAACAGGAGAGAAGAGGACGGCATGATGCTGTTGTCTTTACAATGCAGTCGTCGATGGCAGCATTTGTCTAATTCACGATAGACCTTTAAATTCTTTTAAAATAAATATCATGTATAGGTTTCCCCTCCGCACAGTTCCTTTTCCTGTCTGAGTTATATGAAAGCTTGTTGTTCGGCCTTCAGACACTTTCTTTATTTTTTAACAGTCTGGAAAATTCATTAAATCATATTTTCTCTTTTGTAATTATCAGTTCTAATTATTATATTTTCAGCCAACACAGAGATTTGTAACCATATCACCACAAAATACTTCCTGCTAACTTTTGCTTCACAGATGCAGCCAGTTTTTACAGGTTTTAAATAATTATTGACACTTGCAGTAACTGTATAATTATAGATACATTATAAATGTGGATCAATAATCTTAATTGGTGTGTAGCTATGTGACTATAACAGTCATCTGTTCCCTTCTAAATTATCTGCCACATAGACAAATGTGACATTTACCGTGTGAAGAGGCGCCGCTGACTCAGCAAAAGTGCCGGCGTGTTTCCCCCCGGCGACGCCAGGTGAGTCTGGCTCTCACAGGCCACGGCTGGTTGGCACAGAGGGTCGACAACACAGAGGCATGGAGGGCGGGCACATTGTAAGCTGGCACGCGCAGCCCTTAATGAGCAAAGTGTTGATTTGGCGCAGATCCTAATAGGATCAAAACTGTCATTTGGCTCCCTCGATGGCTGACAGGAGGCCAGGCCTGGCACGCCACCAAGAAGGAAGAGAGACGACATCACTTTCCCAGGCTACGTAAGTACACATAGTCGAACGCCCGCCTCCTCGCTATTCGCTGTTTCTCTCTGTGGTGTGGCTCCCCACTTTCCATCTCCATTCTTCCTTTTCTGTCTGGCAGGCTTCCCCTCATTCTGCAGCCGCACTGTTCACACTCACACAGACGTACTAATGCAGCTCCAGTTCATTATTGAAATGTAAGTTAGGAATTTGATATAGGCCTGATGCATGTTCATTATGTGTCTGAGTGTGTCGTCAGTCCACCAGTATAAAGCCTCAAGGCCTTTATTTCCCAGCAAACTGGAATCACCCACAGTGAGGGCGATAGCAGCGATGTTTATTGAAAGTAGATGATATTGTAATGCAATAAAGAGTGTCTCAGCTGGCTTCAGCTCATTGAGAAGAATGATTTATTGTGCAGGAGTAAGTGGGGTTTATTTTGGCTTGGGAGCACAACGTGCCCTGAGGGCTGGTGAGGGATTTGCAGACACATGCGTGCATTGTCATCTAGACACACACACACACACACAGGCAAACACACACACACACACGCACACCCACACCAAAGATCAACTTAAAGGCAATCATGACATTAAAATATCATAAACATATATCGTGCACACAATAGAGTGAATAGATGAAGAGATATGATGGAGGGAGCAAGGGCAAGAGGAAGGAGACAGAGACAAAGAAAATAACCTGATTGGGAGAAAAAAAACAGTCCCCCCCCCTCCACTTCCAAATTAAAATGCAAATGTTTTTTTTGTGTCTTTTTTTTTGTTATCATTATTTGCCTCATCCTCTTCATCCCACATGCCACCCCCACCCTTTTTTCACCCTCCACCCGCCCACCCCCCCCTCTCGTCTCCTCCATCCTTTTGTCTCAAAATTAGTGAAGCAGAGTGCTCGGGCGGCTAATTATGTATTCAAATGAAAGAGGCTCGTTAATGTTGCACTGGGGAGAGGCGAGATGATTGGAAGAGGGTGATGGAATTGAAATGAGTGCCGGGGTGTCGCTCGCTCCCTCACTCGCTCTGGTGGCGGTGGCGGCTGCGGCGGTGGTGGTGGTGGTGGTGGAAGAGGCGGTGGTGCATCTGGAACCAGCCGAGCGCATCCCGGCAGATGTCACCTCCCGGGGGGTGATTGGGAGGCAGGGTGGGAGACAGAGAGAGAAAGAGAGGGAGAGAGAGGGAGAGAGTGTGGATGTGTGCTTGGGGACGAAGGGGGGTTTGGGGTAAGGTAGGGAGGCAATGGTTGGGCGGTGGGGGTGCACAGGGAGGTGTGAGGTGGGGGTAAGGAGAAGTGGAGGGGGGGGGGAGTTTGGTCAGACAGGAGACGCACACTTTACAATGACAGGATGGGTGGGGGGAGTGCAGGGAGGGGATGCTGGGAGGGAGGAAGGGGTGATGAGGAGGAGGGGGTGTGCTTGGGGGGGGGGCACAGGGCTTTGTTTCTACAGAGGACACAAAGAAGAGGAATGGGATGGTTAATTTAGCTCAGTGGAGACAGAGAAAAAAACAGAAATGAGCTAATGAGCCCGTTGTTGTTCTTGTTTGTCGCTCTGTACGGTGTCTTTACTGTGTGACCTGCTGCAGCTCGTGTCTGCCAGGAATCACGGGGGGGTGTGACAATGATGCTAATTCTGTCTAATAATGCTTCTCGCTGTACATCTGAACCCAAAAACAGTCAAGAAAGTTCTTTAGGCATGAGTGTGTGCGTTCACTGCAGGACAATATCACCCAGGGAGAAGGTACAAAAGTGAAACCTTGACAGACAACCTGCCTGTGGGTGAATGCACTGAGTTTATGTGTGTGTGTGTTTAATTGTGGATTTGGGATTGTGTGAAATGTGCAAAGTAGTGAGACACTGGAACCCATGCAGCAGAGGTAAAAGCTCCTGAAAAGCCTGGATGATGCAGGGAGAGATGAGGTGTTCATACAGCTCCAACCAGCCATCTGCTCACTGTGTCCTTCATCTGACATACTTCTCACCCATAGTGGCCCATGCAGGCACACACAAACACAGACACACACTCGACCTGGGCTTAACACACACACAAGCACACACGTGCACACACGCACACGGTTTGGTCCAATCTTATGCTGTATTCATGAGGGCCGTCCTGCCAGCTCAGTACCCTGAGGCCCCTGGCCCCGTGGCCTGCAGCTATCATTAGAGAGAGCCTGTACTCTCATTATCGATCCCCTGCCTGATAATGCTATGCATGCTCCGTCCCTAGGGGGCACCACTGGGACCGGTGGCCCCCACCAGCCCTGCACCGCTGCTGTAAGGGTGTTCCATCAACGACACATCAGTACACACACGTGCACAAACACACGCACACACGCACACGTACTGGTTTTCCGGAGGCGATTGATACGCATATCTAAACAACACATAGCTGCGAGTGTGGCATGATGGATGTTATCTGTCTATCCATCCATCCATCCATCCATCCATCCATCCATCCATCCATCTATCTATGTAACTATCTGTCTGTCTGTCTGTCTGTCTTTCTATCTATCTATCCATCCATCCATCTATCTATCTATCTATCTATCTATCTATCTATCTATCTATCTATCTATCTATCTATCTATCTATCTATCTATCTATCTATCTATCTATCTATCTATCTATCTATCTATCTATCTATCTATCTATCTATCTATCTATCTATCTATCTATCTATCTATCTATCTATCTATCTATCTATCTATCTATCTATCTATCTATCTATCTATCTATCTATCTATCCATCCATCTATCTATCTATCTATCTATCTATCTATCTATCTATCTATCTATCTATCTATCTATCTATCTATCTATCTATCTATCTATCTATCTATCTATCTATCTATCTATCTATCTATCTATCTATCTTTCTATCTATTCATCTATCTATCTACGTCTGTCACTCTTTCTGTTTCTTTCTCTCCTTCCATGCCTTCCCTAATTTTTTTCTGCGAATCTCTGACGGAGATGCATGGTGTTTCTAATTTGGCATGCAGACATTAATTCCAGCACAGCTGCTGCCTCCTCCTCCTCCTCCTCCCTCCATCCTCTACCCACCTCCGCCACCCCCAGCCACCCCCTCAACCTCACGTCTCCTCCTCCCCGCTCACCCTCCCTCCCTCCCTCTCTCCCTGAAGGCTTCTCTCTAATGTGCAGCTTCAGAGAGGCGCGGCAAATTAACACCATTTGTTCTGCAGAGCATGCCTTCTTCTCAACACTACAAGCATATCTTATGAGGTTTGTCTAAATGTGAGAGGGAGCAGAGGAGAGACAAATCCACAGAAATGTTGTGTTGTTGTTTCTTTCCCCCCACCCCATTCATATCCACACCTGATACAGTTTTCACACAAGAGATTGCAGAACCCTGTTACTTTCTTATCTCCGCAAAGTTGTGCCTTCAGCAACAGACAGCGTTTTGCCTCCACTCACCATCACTGTCTGAGATCAAAATGTACAAATTGTCTCTGTTACAACAGCCAACATCTGTGCAGCCGCCTTGGATCCGTGTTGCCTGTAAGAAAAAAATGCGGCGATGGTATAATTCATCTATTAGCACGCATCAATGAGCTCTCGAAAACAAACTTAAAGCGCCATTAGAAACAAATACCAGTTTTGTCGGAGGAATAGCACTCGAGACGTCGGGCCATATGTGCGAGAGGAGCGAGGGGAGGGGAACCGAGCAGAGGAGGTGGAGGAGGAAGGTGCGGAGGAGAGGCGGGAGCATCTGTACACTCCCAGACAGGTTGTTTTGGTATTCTAAGTCCAGGCTGACAGGAATATTGAATATGGCAGACTTGCATTTTGCATAGTGCACACAAAGGAACACATCCACGGGCAGAGATGCACAAACACACACACCCCACGCCCTCCAGACTGCCAGACTACACCCAGCAGGGCTCTCTCTCTGTGGGCACGGCTCCTTTTGAACCATGGACTAATTCCCTCTTGCACTTGTTGTCCTCCCTCCGCTCTGCTTCCCTCCCTCTCAACCTTTCTTTATCTTCTTCCGTGTACTTTTATTTTCTCCGTGCACCTTTCCCTCCCCCCACCCCTCTCCGCCCTTGCCTCCAAGATAACAGCGTTATTAACTGGCCTAGTTGACCTACACTCCTGATAAACTCATCCCGCTGAGGATCCCTGCTTTTCTTTCCCCGCTGCCGTGTGGGGATTACTATCTCCAGGACCAGAGGAGACCATCAACATCCAGTGATCGGAATAAAGTACGCCTAGAAAGAGATGGTAGATACAGAAACACATGCAGAGACAGAGAGGAAATTAAAGTAAAGGAAGGACACAGGGGCTTTTATTCGGTAAACTATTCAAAATGAAGAGTTTAAAATGATTGAAGAACTATATCAGCTGCTAATTAGGAGAAGATTTCAATGCAATTTGATTATCTGGAGTACACATGGTGGTGGATGTAGGCCAGAGAGTCGTCAGCTGTGCCTCAGCTGGGAGAGAGCAGAATTACCTCTCTAGCACAGGTGCATGCTGGGAGACCGCAGGATGATCAGTGTCAGTGTTTGGCATCACAACAGAGTCATTTTAAACACAAACCTCCTCTTGTTTGGCTCTTATACCATTTTCACTGGCGAGGGCGGAAAAGTAAACAGGGAGAAGATGTGCAGATAACAAAGATGGAGGAAGTACTCACGCAGTTCACTTAAGTAAAAGTACAAAATAAACAGACGATAAATACAAACAAAAGAAGCATTTTTGCTTTTAAAATTGAATGAAGTACAGTAAAGTAAATGTACTTTTTTACATTCCACTACTGCAAATACGTCAGAAAGAAAAAAGACTGATGAGAGAGAACACAAGCAGTGAGAAATAAAGGAGAAGAAGAATAAGGAGAAGAACAACAACAACAACAACAACAACAACAAGAACAAGAAGAACAAGAAGAACCAGAAGAACAAGAAGAACAAGAAGAACAAGACGAAGGCTATCGAGTGGAGGGATGAAGTGTTGCTGCACTTGGAAAGCTGCCGCCACATCTGCTCGTCCATGATGTCTGTGCAGCAGCAGTCAGCTGTCATGTTGGACCGCATTCAAGTGGAGCAGAGGTACCGCCTGGCTCCCTGCCTCCCTCGCTCCTCTTGTACCCACAGAACTGGCTTGTCTTCCCCCTGCTCTCTCAGTCGGCCATCCCTTCACTCTCTCCCCTTGACCCTGACTCCGTTAAATAGAGACATCATTTGAGAGGACCTGACCTTTCACTCAGGGTGATTGGATCCACAATGTGGCCACGTGCATCCGAGTCCCTCCTGCCATCACTGGGCCATCGGGGCAAATCAAAGCCCCTAAAATGCTACTTGGGCGAATAATGGCCCCCGAACCTCTGTCCAAACAACAAGCCGATCCATCATGGAAAACATGCCACTAACGGCCCAACAGGATGCATTACTGAGGAGCATTTAGCCCAATTATCACCACCAAACAAAGAATTTAAGTGTCCCAATGCATTAGGCAGGGTTGTAAATAATGGCATTGTATTTAAGCACTACCATTAGGCTGCGGAGACAAACATCAGTTATTCAACACTCCATTCAGTCCCCATCCATCTGCCTAATAAAAGCGAGGGAGGCAGAGAAAGAGAAGAGAAAGAACGAGAGGGCAAGAGATGGGCTGGATCGTGGGGGTCCGTCCGAGCACCCAGCGACAAGGAGCGAGGCACGATTGTGTATGAACGACAGTAGAAAAGTGGTGATGGCAAACGTGAAGGTGAGAAGATGCTGTTGTGTGTTGAACTGTTGTTGTGCATTAGACAGCCCGGCAGTAGAGTGATGAAATAAATAAATAAATAAATAAGTGGTCTCTGGTCTGTGCGGCGCGGTGCTGTGCTGTGCTGCGGTGCCTGGTTGCCCATGAATATTCCATGAGGCGGAGAGTGGGGAAGTGTGCTGCCTGGAACATCTGGTCCGGTCCACAGGGACCCTCGTGGTGAGAAAGCTGCAACTTCAGGAGGAAAAAAAAGACGGAAGGAGGGGACGAGGAGATGGGGAAGGAAAAAAAATGCCAATAAAAAAAGAAGGGAAAAAAACAGCAGCAATCAGCAAGCCCGGGCATTATATGGTTGATTTGTTTTGCTAATTTGATTTTTTAAGACCAGCAGCCGCAGCCTGAACAAAACAAACCGAGTGAATGAATTCAGTGGGAGAAAGAAATCCTGCGCCACATTGCCAGAATCATCTTGTTTTGTTTTTTTTATCAAACAAGTTTTTCACAGTGTCACAAGTTTGCTTACAAATCAATCATCATTCAAACTGACAACAAGGCTCGGCATAATTATGAATTGATTGTGAAAGATTGGTTCAGTTTCATGCTGCTTTTACATCACCGATTCCTCTCTTGATGAGCGCATTGAATTTTAGGTCATGTTGTTGTTCTCTGATCTGTTCGCCTATTGCAACATATCAGAACGAATGTGAACACACAAAGCTGCGATTCAACGCTGTTCATTGTGATGAAACCTCATGAAAGATGATGAAGAAGAAGTGAGCGACACAGAGAGGGACAGACGTGATCCTCGTGTCTGTAGCAAAACAAAAGTGACACAATATCTGTGGCCTTGTTCCTGTAACTGGTTCCAATTCAAAACACTTTGGTTTGCTTTTTAATAAGAGACACTGTCCTCAACAGAGAGATCAATACTAACAATTAATGTCTAATACCAGCATTTATAAAAAAGTCTTCATCCCCACTCCCAAAAAATGATTCTTTAAATAGTTCTTTAAATGTTCTATAAGTGCTTCCACAACCATCACCAGTGAACGGTTGTTTTAATTTAAAGGATAGATAATATGAAATAAGATGAGATGAGATAATATTTGAAAAAGGAACCTTTATAAAAAAACTGTAAAATATATGTTACAATTAACTGTGGTATAAAACAAAAGAAACATACTCTTCTTTGTTTGAAGTGGTCGGCTACTGTCAATCAACCAATCAATCAATCAATCAATCAAATGTTAGCAAAATATTTGTGCAATTTGGAGGAGGTGGAGACGTGTCATCCATCATTGTTTACATCCATGTATAAAACCATTAAAAGAGAATACAGTCAATGGTGAATACACCTTAACTTTATGAGTAGAAGAGAGTGCTCTTCATGATATAATGAAGTTGCCTACACACAAGCACCTCAAGGTCTCCTGCTTGAGAAGGCGTCTGACGTTCCCATTTGAGAACAGACATGCCAAGGCTTTCCGCAGAGCAGTAGGTGCAAGGTTAGTTATAATAGATTTACCTCAGCGCTGAAAGCAACTGTCTCGCATAAGATAGCTCGCTGAAATTAAATAATTTGTGATTCCTCCTGCAGCTTTCAATGACAGAGAAAAAAAAACGTGTTTGTTTGTTTTCAAGTCTTGTAAATCTGTGTTTATTTATACGGATGTTTTTTTAATCACTCTTTTGTTACCTAAGTCTGCAGTCATCTGGGGACTCGACGTAAAGGAGGGAGCTGAGGAGACACACATCCTCATAAACATTTAACCTGCTCTTCTTACAGATCTGTCAGCTAGAGTTACAGAGTTCCTACATGATGTCATACTGGAGGTTGCTGTATTCAGAAATATTGTTAATTATTGGGGGGGGGTATCTTATCTTATCTTTATCTCATCTTAACCTATCTGATCTTATTCATGATGAAGTTGTGTTTTAGAGCAATAATATTGAAATGTTTATGAAATGAATATTTGGCCCCATATTGCAGTCACTTTGAGTAGAAACACTTGAACCCACAATCAAAATACGATTTGAAAGGGAAGGTCAACATGATGCAACTCAAGCATGTGTCCTTAGTCTTCATCCTGTACCAGTAGGGCACGACTGCAGCTGGTGCCTGGAGCTGGGAGTCCTGGTGGATGAGGGTCAGGGTACCCTGTCCTGGATACTGGAACGTGGAGATCCCCTCATTAGGCAGATCCAACCCTGTGATGATTGGCCTTCACCACTGAGCACCTGAGCACTAAGCCAGACTCTCTCCATCCTTCACTGCTGCTGCCATGCTGTCTCCTACTAGGCTTCATTGTCATGACAGCATAGAACTCACATGCTTCTTTGTTGTTACTAGACTATGTTGCTCTGAAACCAAATAAAAACCTAAAGTGCAAAAAGGCTTAAACTGATGTTCTCTATGTCACAATGGTGATTTCAATAGAGTAATCTACAAATCTCAATAAAATATCTTGCCAATCCATATCAAATATTATTATTTTTTTCAAGATATGGAGCCATTTAGAAATCTTAGTGGTTTGGTGTTTGTATATATAAGTTTAACAACGGTTCACATAACATGGAGTGCTTTAAAGTGTTTTAGACTTCCTTGATCTTTCTGTCTGTCTCACACATCTCAAGAACAAAATAGGTTTTACAGATTCAGAAAGAAAATCTGCGGCCGGTATCACCACAAACAGTCCATTCCAAACAGGAACCCTTAAAACCAGCACTGTATGAACTACACACATGTTTACTGTTTTCATTATCTCTCCTTGAGAAATTGTAACTAAAAATATAAAAACATGAGCCGTTGCATCTTTTGTTGAGGTGAGTATTGTAATTATATATTAGCTCCCTCCATTTTTGGTGGCCTATATTAGCATGTTCCCATCATGAATCTGGTGGAAACAGAGAAACGTTTGACAAACTGTTCAGTTTGTATCACTCCTGCAGAGGCGAGCACAGTGCACACGTCTGCTTGGTAGTGCAAAGGATGGGTGGGAGTGGAGGAATCCTCTGGTCCAATATGCACTGATGGATTGTCTGTTTGACCATAATATCTGTGGTGAGAGACCACATGAGCACACCTCATCCATCACATACAGACAGACACACACACACATACTCACACACACATATACACACACACACACAAACATGCACACACGATATTCACCTCACCATCAGTCCAGCTCACATATTCCCTTTTCCACCTGAGACCTTCACACCCAGAAAAGAAACACATACACACACACACACACACACACACACCACACACACACACACCACACACACACTGTCACAAGCCGCACACACACACACATCTGTCCTTAACCCCTCCTCCACAACAGCGGGGACCTCTCCATCTTCACCTCTACCCCTTTTACTCCCACACACAGCAGGGCAGAGAAAATAGCTCTGCTCCCCCCATGGCTCTGCCAGTGCTTCAGAAGACATCTAAGCAGTGTATCGAACTCGGGAGCAGTTGGAACCATGTAACCTTGAGCTATTCACGTCTCGCTGTAGATAATAATTGCAAGCTGCGGTAGTGAGAGAAAAAAAAATTGTGAATTTGATCAGAAAGGCCACAAAGCCAAATTTAATTGGGTAGAAACATTTGTAAGAAATTCTCTGCTTCTTTTGTTGTGGATGTTAATGTTCAAATCTTTCAAACACATTGGTTCAGACAAAATCATTTCCGGCTCAAAGTCAAGAAGACACATTTGAATAAAGCAGTATTCAGGGAGAGATGCATTCAGAGGTCTCCACACCAGCCTCTCAGGAGCAGAGTTTGACCTTGTAACGACATTTGCATTTCTGCAATTAGCCTCCATTAACATGCATTGCAGTCTCGGTCATATGCTGTTAGCTAGACTTGTTCCAGTATTGATGAGAATCATTGAGTCTTATATATAAGAAACAGCTGATTTAGGTAAATAAATATGTTTGTGTTTATTATATAATCTGAGAAAAAGTATGTAAAATATATGTCCAGTACTACTAAAACTACTACGACTGCCACCTTTACCACTATCAATTAGAATAACAACAACAACTGCAACAATATAATCATAATGATGATAATAAGCTTCTGTCTTCAATTTCCATTGTATGAGAGGTTCTGTAAACTTGAATCTGTGTAAACTCGTACTCTATAGGATCTATTCTATGGCGTGCACAACACAGACTGTGTCTACTGTGCAGTGCTCTTCTTCACGTCTCGCTATACTCCCTCTATCAAATCAGCAATTTAGATAGGATGTTTTCACAGCAGACGCAAGGAGTAAATTAAAAGCAGTGTCTGACGGAGAACCATATGGTACCGCTCTCTGCAAGAGAAAAAACACAGCAAAGATTAATTGATAATAGCTGGCATTTCCACCACCTCCAACAGGGATATTACCGTGTGTATGCGTGTGTCTGATGGCGCCTGTGTAAATGCATGCACTACATGTGTGTATGCAGGCAGCTTTCAAACAGCATGCTTATATTGAAAGGCCCAGGAGGGGAACCTGTCAGACATCTTGTAAGAGACGCTGAAGACTTAAGCAAGCAACACATTACTCATGTATGAGAGTTTCCACAGCACAGTTGGATTCTATTGTTAAATGCGGGCTTCTCTGACTATGTCTGTCCACGTTTTTTTGAAGCCTGCGATCCATTCATCGTACAACCTGGTGTTGTCTCTCACAGTTGCTGCTGCAGGAGGGAAAAGATGACATTAACTCATCTACAGAGCATGATTAAAGGGCTTCGGCTGGCAGGCTTGTACAAACAATTTGCCACACTGTAAATATTGCTATGTGTAAACCAGGCTCTCAATCATATCTGCACCTCCCTTTGTACAGTCTGTGATTAGTGACCCTTCCAGCTCGGGAATGGCAGGAATTAAATCCTTTCAGACATGCACTTACTTCTGTAGATCCTCTTTATTTTGTCCAGATGAGGTGCATGTGTGGGTGCAAATGTCAAAGTGAGATGCTCCATAGTTTCTACAGACTCAAATTAAAGTCCAGTGAAATCCAGGAAAAGTCTTTGCTGAACACAACAGACATATCCAAAAATAAAAAGATATAAAGGACGATGATGTAAAGAGAGTTTGTGGTGATAAGAGCCCATGACGTTGTCAGGGAGCTGTTAGCATCACATGATCCCTGCAACGGAGTACATCACTTCCTGCCTCCGCCTGCTGCACCCAGCTGCTCCACCTCCCGCCTGAGTAACGCAGAGGATTTGATGCTGTTCTGAACCCGTCAGTGCAGAGATCCCCCCATTATTGTGCATGTGTGAAAGGCAGACTACGGGTAAGCCAATTCTCCGGGTATTACCCGGAGGTCATGTCTGAAATCAGCTCTGATGTCACGACGGGTGAAGCCCCCTGCAGGCCTAGAGAGGGCTTGGGGAAGAGGTTCTCTTTGTTTGGATGGACTCATGCGGAGAGAAGAAACTAAGAAAAGGCGTAAGAGAAAGAGAGAGACAGAAAGACCACTCAGGGGAAATCATCTCGCTTCACTCATAAACAAAATTCATCATCAGCTCTGATAAACCACATGCTGCATAACGATGAGCTTAAGTGCACAGAGCGAGACTAAGGGCGGGAGAGAGGGAGAAAGAGATGGATAGCAGGGAAATATGTACAGTAAACATATCTGCATGCTGTATATATAAGGAGCAGTGGTAGCCATTATGAAACCACACTTGGGCTACATCCATACTACTCTGTTTTCGTTGCTACATCAGAGAAGTTTTCGGCTTTAGTTCGAAAACTCTAGGGCTGCGATTTATGACTTAGACACTGAAAACGGTCGTTCATTCGTCGATCACATGACCCCCCCCCCTCCCGCTCGGGAAGAAACCAGCCGCCATTAGCCTCGGCTACCAGCGCAGAACGCAACATGGATAATCAATTGCAAGCGTTGCCGACCCTGTTGTCCTTGCTAACAGCTGATGCACAGTCAAATTCTGTATCTCACAATGATACAACTGTTTACATGTTGGAGTCAAGTTATTATTAGAGCGATTTGTGTTAACACGGCCCCACGACTGCCCTGAGTATACTCAAATCATGTGATATATATTCTCAGCCGGTTGGTATGGGATTAAAACTGATACGATGGCCACAATGCTCATGTGAAATGGAATGTGGATGAAAGGTATATTTGATCATTTCAATCCAGACGTTCAATCCAGTTCAAGTACGTTATCAAACTAAACTTCTATGTCCAGATAAAGTGCTGATCAGATCACGTATTTAGCTTTGAATTATATCGAATAGGTTATCTGCTGATCTGTGTTATAATGTAAGATGTGAAATGTGTAAGGGGGGATGGAGGTCAGTCAGGGAGCTTTATTTCATCTGATATCTGTATTCATTCCTTAATCTCTCCCTAGCATTAGTTTCAAGATTTTATAATGGTCTAATAATGGGAGAGGGCTCTTGTGCGGGTGCAGTGGGTAACTCAGATACATGTGATAAGTAATGATGGTAAGTGATGGCAGTCTGGGTGTGGTGCAGCAGAGCGGAGGACATGCACCCATGAGATGGAGGAGCAGAGGGGGTGCCAGGGGCTGGACTGACAGCCCATAATTATGGCTCATTTTCAGTCATTAAGCCATGGAATGTGAGCAGCTCTGACACTAAGGGAAGGGTCCTGATTAATAATGAACTCCTCTAATACACATGCACACAGATATACTAACACACGCACACAGACAAACACTGCAGGAGGAGCGTGCACGTAGGGGGCAACACACACACGCACGTACGCATGCTTGTCTAATTCTAATGACTGGCGTGAAGAATATGTCTGTTTCTCTCACTCCATCAATTAGGTAATTATTCAGAAAAATACATGAGAGGTGGGTTTAAAATATTCCGACAAAAAAAAAGCAGCACAACTTTCTGTTTTCCACTTTGCTGAAGACTGAGGGAGCTGTCCAGGAAATTGGTGGTGCTGAATTTAAACTGAGCACGCAGCACTGCTTTCCTCCCTTGTTCTCCCCCCTCCGCACTCACCTTCTCCTCTCTTTCCCCACCTCCTGTCTTACCCCACTGTCTCCTCCTCCTCCTCCCCCACCACCACTCTGTTCTGGCTGGCTGTCAGAGGGGCCCACAGTCTCCTTTGAACTCCTACACCGGCACCATGCGATGATCAAACTTCGAGCTGCTCCCCGCCATGAAATATTTACCACACGGAAGGGACATATTCAGTCAGTGTCGGTCGAGAGGCTGGTACAAAGGTGCGACATGAAAGATGGAGAGAATATGAAAGGAGGGAGAGGAGCATTGTGAAGCTGCAGTTCGGAAGTTATGTGGATGAAATATGAAAGGGTTCTCACTGTCATACCAACAAGACTCATGTGTGTCTCAAAGTCAGATTCTTCAGTCTGTTCACGCACATGTTCAGAATTCTTACTGGTGTAGTATGTGAATACGATCAGTGTAATCTTTTCCAAACTCAAACGCAGCCATTGTGCACCAATGTCAAATTAAATTATAATCTCTATAATCAGATTTAAAATGTCGATATGTAGAATATGTGGGCAATATTTTTGGGGGGGGCGTCCGGCTTCACATTCACATTTGAGTGGTGGAACATTTTGACCGAAATGCATCTGCTATTGGCTGTGTTTTTTTATTTATCTGTTCTCTTATAAATATAGACGTTAATAGAGAGCGACATTATTGCCTGTTGTTTTTATTCTGTGTGGAGAGACATTCGACTCGGACTGGACACATTGCACAGTGAGTGGAAGATAGACTCTTTTTCCAGATATTTGCTGTCTAACCTGGAACCCCCCAAAATATTGCCCGTTGCCTCCAGACGGTAATTTGTCATCAGACAAAGGCTTGAGAGATTGCTTAAATGTGACCCTAACTATCCCCCAGCACAAATAACTGAAGACTATTCTGCTCACTTGACATAAAGATGAACGTTTCACTTTCTTCTGTGGGCCTCCTGCGTCATATCACATGGAAATAATGCAGCATTAAGGAAAGGTCTGCCTTCCTCAGCTGCCATTTTTAGACATTTAAATATAGTTTGGTTGTCCCTCCCCTTCCTGCACGTAGCTCAGATGGTGACTGTCCGACTTCTGCACTCAAATATGTGATCTAAGACACATATTGCAAAGCTGAGTCCATCACTACTCAGGTTTTGATGCCATGAACTTCTTTAGTTCGTCAATTGAAGCGTCAAATATGGATATAAATATGAATATGCAGACTTCAACCCTGCATCTGTCAAAGCTGTGACTCAAAAATAGAAAACTTGAACACAGAAAACAAATCTGCTATTCACACTTTAACCTTTTGAAAAACGCAAGATGTCAGCGAATAACGCAGAGTTGTGAAAACCCATCTCTGCCATTTCATCACTGTTATTTGCAGGTGTCACCATCTCCCCGGTGCTGCCACCGTCATTGACACATATACAGCAGACACACACACACACACACACACTGGTACCCTCACCACACTGACACACGCCAACACCAGCAGCACCAGCAGAAAAGGGCCGGGACAGAGCTGGCTGGTCCCAGCTGGTCCCTGCTAACACATTCCACTGCACCCTAATGACAGCGGGCCCCCCAGCCTCTGTGACCCTGGCCCTAACACCCCTTCATGGGCCCCCAGGGATCCCACAGGACCAGGAGGGGTGAGGCGGAGGAAGCACGGGGAGGAGGAGGGGGGAGGAGTGACACAGATGAGGGAGGACATTCCAGGTGGTGGGACAGCTCTGAGGGAATTGGAAGTCATGAATATATTAACTGACAGGAGGGGGAGTAATGAATTCAAATTAAATTATATGTGCCGAGCACCACACGAACACGGGCGAACACGCCGGGGATATTTCAAGGGGGCCGACATAATTACACCTTTCAGGAAATTTGATAAAAAGGAAATATGTGTAAGACAATCAGAGATGCCAAAACACAGCTGCTGGTGCCAGGCTCCCTGAAAGTTAGATACTATCACAAAGAGAAGTTTTTATTGTGTATTGATTCTGCTTTGTGTGTATTGTATTACTTTTTTTTTATTTCCTCCCTCCTCCGTCAAAGTCTTTTGTCTTCTCTTCAACGATATCTCTGGACATTTTATCATTTTGTCGAGGGTATAGAAATCAAACATACTTTAAATTGTTTGTGATATTTAGTTTTTATTATTTATTGAGCAGTTGCAAATCAATTATAACCACTGTAAACAACAACATGCTTATATGTGCAGATAAACTAGTGACCTCTAGAGCTGTAGTCTCAGGTTTCTGTCTGATCTGTATTAACTGGGCTGTGGTAGTAGGCCTCTCTGCTGGCCAAACCTCACAGACGTTGGTTATGTTCCAGGCCGAGGATTTGGACCTTATGGCTGCGGTAACAGGGTTGACCTCCACAAGCCGGGAGGTGAGAGGGACTCCAGCTGTCTCCCAGGGCTGGAACCAACTGAGGCGGCCATGTAGCCCCTCATCCCCCACCCCCAGCGCCTCCCCCCTATATCCCATCACCCCACTCAGTCCCTCGGCCTGTGTTTTTTGCCTCGCCAGGGGCAACTGTCATCCCCAAAATCCCCTCTGCCGTGGTGTGGGGCCGGGCGACCAGAGGGCAAACAGCGCTGGAGGATGATTGGTCTGCAACAACATTCAGGACGAGTGGCCCCAAGAAAATGGTCCCGGCTGCAAAAAAAGAATGGGGGCCATGGTAGGGAGAGCGCAAGAGGACAGGAACAGAGGGTGTGAGGCCGGAAGGGAGAAGACAAGATGAGGAGAAGTCATGGATTGAAGGAGGTGGAGAGAGAAGGGTAGTGCAGTCTGCTATTATGCCTGGGGCAAAACAGAGCTGGAGGAGACGAGCGCTCCCCTGCCTATTGTCCAGCTGATCCTATAAACAATATCCCAATCCCTGTGATCTGCAGAGTATTAGTCTGTCTCTACAGGGGCCTCCCAAGACTCACCAGCCAAATGTAGCCCCTCTTCATTTCTGCATGGGTCATCATTGAGTTTAAAACCTCACATGTTCCTGACGCCTCCTGCTGTCGCTTTTACACTCATTTCACTGTGATTCATTTATTTTTCTTTGTGGAAAAT
Source organism: Pseudopleuronectes americanus (assembly GCA_038501795.1). NCBI lineage: Eukaryota > Metazoa > Chordata > Actinopteri > Pleuronectiformes > Pleuronectidae > Pseudopleuronectes > Pseudopleuronectes americanus. Next base: position 19,706,799 of record CM076716.1, on the reverse strand, counting down.
TGTTTCAAATCTACTCATCTCATTAGACAAGGCACTAAGTGAATTGTGGGTAAATCGAGTGGGGAGCAAAATGAACGCAACATCCCAGATTTCCTCCAGAGCAGAGAGTGTTGAATGCAAAAACTGCAACAACAATCTGCGAGCAACGTCAGGAAGGGTGTTGCGTGCACGGCAAGGCGCTCAGTTAATTACGGATTCTGAAGACCAATTAAAAACCACAGTCACACTGGGCTTTGTTTTTTTTTACGGTTTCTATTATTCGGTGAGACTCAGAGATTGGGAACGATACGGCGAGAGGCAGACAAAGATAAACGTAGACCGAGATGAAGCGGGGATAAACCGGTTATCTCAGCCTTCACATGCCTTCAGCTTTGTCCCTTCCCTCTTACCTCTCTCTCTCTCCACTCTCTCTCTCTCTCTCTCTCTATCTCTTTTTCTATCACTTTTAGATCTCTTACAAGTAATCTGTTTTTCCTCAAGCCCGTGTCCTCATGCCCTCTTTCGATATAAACATGCTTATTTTGGTATGTTGTATCCAATATCTCACCATCTCCTCCTCACTCCTCAATTCACTGTATGATATGGCTTACTTTTCTTTCTCTCCTCTCGTCTTCCTCTTCACCTTCTTCACCTTCTTCATCTTCGTTCCCACAGCCAGCGCCCTGCCTCCGTTTAACGCGGAAGAATAACAAGTCAAATTACCACACTGAGCCGAGTCCTTTCGTGCAAATTGATAAAAATGAAGATAGATGCAATTAACATAGATCTTTACTGTCTACAATCAAAATAAAAAGTTATGGCAAAACAGCGTAGTAGACAGTATGGTGGCACCAGTAATGGCTTTGTGTGTGTTTGTGTGTGTTTGTGTGTGTGTGTGTGTGTGTGTGTGTGTGTGTGTATGTGCGCACTGTGTTGCAGATTAGGAGGTGCGAGACAGCAGATGGGTATGTCTAAAAAAGCCCCAAGCTCCCAACACCAATCAACGATTGCGGTTTGGGATTGATGTTGAGGTGCCAAATTATTTCATTAGTGCAGATGAAAACTGATTACAAGATATCAAATCCATGCCACGGTGTATGTTTCTAACAAGTAAAAACATTTTACACAGTCCCTTGAAAAGCAAGATGGCTCATGATCGTGGAAACAAACATTTTGGATCGGTTGAGAAATTCTGTTCAACATTTCAACAAGACAGCTGCTCATCCAACCTCATCTCTCCCTCATAAATAAGTGTATGACCATACCTTGCTGTGTCAGTGTGTGTGCGTGCGGTGTGTGTGTGTCGTGTGTGTGTGTGTGTGTGACAGATGAACATGGACTAGTGTATAGCAGAGTGGCTGATGACAATGACAGGACTTGATGAGCAGATATAGCCCGCTGCTGATGCCCTGACCATATGGTATTGTTGTGCCTCCCCCTCACCGCCACAGATGGTGCCCGCAGCAACACAACAAAACCTAAGCCATTGTTTTACCAGTAGCAATCATAATAAGGGGAAGGAGGGAGGAAGACAGGGAAAATAATTACTTCTGTAGCCAGGAAAAAAAAATCGCTCCTTCTTCAGAGCTGGTGTCCAGAAGGGCAGATTCCTGAGAGAAAGCCGCCAGAATGGTTGTTGGTAATTGACTGATATGGTAATGAGTGCCTAATTATACCCGGTACACGGGCGCAGAGGGCCGCCTACACAGTGACTGCCCCATGACCCGCTTTCTGACAAACTGTCACTTCATCTCGCGACATCACTCAAGGGCTTATCAAATATGACCCCAAAATAGACAAGCGATAATATACGCACTCAGAGTTGGACATAGGCACACACAAACACACACACACACACACAAATATGTACAGTGCACAAGCCCGGTGAACACACAGACATATGCTTGCACTCTGCAACAGTAAAGAGTATGTGTGCGAATATCATGACACAAACAGTCAGCTTCATAAATCGCCAGCGGCTGTAGCCACTGACTTATGAGTCACAACAGATCGAGCAATGCTGTTGTGGAAATACTTAATATTGTTTATTATTATTAATAGTATTGTATTTATATTGATGGGTCATAGCTTTGACATATTACAGTCCTACTATCCTCTATCGGATGAGTGAACAATTTATTTAAAATTGGGGCACACTTCAAAGTCATAACATTGTGCTCTTCATCTCTCCCAATATATCCAAATATGCAAAAGCAAGACCTCCACATAACAAAGTCTTCTTTACATCTGCTTAACAGCCAAGTCATTACCACCACTTCAAAACAGAAACTCCAGCCACGACCATTTTCTGGCACTTTCATTCAAATCGCTTGCCATTGTTCCCAAGGTTCACAAAGCCAAACATTTGGTCTCATTTTTGACAGCGATCTGAGTGGTATTCAAACCTACACAGTGGGGATGCCCAATTAAAATCCCCATTGATCGAAGTATTAACTCAACTGACTTTCCAACAGTCTGTCAACGTCACAGGAGCTGACTTAAGTTAAAACATAGATTTCATAGATCGTATATTCATTTTGAACGTGGGGGAGTTGCTAGGCAGGTTGTATAATCAAAATGCTAGGCTAAGCTAAGCTAACTGTTTCCTGGCTGTTATTTCATATTTAGTTAGCAGACATGGGAGCGGTATTAATCTTCTCATATAACTTCCTTCTTCAAAATGTTGCCTTTCCATTATGTCAGTGATAAGAATATACTTTTAATTTATTTTGAATAATAACATACAGATAAAAAAGGTTCATTAATTAATAAAGTAAAAAGATGAAAAAAAAAGGTGCTCAATATATTGAATTACACACCATTAAATTACACTAATTACAAATTTTCTTTCTGCAGTTGCTTGGATGAGTGCTATGGATTTTACAAATATATAAGTCCTTGTACACTAGATGCGTTTTATAATGCATGTTGCTAATATATTTTGAACCTGTATCAATGGCAGCTTTTGCATCAGAGAGAGAATTTTACAGAGCAAGATGTAGTTCACTTCAGAATTATTTGCTGTTTTGTGTTGTTTGTGTGCGTTGCCATTGACCATTAAAAGCTTTAATGGTTTTACACAATATGTCTGTAAACCTGAAGTAAAAACACCAAATACAGGGAGAATTAAAGGGATCGAATTTCAATTACACTATAAAACCAAAAATAGCTCAGGGGAAACATCAACTTTTCAATTAAAAAAACTAATCTACTCCACAAACCGAGCTCTCAGCAAAAGGAACAAAACAACAAACCGTTGCATGATTCGAATTTATTCTCCAGTAATTTTCTCAGCTCCCACCGATGTTCACATGTGGAGTTCTCAGAGTTCTACACACACCGACTGCAAACACAGTTGTTAAGACATACACACCCACTTTTTTAAACACTCCTGTCAACCATCAAGGCAGATTCCGCTCCCTCTGTCTCTGAGAAGTCTCCATAATCTCCACAGCCTGTTAATATTTCCTCTCCCCAATCTGGAGTGTGACGGTTTAGTTGCTGTGGGGAAGCATCACAAAAGCAGATGAGAACATACCATGATGGAAAAGAATGCTTTTCAGTTCAGCAGCCTTCCTTCCTTTCAATATCCAGGTGAAAGAAACAGTAATGGCTAATATTTATTTTAATTTGAATAGACAACTGTCACAATTATGTGAATACAGTTTCCATAGGTTAATGATAAGGAGGTTGGTGATCCTTCTGGCGGACGTTTTCTGGGATGGATAAATATTTCTAAAGTTGTTTTCTGACGTTCACTGAAGTCCAGACATTTTTTGGGACTTCACCTGCCAGTCCCCTGGTGAAATATAACCCCAGGAAAATTTCCTCAAAGTTCACAGCAAGTGAGTTGGCATGTTGATGATGTTTAGAACAAGTGACGGACACAAAACTGGAATAAATAAATTGAAGACTCAGAGGTGTAAACTTAGAAAGACAACAAGATCTGAGAGCTATTGAAACAAAGACCAAATTATGTATGAATGTAGAAAACATGGCCTAGTGGATAAGTAGTAAGTATATAGAAGATCAGGAGACAGACCTGAGACTGATGCAGAGTTCCATTACACCTTGGAGCCCTGAATAACCCTGATTATTCGAAATTCCGACTCAGAAGTCAATTGCTACTTCTTGGTTGGAAATTGCAGAATGAGGTTTAATGGAACGCAGCATTATAGCCCACTGCTAAACGTAGCATGGACAGTTATGTAAAGCCATAGAGCTAAGCTAAACGACTGCGAGAAGCTACAGTCACACTCTCTGTTTCTCCACTGTAGTGTCTGGTGGAGGTTTGACGGTCTCATTGTGGCCATTTGAGAGAGTCACGATGCAAATAGCTGTGTTGTAACTAAAGCTGTCGTGTTTATTGCCAGATGTGATCCAATGACAAGTAGACATCGTCCCTGTGAGCACATTTCATCACAGTTTCTTCTCGTGGGCTGAACCCAGCTCTCAAATCCAGACGGACACACTGGAGCTAAGTGTGAGCAGGAAAACCTGTTTTACACACTGTGTTTGAAAAATTGTTTTGTCAGCAAAATTTTCAGGAGGTGTTAAGAAGCTTTAGCACCATGAGACAACTGGGTAAACTCCATCTGCGGCAGCACAGTTCTCAATATTTCCATTAGACTGGTCTGACATGGCTTCATACTGTTCATCGTACTATGGTGAAGGACCTTATAAAAGTTCGAGCAGATTTAATTGAAATTTGTTTGTAAGATGTTTCCATTAACTTGCGTCTGTACTAATAGAATCATGGCAAATTTTTGAAAACTATATTTTGTGACATTTTTGGACGTACTTTTGACAGAAACTCAGTCAGGAAGTGCAAAAGTCAAATAGAGAAACTAAAGACGTGAATGGAAACGGACAGACAGAGAGTAAAGACGGACAGACAGAGGAGCACCAGACACACGGGACATTTCCTGTCATGTGGTGCGATCATGTATCATTGGTCAGCACGCTGGGTCAGACCCCTCGCTCTATCAGTCCGCAGAGATAGCCCACCCTCCAGATGGCCTTGGTCCAACAGGTGGTCCCATAGTGGGGGTGGGGCTGAGACGTCTGACATCTGCCTTCCGCGGCTAACCCCTCACACACACACACACACACACACACACACACTCACACTCACACACAGTAACACACAGTAGTTTGTAGCAACACCTTTTCCTCCCTGTTCTACATATATTCTGCAGTGAGATCCCGGGGCCCTGGGGCTCCGTCTCCTACTGTCTGTCTGTTTCCTCGATCAGATTTCACACTCATCTAACACGTTGCAGCTCAGTGTGTGTTCATTTCCATGGCTCACGGTTCAGACAATGACAGCTCATTAGCATGTATTGTGCGGCCTTGGATTGTTGGCAACGTCTGAATATGGATTCAATGCACAGGGCTTCTGTTTTATTTTATTTTCATTGGCTCATAGTGTGAGTTTGTTATTTACAGAACTATACAGTGTACAGCCGTGCACTTGTTGGATCTGTACTGATGTTTGTTTAATTGCTTATGTAAGAGTGATGCTTTTCAATGGTCCGGACTGAATCCCATTAAAAATTTGTCAGATATTCAATGTAAAAAAGTTAGACTTCATTTTAAATTACAGACCTGGTTGAGCAAGTTAAAGTCCATATAAGAAAATAATCAAATGTTTGTAACAACTACAGATTTATAATTTATTTGACTGATTTATCTGTTGACTCATGATATCAGCCAATCGTTGTCCGATCACTTCATATACGTATATTGTTTTACTCCTCTATGTTACTCACCGTCAACCCCCCCAAAAGTAGCTTCCATTTTTACATGAATATTGGGATTTGTTCTCTACACTTTCGCAGCAGCTGAATTAAAGTAGACATTTTGTTTTCAATACTGTTTCCAACATTTAATCTGGGAACAGGATTCTATCTCAAATTTTAAGCTCACTTTGACTGAATAAGTTAAAATTAGAGGGTAATATGATCAAAGATAGAAGCTAAAACAGTTTATTGGTGCAAAGCTGAATATAATAAATGTGACAGAACATCCTATCAGCTCTTCTGTTTAATACTAAGAGAACAATTACTGTTTGACAGCATCAATATTTGTTAGTGAAGGCAAAGTGTTGCTTGAACAAACATGTTGATTCTGTTTTGCAGAATTGAAGATGGTCGATTTCCCATACAAAGTGAATTACTTGTACTTTTTGAGACACACAGAGTATTTTCGTATCATTGCTTGACAAAAAGGTGACGTCTGTCAGAAGGGAGGTGAAGCAATGACAACTGATCTGCAAGAAAGTTGTTAAAGTCTAAAATCAGACGAACAATGTTGTGTCCAACTGACAGGAGATGTGAGATGCTGTCGTCTCGGTGGGGAGGTTCAGCAGAACTCGCTGTTAAAGTTGAATTATTCATCAGATGTCATTGCCATTATTTTTCTACCTTCAATTGACAGGTACCTGTGAGTCCATATGGCATCTGTGCCCGGATACATGCACACACTAAACCAGGAAGGGTGGGAGGTGTCAGGGGTTGAGAACAGATGATTTGTAGTACATTGTGAGTGTGTGTGTGTGTGTGTGTGTGTGTGTGTGTGTGTGTGTGTGTGAGTGTGTGCGTGCGTGTGTGCGTGCATATGTGTGTTGTGTGTGTGTGTGTGTGTGTGTGTGTGTGGCAGAGGTCTCGTTAGCACCACAAGTGTACGGCTAAATTAGTCTCCTCTATGCCTCCATCACACCTGCTCACAGACCCTGCAGCTGTCACTAAGCCCACGTCTGTCTTTCTATCTATACATCATTCATTCATGCATTCGTCCCCTTCAAAGAAATAACCTAATTGCCGGATTCAACAATGGTTGTAATGAAAAACATGATATTTATGTATCAAACGTAAAACTTAAGAACTCTTTTTATGCCAAAATATTTGATATTATATGTATATTTGTGTTTTCAAATGAGGGCTGCAACTTCTAGAAGGAGATCAGAAAACTTGAATCAGCAGTGACAACAACAATTAATGTTGGTATAACTACTATTATTATGACTGACAGTGAAATATGAAGGCAACAAGACTATAATTGGCATCAGTAAACACATTTTTAACAAAAGGGGAAGGCGATTAAGACAAAATGCATGTGCTCGGGTTCGCTCAGTGCTGCCCTGCAGTCCTAGAAATTTTAAAAAAACGTTTTATAGTTGGTACTTTCAAGGGTTGAACAATCCTGGTTATTATTATTATTATTAAAAATAATTCCGACGAATGAATTGGCCTTTTGTTATTAAACTTTTTTTGTTTGTTTTTAATTTAATTTAATCTTATACTGAATTAATACAGCAAAATAATGACGAATACAATTTATTTAATATAACATACAAAAAAGAAAGTCTAACTAGTCAAATAGAACAAAAGAACAGTGGTGTCCTTCATATTATTACTCAAATCATATTACAAAGAGAAAATAGATTAAAATTGGATGAGTTACAAAATACCAAAAAATGCATTATACAAATATTTCTATTTTTCCATCCCAGTAAATAAAATGTTTCATTCATTCAATAAGCCCAAAAAGTGAATACATCCTCAAATATAAAAAGTTATTTTCTCTGTTACCAACATTTTAACAGCTTCCAATTCCTGCAGCTTCTGCACTTGACTGTTTTTTATTGCCCTTTAAAGTCTTGCCTCTGTCGTCTCATCAGCTACAGTGTTATGCCGAGCCATGCCCCCCTCCCCCCCTCCCCATATTGTACAAATTTCTAAACAAAAGAAGAGCCAGCATGAACAAATGGACTAGAACGAAAGTGGACAATGGGCCGCAGGAGTAAAAAGGTCAAGAGGTCAGCTTGGCCACGACCCCTCTGGTCAGTTAGTATCAATGTGGTCTGTGCTGCCACCACCTCAACAGCTTGTTACTGCTGGTCAGGTCACTTCTGTCTGCCCTCTTCTTTCAACCCTCACAGCAGGCTTACAAATTATCAGGACAATATATATGTACTACAAAGTACATGTTTAAATATGTTGCAATAAAATGTGTTTTCTTGTGTCTTCTTCTAACATCTCTTTCACTTTCTGTCTTTTAATCCCGCCATCTCTTCCCTTAAACTAGCTGCCACAGTGTGACCTCCGTCCACTTTGCAAGCTGGACTCCCACAGCCTGCGGAGACCTTCACAATATTGCTTTTGAACAGGGTCCAATAAACAAACAATTACAAGAGAAGAGGACGTATCGGGCTGAATTGCTTCACGATGGCGCAGCGTTTAATTTCTGATTTCACAGTCTTTTGGAAGAGGGGACGGGGGGGCCAAGCCAAACAGCAGCCACTTTCCCAGGGACTCTGATACACACACACACACACTACCACACACACACACACACACACACACACACACACACACACACACACACACACACACACACACACTCACACACACACACACATACACACACAATGTTGTTTTCATGCCCCACTGTTTTTGACTGGCCTGTAATTACGCCCAATAGCCCAATGTCATGGCTCCCATTTTCCGTTTTATGTATAGATGTAATGCATTGTGGCCGGAGCACATCCATCTCTATCTGGGTTTTTACATGCTGCCTCATAACTGAATTGCATATTGAATAATTCAATTTGCAGCCATATATAATCACTACACATTGTGGGGAGTGACCACAGTTTCAATACTCACCTAATGGATTGATTCAGTTATAACAGTGGGCAGGAGTAAGTAGCTTTCCTAGTGGCTTGTCTAACCACAGCCTCGCCATAAAGACCAGCGTTAAGCAACACACAGATCAATACGCACGACTGGAAGAGGGTCTGGGGGCTGGCGGTGGAGGGCGAGACTTGAGTGAGAGCATGATGAAGCCTTTCCATCGAGAAAGTTACACGTTCTCTCCATTTTAAAAAGCTCTTAACTCCATTTCCTCCTGTGTGAGTTCTTTCACGGCGATGAATAAGTAATCTATCAATATTTATATTATTTTTTACACTGTTTCAGTCTTTAATTTGATGAATTGAAATCCATAAGAACATTATTATATCAGGAGTCCAACACAGTCGCAGTGTGGTTTTACATCCCCTCTGTCACACTTCTATCTGGAGTTCTACAGGAAAAACATTTTGCTTCCATCTATGTGAAGCACATCAACAAAACAGCATCATAGTTCATAGCATTCGTGTGAATAGTTCCAGAAAATTAACAAAGTTAAAGGCCCTTTAAGGCAACGTTTCCCAACAAACACTTTTTGTTGGAATTTTGGAGTTCAGTGTATTTCAATAGCTCATAGTTCTGCTGTATGATGGACAAAAACTGCAGAACTCAAACTTGCTGAAGTTTTTAGCTATTTAGAGAATTTCTTTTTTATATTAACATGAATAACATAAACATTTAACCTGTGATCATTGTTATTCTCATTCTTTCCTCTCTTCTATATGGCATTGTATTGATAAAGTTGTGCAGTTCATCTACTGCACTGCATCATAATCTGTGGGGCAGTTGTCACATATGTCAGGTGACTATTCAGTATAACAGTCTTCATTCTGCCGTGTAAAAGTTTTGTGTGATCTACTCTGTAACTGTTACTTTTGCTCTATGATAAAAGTTGGCATTAATACCTTTAATTTGTTAGTCATTATGCAAAATATGCTTGCATGAAATTCTCACGAAAGAGGCAATGTTTTTTTAATACCATTCATTCTACAGTAAAGTATGTAAGTATAAGTAACTTATGATCTCATGAATATTCTCGTTACTTTCTATGTGACGTATTTTTTATCCTCTTGGCTCACACACACACACACACACGCTCACACACGTGCGGCAGCCTGCACCCATTGTTCCTGCACTATTGTTCTCAGCGGCTCATCCACCCCCTGATACATCTGCCAGCCCCGATCCATTGTCCAGCAGCGTGCCACACAAACAGGCATCAATTAGGCAGGCTGTCCCTTTCTGTAGCAACGTGATTGTTGTGGCCTGGTCTCCGTCACAGCACCTGTCTCAAACATGTTGGAGGCCTTTGATGGTCTGTAACTTAACCCCTGCTCAAATGATCCAAGGGGTAAAAATAGCATGTGCCACACAGGTCAGGTTCGGCTATTGATCAGTGAAGAACTCCTTACTGTGACTCATTGACACAGTGTGCAAGAAAAAAACCTTTTTGTTATTGGTTTTTAATAATTATTCATTCATATAATCATTATTCATACATATAAGGGACACACTGTAGTCTTATAGTGCAGCTCACCTGACTTGACTTGAAATGGTGACAATATTTAAGGCCAGACAGCAAATTAAATAATAGCTCTGTCATCAGAACGTTGTAGGAGTAGGCTATGGAAAAAGAAAATGATTTACCAACTCAACACATCTCTTCACTTGGTAACAAACAATATCATAAGTTATCAATCATACTAATGTGACCTGAAAACTTAAATTTGAACAAACTGTATTAATAACTGTGCTAATAACTCGAGGTTCCTCTGACAACTTTCTTTTTTATTGCATGTGGATGATATGTAACGATGTTCTCTTTTTCTAGAAATTATACTCTATTATTCATTAGGATCAGGTCTATTAGAGAGTAGACGAGATGGCAGGAAATGAGGGGAAAGAAAGATGGAAATAAAATCCTCAAATAGACTCAAAACTGGAGAATTGGATCTTTAGTTTTACTTGTATAGGACGAATCTACTAATAAAAGTACATGTACATGAGTGGTATATTCCACAGTATCTTTTCTTTACCTCTACTTTGAAGAATAGTGTGATGGGCCTCAGTGGAGACTTTTAATACTCCAATGTCTGCATGCTGTTTCAGAGGATACCACGGATAGATACAGTTTTGCTGACTCCGGCGGTCTTAGTTTGTTTCTGTTGACAAAGCAAACATCTCCTGTAAGGAAGCTGAATATTGGCACAAATATTAGTGGCAGCCTCCAAAAACACAAATCAGTTATTGCACTCCTTGCTTTCCTGAGGAATCTTAAGACGTTTTACTGCTTATGGATATTTCTGTGTCATAAATGGGCTTTTCCCATAAATGTGTTGATCCAGCATCATAAGCTTTACAGCTCATTTATTTGTGTACTGAGGCCTGACGAAATGTTCCACTAAGGACTTGAATAAGTAATATTATGGTATGTGACTGCCATTTGGTTTCACCTCTATTGGGACTGACCAGGAACAAACACTGCAAAAAGCGTAGAGCAAGTGATTGGACAATGAAAACCACAGTAGAGTTACCAGACAATCAGATATACACATGAAACATCATTGTGTATCCCACCGGCCACTGAACTGTCATACAGTTATTGATCCACAGGTCAGGGGTCATTATACTCCTAACAAAGCTTCATTAAGGACCCTTATATTGGCTCCATGGAATAAAAACCGATAAAGGGTCATTGATGAAAGGCTTAATACATCGTGATAAAGAGTTTTGAACATACAATATGTAACTTCGGCCACTAGGGGTCTCATTAACAAAAGACCTGAAATCGTGAACCAGTGTGGGATCATCGGATTTGTTGATGAAAATCTATCTGGCGGGAGTCAGGTACAAATCACGTTCATAGATGAGGTTAAGTATAAAAGGTTAATTTCACGTTACAGATTAAAAGTAATGAATAATCCGGATCCACGAGGGTCCTATACAAACATAGGATCAAGAAAAAACCGCCGACTGACTGACCAGGGATGTGTTGTCTCTTTGCCATACGTTGTTAGACACAGGACGTTATAGCAGAGACGGGCAATTATGAATTACCTTGACAAAAATTGTGTATTTCTCTTGGTTTGAATTTTTGGGATAATGTTAGTATACCTGTCAACCACATTTAGGACATAGGTCTGTTCGTGTTTTAGACATTTTAATAAAGGATTGTTAAATATTATATCTTTAAGCTGTTAAACGGTCCACACCACGAATGTATTTGGACATGAAGTAGTTAAACAATATGTGACTGTGGTTATTTCAAACCTTTATTTTAAAAAGGAGTGATGAATAATAAGCTTAACAGCTTTTTAGAAGAAGCAGACACGGTACTAAACTAACTGGAAACACACGATTTCCCAAATTCACACCAGTGGATCAAATGCTGGTTTATAAACATTTCATGCAAATTTAATGCGGATCCAGGGTGAATAAACATAGAAATATACAAATTATAGCAGTGTAGAAAAGGTCTGTGTGTCTTTGAGACATAAGCCACTGTAACATGATAAAAGGCTTTATAAGAAGCAGCAGTACAAAATAGAATCATTGTCTCCATATGTCAACAGACTCTGATACGCCTTTCCTCCACGTCTGCACGGACGGAGCAGAAGTAAATATTATCTTGTGTACAAAAAGAAACTGTTAATCTCTTCTCAAACTTCATGGTTTAAAAGAACCGCAGCTAATTAACCGCACACCAAAACAGGAATACATTTTAATATTGATCCCCTCATGTCCCCGGTGCATTGTCTGTGTGCATGTGTGTGCGTCTGTGTGTGTGTGTGTGCCTGTGCGTGTGTGCGTGTGTGTGTGTGTGTGCCTGTGCCTGTGCGTGTGTGCGTGTGTGCAGGCAAGAGTATGATTATGAATATTTTAAGAGCACATTTAACATGGCGAAGCCGGAGCAGGCTCGGTGAGGGATTTGCGCCTACTCTTCAGCTAATGACCCCAGGCGCTTCCAGCAAAGCTTCTTCATATTTTAAAGAAAGTCGATAGAGCTGCAGCCCAGTCAGCAGCATTAAGATTCATACAGACGCCACAGGGACCCTGAAAAAATTAATAACACGCGTGTCTAACAATCCTTCCTGCGATTTAGTGGAGCACCCACGCTCTCTGCCTGAAATGCAAAGTAGTAATGAACACACAGATAACATAAATTCCGAACACGCTTGCCGTACCCCTCAAGTCAGGGCACAAACACACTCTTACACCCACTCTCTCCTTCATCCCCTTCTCGACAAACACACCCATCATCTCCTCGCACTTGTGGCCAAAGGTAAACACACTCTTTTCATCACTCGGCACTCTACGATTTTACTGTCTACTTTCCATCTCTGTCTCTTTTTCTCTTAAAAAAATGGAGGAGATGAAGAAGAAAGCACAAATCCGGGGGCCCTACAAGACCCAGGATGGCACTGTGGAATAAAATCATCTTTTTTTTTCACTTTCCTTGGCTTGTAATGAATTTTTCAAGACTTCTTATCTGCAGATGTGCCAAGGAATTGACAGGTCCTCTCACTGCAAGGTTAGCCATTGTCTGGAATCCATCTCAGCAGCTCTCTGCTTGTTTACAGTTTGGCAGAAGTGTTTACACTGCTGGTAATAGTCACCCAGTAAGAAAGGGATGCTGGGAGTGCCCACATCCAGTATTATTGTACAATTTCCTTAATGAAAATAATAATGATAATAAACATGCACTAAGTGGCGAAGGGGCTGACAAAAAGAATCTGCAACTTTAGAATTTTGTATAGTGCAAATTTGGTCCACTGATAAAAAAGGATTCTTGTTTCTTAAAGTGAATAATGGTTAGATGAATAAATTATGGAAAAGCCACATATCTATTCTGATTAAAATCTGAACTTGTTATACCTTTATACATATTCATTTCAGTTAAGATAATAAACAATGAGTCACTATCTCACTGACAAATAAGAGCCATGTTTTACAAACAAACAGCAATTTATATCAATATAAAATTCTATTAAAGTGCCAACTTGACACAATGGTAAAAAGGGTGGTTCTTGTTTCAGTGTGAATATCTCTCCTGATTCAAATGTGAATTTTTAAAACCTTTTCAGTTTATCAAAGTGAAATATTGTTCCATTTCTCGCTGTGTGTAGATGCTGTAAACATTTTAAAATCTAGACGTCAGCAGGTTAAGGAGTAAATTAAATAGAACAGGTTGAGTTGTAGGTACTTGAGGTTTTGTTCTGCTCTGGGGTTTCCTTATAGTCAGGAAGGACAACAGTGCAGCGGCAGGCCCTGCTCTCCCTGTGAGGCTAGACAGCATATGGCACCGTCTCCCAGAGAACAACACACCACCCGAGCAGCCTGGCAGTCTCAGAGTGAGTGTGTATGTGTGTGTGTTTGTTTGTTTCAAAATATGTGTGTGTGTGTGTGTGTGTGTGTGTGTGTGTGGCTGCTTATAATATGTGAATCTTTGCAGGAGACAAAGTAAGAAAGATGGCTGCTTAAGAAGAGAAACAACTCGAAGGAAACAGAACAAAGAGGACGCACTGGAAATTGTTTTTGTTTCCATGGTCACATCAACCAAACAGATGTCGAACACGACAAACCGTCACAAGGCTTTTGAAAACAAAGAACCGTCTCCTGATGTGAAGGAAGGGAATCAGTTTTAATTCAAGCTGCATCATGCACATGTTTGTTAAAAGAGACGGGAGATGGAAGAAGAAAACATTTCACTTTACATATGGACGCACTATAGGGAAACTAAATGCTTGTTTGAATGAGATGCGAGAAGCTTCTGGATGTCCAGTGAGGCAGAACATTGATGAGAATGCAGGACGGAGTAAGTGAGCTGAGTTAGACTGAGCAGGTGTGATTGTCTATCTGACAGAACAGTTTCCTCTTCCATATGTGAGTTAAAAGGGAAAGAAGAGGATCAATAAGGCATTAGTGGAAAGCCATCAAAAAAAAGAGCGATCCAAAGCTTATTACAGCCAGTAGGTCAGGAAGTTGGCTATCATTTATTTAGGGTGAGTTACCTTAAGACTACAGTTAAATCAACTTCATTCCATCCATTTGACCACGCCGTCTGCCTCTGTTATTCAGGGAACGTGTAAATTACAGCAGCAGGTTATACAGTGTGGGTGTCCGCAAGGAATTTGGAAACAGTTTTATAAAAATCGAATAATGCACAGCCTTCCTTCAAATCATCTGCTGGGGAGATCTCTCTCTCTCTCTCTGAGGCCATGATGAGTGGCTCATATAAAGCAGCTCATCAGCAGCCTGCTTGCCCATATGTGCCTCACACCCCGAGGTCCCCAGTGGGCCCTGGCTATGTGCAGTGATATCATCTCATCTGCCAACATGGACCACTTGGAAAAAAAACCAGTGGCTCTTCTGGTTGGCCTATTTTGCCCTCACTGGCTATTGTCATGAGCTGAAGAGAGAGAGAGAGAGAGAGAGAGAGAGAGAGAGAGAGAGAGAGAGAGAGAGAGAGAGAGAGAGAGAGAGAGAGAGAGAGAGAGAGAGAGAGAGAGAGAGAGCAGCCAGTATAGTGCCCAGACAACTCAGTCAAAACAAAACAAATAAATGTGCATACTAAATAAGAGAGGGTAGCCAAGGATTGAGATGCAGAGTCATGATGGCTACTGGGGGCCAAATGAGGGCAAACACGATTTACACACCAATAAATACACACTAAATAAATAAAGAAAAACTGAAATCCAAAAATGATTCACAAACAAAGGCAGACATCCCTGGATAAGAGCAGGAGGAGGAGAGGCAGTCGTAAAAATTGTGTGTTGTCAAATCACTAAGGTGTGAATCCTCGGGGCCAATATTGATGATGACATATGCTGTGGGAAACAGACGGAGAGACAGGGAAGCAGGGTCCAGTGTCATATCGGCGGAGTGTGGCTGCGGGTCCCGAGCGGCGGCGGTTCGCTTATCCCCCTGCCACCGCACATATGTTTGGGACATGGAACAGTTGGACGTGGCCGAGGGCTAAAATGGGTCAGACCGACACAGATGGAGGAAAAAAACTCCCACTGGGTCACTGTCAGATGACTAACACTCACAGAAGGAGAAAAGGGGAGTGATAGACTGTGTGCACGTGTGGGTTTTTATGGGAGTGAGGTAGTTAGATGTTGACAGATTTGAACTGTTTGCCAACTGCATTTCTCGAGAAGAACTATCGATACAAGTTTTGAATTCGAAATTTGTTTGTGGAGCCCTCGTGTATGAAGAGCAATAAGGACAGTCTGAATGTTCAACATAAAATTTGGTTTCCTGCTTTTTTAACCTCTTTTCCCTCCAGTGCTTTCCTTGACCTTTTACCTCATGTATAATGATATGTATAATTATTATTTCATGATCAATAACTGACATGATCAATAACTTGAGTCACAGCTCCTAATGTCAAGTGATATGCTTCAGTGTGATCCCAATCTAATACAATATTTGGACATATGGACAGACGGAGAGCTTTTGGTTTAGGGGCCTAGAAATGTCCCATGTGAGGGATTCTCTACAAGAGAGATCAGCTGCAGGAAAAAGCAAACATATTTCGAGACTGATGGGAAAAAAAAATGCACCTCGGAGATGACGTGGAATCGTCCAGACCAGATTACACGGTATGTTCCAAAACAAAAAGGTAAAAAGGTCACTGGAAATAATCAAGAATTAAGCACAGGACACTAACTTTCTAACATCTATTCAGCTCTAATACAATAAATGACAAAATACACAAAGATGCCATTAGAAAGTCTCCTCTGATATTAGAAGAAGTCTTTACAAAGCTGTCCTCCTAGCGCTTCAGGCAAATGTCCTTGGTTGTCAAAAAACCTCCATTAGGGAATAGAATGTGAGGCAATAATTGTAGAGTTGAAAGGTCACCCACCAATTTGTTCATTATGTATAAACGAGAAGGGAAATCCCTTTCAGTGTAATCCTCTGCTGCCTTTTGATTTGATCTTTCAACACCGCTTCTAACAAAGAGATGGACCGATTCAGCACTGAGCTCAAAATGCATCGCCAGTCTTTTGCTGAATGTGCTTTTGTTGATGTGAATTCTTTACCAAAAAAAAATCACTTTGCCAACAGCTTCCAGGTGTTGATGAGTCGTTTCCAACGGGGCTCTTGAGAAGCACTTGCATTTAACATTTAGATACAACAGAAAAATCCTCCCCGAGCATCTTTCACCTCAAGTGAACCGTGACATCACACGGATACAAACAAATCCCTTTTGCGCCAACTGGAAGCCACGTTGTCAACCATGCATTAGTATGTGGGTGGCATGTGCTCTGCGAGGCAGTCATATGTTAACAGTGGATCTCTTGGATGGAAGTCAAGTTTGCAGCTGCAGCCTCGGAATAATTCATTGCTTGCCTTTTTACCCAGGAGGAGCCACAGGTAGTTGATGAAGTGGCAGTGCCAAGACTCCCAACTGGCGAAGACGAAGCGCAGCTGCCAGGAGTCAGTGCAGCCAGATGCCGCTGCTGATGTACCATGTGTTCCAAGCGGGGCAACAGTGTGTTTGTGTGCGAGCTGGGGTGGGAGGGGAGAGAACGCAGCGCTTGCCAAGACATTCGCACATTGATGCCAACCTGACACATGCTTGGGCACTCCCCACGGTTTGTGTTACCATCTCAGCCTCTCTCGCACAGATCTGTGGGGGGGGTCCCCTGTCTCCCTTTTCCTCAGATGCAATCCTCTGCCAAGACGGGAGTTGGCGCCTGCTTGCGGCCATCCTGCCCATCGGTGGCGAGATCCTTTCAGGTGGTCTTTGCAGAATGGTGTGCTGGCATCAGGCCATTGCAGCAGAACGCCAGCTTCTGCTTACTAGGTATTCTGTCTCATCATGTTTCAGCCATAGCCATAATGATAACTCCTTATGTTAGCCGTGTCTGGTCCTCTCACCCCTGACGGACATATACGCGATGCCCCGATCGTCCTCCACTCTTCATCCAGCCCCAGCAGGTCTCCAGGAGCAGTACATATGTTTATAAATGGCTCCGGATGCGGTCCCCATACGTTGCATATCAAAAATATGGCCATCTTCCAGGAAACAAATCCCCAAAACGTGCGTCGTCTTTGCCTTCTTTCGTTCCATCGGAGAAGCGTTTGGTCATTCTAATGTTGAATCTCAGAAAATGCATCAGTGGCATAAGCATCGAAAAAGACTGAAGGCTGTGTAAAATCCCCACGAATAAAGGATTCTCTGAAAATGACATAGCTGCTGTTGTAGCATAGCATCCCCCTCAATAGCATTTCCCCCCACGAATGGGAACGAGTGGTCTTTGACGATACTATTCCTGAGAGTGGAGGGGAGTTCTCCGAAACAAAGGCTGCAATTTGGTTAGGAACATGCCATCCTCGTCTGCAGTGTAGGGGGTTTGGGAAGCGAAATTAAAACTTTTTGAACGTGTGCCATGTCTGTACCATTCTCTTATCTGAGGCCCGCGACTGCCAGCTGGCGGCAGAATGTGCCTACTTGCAGTGTGATGATGAAGCCAGCCAAGCTAGTTGGCACACAGTGTGGTAGGACTGGCATGTGATCTAAAGCCAATCTGTGTGGGGTAGCTGCGCTGTCTGGTCCCCTGTCCCAGTCTCGGGTGAGCAGCCTCTCCCCTGGTCCTGCAATCTACAATCTGAGCATCGTGGAGAACTGGGCTTTAATCACAGGTGATAATATCCTCACTAAACTTTGCTTTTTATACAAAAAGGTGGGAAGTTTATACTAAAACAAAACAGGAGGGAATAATATTATATTGTTATTGATATAAAGCCTCATACACTGTCTCTAAACCTCCGGTGTCGTATTAACACAGTTCTTACAATCCTGTCACAGGATATTTCAACATTATCTGTGACATGTGTTACAACACTGTGATTTTACTAAATGGAGTCAGCAGTAAATTACTTTCTACTGTTTTATTGAATGATTTTAATAGTGTAATCCAAATGAATGGGCAAATGTGTGTGTGTGCGCACGTGTGTGTTATAGATGCCTATTCTATTCATGTACCCAGGTATCAAAATGTCAATGAGACAACATATTTGAATAAAGTTTTTTTTTATGAGGAAGACAAATTACATACTCACTGAAATATGTGACATAATTAAATACAGTGTTATTAAAATATCAGGCATTTAAAATTGCCACGATATTGATATAATATATGATGTTGTTTGTACTGGCGAGGCGGGAACCATCGAGAGCAATTTTTGTTTCATGTCGGAGCGTTAATGCCGGTGCACCGTCCTTCAAGACAAGGTACCGGCTTCTTGTTGAGGTGAGTGTGAACAGAATGAAATGTGTTGACAGCGGAACACAGACTTTGTTATTGAGATTTTTATGAGATATTCTCGGGAAAATGGAGCGTTTAAATCTCCCGTGTTATTCGTCAGAGTTGTGTCGTTTCCTTCAGTCGCTGTCAGTCACAGGAACAAGTCCAATGTTGTGTTTAGCTGAACTTTGTAACGTTGTTGTCCTTGTTGAACTTGATGTGAGCGGTTACAGCTGCTCTGAATGACGTGATGGTAATAAACACAGACGCTTCATCTCATTTTTCAATGTTTAATATCTCAGGAAGCTACTGAGAAAAGGGTTGAACCTTGATATTGACACACCTATAGATAGATAGATAGATAGATAGATAGATAGATAGATACCTTATTGATCCAAGGGAAATGTAGGAATCCAGAGTCACACAAAACAGTCAAACACAAGAGCATACGAATAATAAAAGTTCAAAATGACACTACAGTGAGATAACAGTCCAGCCACCAGAACTACTAGAAAGCTGTCACTGTAAAGAAGCTTGTGCTAATGGAGATATTTACAATACAAATAGTTTAAGTATAAAGTGATTGTAAGGCAGAAGTGTGCATTGAAGACAGACATATATATATATATATATATATATAAATATCTGGAGCTGTACAAAGTTGTGGATTGACAATGTCATACACATTGGAGTCAGTCACACCTCTACAGACACTCCTCTATTTCTGAAATATATATATATATATATATATAATTGTCATTGTGTAGTTTTGTGTAATAAACAGTCCGGAAACTCAACACTGACACTACACATCAGCTGCAGAGTTCTTGTCCCAGAGAGCACTGCTCTGCTTGTGTAAACGGTTGGCTCATGTCATCTTTGGCTCTGAAGGCGTGCATCTGACAGTGTCTGAGCTAGAAACTGGACTTGGTTGAGTTTCTTGAAGACATTTCACCTCTCATCCAAGAGGCTTCCTCAGTTCTAACTGAGCTGGGAGTCGTAGGTACGACCCAGTATTGTGAGTTTTCCACAAAATTGAGACTAAAAGTCCTTTATCAGTTCACTGTGTAAATGTGAAGGAAAAAGAGATTGCGAATAATACACAGGGAGGATATAGTTAGAGTCAAACATTCCTTTGGGAGAAGAAGCTAATCTTGCTCTAATGCTTTTTTGTCCTGTCACCTCTCAGATCTCATCTGATATGAGCAGACTGATGATGAAGCTATCCTGAGGTTCTGTCTCTGGAGGGTATGAACAGCTGAGACTCAAACATGCTGCCTGGACTTGTTGCTGTTGCCCGTCGCTCTCTGAAGGCGACTGTGCCTCACTGGAAAGCCACTCTTCATAGAACTTGTATTCCATTAAAGGCCCAGCAATGGCTTCTGGTTCAAAGGGGCTCTCACAGATGGACCTCCGCCCCGTCAACGAGGATGAACCAGAAGCCAGCGTTTGTCAGAGCTCCAGCATTTGGAGATAAGCTCGCTGTTATAGACAGCAGTGGCAGCCACAGCTACAAGCAGTTATACTGCAGCAGCTTAGAACTTGCAGGTAGAATCAGCAGCGCTCTCAACTGTGACTTTGCAGGTCTGGAAGGAAAACGAATCTCCTTCCTTTGTGCCAATGACGCTTCATACACAGTGGCACAGTGGGCAGCCTGGATGAGTGGTGGAACGGCAGTACCACTTTACCGGAAACACCCTCTGTCGGAATTGGAGTACGTGATCTCTGACTCCCAGAGTTCACTGCTGGTGGCGGGCCATCCCTTTGCCGAGATCCTCGAGCCACTGGCACTGAAGCTGGGGCTGCCGTGCCTGACGCTGCCTCCTACGTCTGACCTGGGATCTGTAGGTGTGGCAGACACAGAGGAGAAGGAGACGTCCATCACTGACTGGGCTGATCGACCAGCTATGATCATCTACACCAGCGGAACCACAGGGAGACCCAAGGGGGTTCTACATACGCACAGCTCCATCCAAGCCATGGTAAATGTTGTATTTTTAACCATTACTACATTGGTAACAAACAAATACATTTCAAATCCTGGTTGTCATAGGTTAACAGACTTCCAGTTTGTCTGTGGTGAAAAAGGTTTTTCTCCACTCTGACCCAGTAGAGCATGATACAGCTGGAGCACGCTGACGGTAAACTAATTAAAATAATGAGCTGTGTGCGTTTCTAATTTTTGGTTTTATTCACAATAGTCTTAAATAGACCTGTTTCAAATAATTGTATTAGTTTATAACACCCCTTCAATAATCAGTATTTTATATTTAATGTAATATTGAATTCATGTAGGTGTGCTTTATTAAACTTCAATCCATTTTCAGTTTTATTTCTACAAGGAAACAAAATCTGGAAATGTTGCTTTGGTGGTACAAAAAAGAAATAAAACTCCCTTTCATGTCTTGATGAAATAAAACTTTCAAATCCTTTGTTTCTGAAATAACTGCAAGTAGAATATCCTTGACAAAAGCTACTTGAGAT
The DNA here is from genome assembly GCA_038501795.1 of Pseudopleuronectes americanus. Classification (NCBI taxonomy): domain Eukaryota; kingdom Metazoa; phylum Chordata; class Actinopteri; order Pleuronectiformes; family Pleuronectidae; genus Pseudopleuronectes; species Pseudopleuronectes americanus. Next base: position 19,685,384 of record CM076716.1, on the reverse strand, counting down.
TTGGAATTTGTGCAATTAAATGAAACAACAGACTAGTTGTGTTAATGTTGTAAATTATAAACTACTTGAACAATCAGAGTGATTCAAGAGGTTGGAAAGTGTTTTATAACTATTTTTGTAGCTGTATGTTGCATTTCTGAGCCTTTTTATTGTTGGTTGGTGACATTTATTCTTTTTATTTCTGTTAACTACTAAAATCATGATGGTTTGACATGAGGAGCCACAGTTATAGTTTCAATACATGAAAATTAAACGGTACTTCATTTTATCTGTAAGTTAACATACCACATAGGGGCAAATACATTTTATATAGATGTCTTCTCTGACAGGAGTGATATTAGACCATAGTGTGGTTAGATTATTTCACTTATCGATTAAATGTCTTTATTCAATGAATTCTGGGAATTTCAGGAGTCATTCTTTCAAAATTGGGATATTAGAAGGACATGAGACACAGAAAGTGAAGCAAATAAACCTCATCAGAAGACTTACACATGATGCTTTTCTTAAATTCATCCTCCTTAAGGACAAGATAAAATGTATCGTATTCATCTATAAAAAACCTACCATTACACCATTACACACAACAAGTTACATACGACCAGAGGGTCCTAGTACACTGGTGAAGAACAGGAATCATTTCTGTGATCTTGAAGTGTCCCAACTGAGGACAAGAGGGAGATCATCATGTCTTCAACACTGGGACCAGGTTGAGATGATTCATTCTGAAGATGATAAAATAGTGTGACCCTTCACCCCTCTTTTCTTTCCTCCCCCCTCAGGTACAGTGTCTGGTCTCAGAGTGGGCGTGGACCAGAGATGATGTCATCCTCCACACCTTGCCGCTCCACCACGTGCACGGCATCGTTAACAAGCTGCTGTGCCCGCTTTGGGTGGGCGCCACCTGCATCATGCTGCCTGAATTCCAGCCTCAGAAGGTCCAGACTGCACTTCATCTCTTTCTTTATCCTCTTCTTCAAACTCTTTCTCTTGGTACAGTGTAACTTTCATTAACCAAAAAAGAGAACGATTTACAGTTGTAATGTGGAGGGAAACTGAAGGAGCCAAAAAGAAGATGTCCGGCTCGGTCAAAGTGTTACACGCTTGAAAAATACCTTGAGCAATTTCCACTTCAACCCATCTTTCTCTATGGTTCCTCTTTTACTTTTCTTCTTCCCTCTTTTTCTCCTCGCTTCATCTCTTCTCTGTCTTTCCCTCTATCAGTCCCCCCCCACCCCAGCCCCCCCACCTCCCCACCCCCCGCCTGTCAAACTAAGTGTTTGGGGCTCAGTGATGAATTGCCCTGTGTGGCTTTGTATCTGACCAATGCCGACTCACAGCAGGGGCTTAAGCAGCAGATCAATCGATGAGCTGACATTGAAGGATGATAGTGCTTGTTTGGTCCCGGAGAAGGGAGGGGAAGATGGGGTGCTAAGCGTGTGCGTATAGAAGTTTAGATGCACGTGTTTTCCCTATAGTATATGTGTTATTGTTCGTCAGGACCTCTGCAGCTTGATGGCAGTGACAGTAGAGGGAAAGTAAAGGTCTTTATTGGACATGAATGCATCAGTCCACATGGGTATTGCTACGTTGTTATAATGGCTATCGGTATTCAACTGGTATCCCTGACCTTGTGTACCAATCCACAAAATCCCTGCTTTCAACCTTAGAAAAAAGCCTTTATTCTCTTCCTGCTGAAGTTACAGTACATTGATGAAGTGATCGATAGTCTGTCTCTTCTCTCCCCGAAGATCTTTGAAGGGTAGCCCGAGCAGCAGAGGCCACCATTGATTTTTACCGATTTCGCCTGGAGATAGTGGCAGAAATTTTCAGCCCAGGAATTGTGATCCAGTAAATCGCTGTTAAGTCTATTTCAACTGTGCTGTTTACAGACTGATGTCAGCAGATAGTCATCCAGGGCTTTACAACACCAGGCTTATTTTGGTTACCTGAATCCCACTGACCACTTCAACAGGTAATACTGTATTTCAAACATTATGGAACTATTCCTTCAACATAGCAGAAAAAAGCGCAAATTAAATAATGCAGACATTGATATTTATTAAAAGGAACGGATAATGCAAAAATTCTTGTGTTCTACCAGGTAAAGGCATTTTATTAAGTTGACTGATTGATGGAGGCGTTTCTTACACACACATCTCCCTCTTCTATAATTCAAAGTCAACACTGTTATCTCTAAAGTGTTATTTTATACACTAATGGTTCAGGTTGAATAGACTTGGGGGCATAAAGCATTTGACAGTGTTTTGGCTCTAGGGACGGCAATTTAAGTCCATATAGCAACCTGTCGGTCAAACACCACTTTCTCAAGACAAAAAGTATCTCAGCTACTATTGGATGAATTCCATGGATATTTGTACACACAATGGTCTCATGGTCCTGAGAGCATGAAGCCTACTTTTACGAGCCTGTAGTGTAGCTGCAGGTTCTTTCGACACACTTCCGGAACCAATACCAGAACGGCACTTTTTGTACCTTGTTCTAACACAATTTTTTAACCAACGTAAGGCAAATGCATCAATGTTGTTTTAGTAAAAGCCACTGGAGAGTAAAACCACTCTGAAACCACTGATCAATCACAAAAAGCTCATAAAGAAATAAGTAAATGATACAATCTGGTAAACCTTCAATGCTAACTTTTGACTTTATCAACATCTGATCGTCCTTTAGAAGAATTGAAGTATTTGAGTGCCGCTCTGAGCAGCTCATACAGTTATTTAGGATGCAGTCCATGGCTCAAGGTTCTCACCACATCCTGTCCCCTAGGTGGAGGCCAACTCTTTGACAGACATAAACTGCCTTCCTCTCCCCTCTACACTGGACTTGCTGGAAGCGCTCCACTGCACTTGATAGACACCACCCAGAATGCTCAGGGCACACAGTTAATAACCCTGCTCTCTCTGCTCAAAGTATTATTCCGTATGAGCACAGGTGAACTGTCAACGCTGGCACATCAACTGCTAATGATATTGTGAGAAATGGCACAATTATAGACTGTAAACAATCATTTGATTTGTATTTGTCTAGATATTCTTAATTAGACGCAGAAGAGGTGATGGAGGGGTTGAAAAATACGGTGTAGTCTACGTTGGGTGACTTGAAGGATGAGTTGAGAAGTGTTTGCCATATTAGAAAGGGATGTGGTGGTACTGTAGGTGAGAGTGATGATAGGAGAGACTGCATCTTTCTCTGTATGTGTCTAGTTGGTGTGTGTGTGTGTGTGTGTGTTTGAGAGAGAGAGGGAGAGAGAGAGCGAGCGACTGCAGAGGCAGCGAAGCAGGAAATTACGAAATGGAGAAAGAAGGTAAGTGAATGTGAGATAGGGAGCGAAGGTAAAGGGGGGGGCTGAAGATGAATGGAAGATGCAGGGTCAGAGATGAAAGTAAAGAATCAAGAAGACACACTGGGTAAATGGAGGTAGAATGAAAGAAGAAGAAGAAGTGAGCTTAAGTAGACTAAGAGAGGAGAGGAGGGGAGGAGAGCGGAGACAGCTGGGGAGGAGCGTTGGTCTCCCAGGGGGGAGACCAGAGTTAGGGAAGCTGTCGTTCACCTTCACTTAATTCATGCTGTTGTCCCATCCTCCCGTTGTCTACTGCGATGCACCCAGACGACTCTGAGTGTGTGTGTGTTTGTGTGTGTGTTGGAGTGGGGTGGGTGGGGTTGGGTGTGTGAAACAGCTTTGTCCTTGAATAAGTGAGTTAATGTTATATTTGAAGAGTATTTTTATATGTGCATGTTGTTCACAATGTATGTTTATGTTCATCTGTTTGTGTGTGTGCGTGTTTGCATGTGTGTGTATACGTGTTTGTGTGTGTGTGTGTGTATAAAGCCTCTGTAATAGACAAAAAACACATTCGTCAACAGTAGCTGGACAGAGGCCTTTTCACTGGCCCACAGCGATTTGCTGTTTTCGTCTCCCTGACCTTTACAAACCGTGACTTTTGTCTAGACTTTTTTTGGCATTGTGTTGACAGTTTTAAAATAAGGTTTCTGTCTGGACTATACTCAGCCATTTACATCAAATACAGGAAAATAAAAATCACACCTCTCTATCACATGCCCTAATGGAATTCATCTGGACATTATAATTTAGTTTGCTTGGCTCCATCCATTATATACACAGCTTTCCTTTTTTTGCTTTTCCTTATCTCTGTCCTCCCTCTTCACTTAAGTGTTGTGCTTATCTCTCCCCTTTCTCTCTGTCTCTCTCTCTCTCTCTCTTTGCTGCGTTGCAGGTGTGGGAGATGCTGTTGAGCTCTAAGGCGCCCATGGTTAATGTGTTCATGGCCGTGCCAACTATCTACTCTAAGCTGATCCAGTACTATGATCAGCACTTCACGCAGCCTCATGTCAAGGACTTTGTCAAAGCAGTGTGCAAAGAAAGGATCAGGTACTGGTTGTGGGATGGATAGCAGTCAGCTTACTCATGGGTAGAGACGTGTTTGTGGATACGTGTATTCATCAACTAACTAGTGTCATATTTCCACTGCTTATCTCATGTGGATGATTAATGGATGTGATCATACACAATAAAACAAGAATTGAATGCTATAGAATGCTTGAACATAGTAAGGAACTAAATCCACATTTCAGTACCATGGACAGTGACACTTGGCCAGGGATGCCAAACACATTTGTAAACTTCATTATTTCAGAGAGTAATCACAAACGATGAGAGCACAATGGGACATCAATATAAAAAAAAATATAGACTTTTGTTGTACCTATAGATTTTATATAAAGATTGACGACGTGACTGCTCCCCAAAAGTGAAGCCAATGCGTCTTGATCTGTGGCTGGCTGCAGTACAGGTTATAAATTCCACCTCCTCCTCCAAAAGTAAAAGTACAAGCTGAATACATTTTGGCTGCTGCAGTTTTAGGTAGTTTCTATCACAACGATGTTTGTTCAAGTGTTTTCTTCTGTACGTTTGGTTTTATTTTGTTGTTTGATGCAATACAATCTAATTATCTAAAACATATCTTTACATTTTTACTAATATTCTGTGACGTTTGATATACTTTTAAGGTCATCACTTTCCTGATACCCTTTTAAGCTCCAGTCCCAACAGACTGTAAATAAGCATTTTTCACAGTGTGTTTTTATGGCATATTAAAGCCTAGAAAGTTCTTTATTTGGAGCCTGGAGTGTTTTCCTCATGCCTGGCCTTCTCCCTCCAGGTTAATGGTTTCAGGCTCGGCTGCTCTCCCTCTTCCCACTCTGCAGCGCTGGGAGGAAATTACAGGACACACACTGCTGGAACGCTATGGCATGACTGAGATTGGCATGGCACTGTCCAACTCTCTCAAAGGCCCACGCATCCCAGGTACACAAGTTTGACTGACTGCATACACCCACACAAAAAAATAATTTTAACACAATATGGAAAAACACAGAGGCAAACAAGTGAAAGTAAGATAAAAGGTCATTGAACAGCTCTGTTTCAAACCGGTTTATTTGAAATCCTTAACTTTAATAAGTGAAAATAATGTACCGCCTCAGGTGTAAAAAGACTGACAGCACAAACAAAACTGTGCCAACTGTTGGTTCAATGGTAGGAAATTATCCAGAACTAAAAGTTTTGAATGGTATTATATTCATTGGTATTAACTAGTGATGACTGCTGAGGAAGTGGAAATGAGCTGTCCTTCTTTATATACAGTCTATGGCTCGAACACCACCACTCTTAGTAAGATCATCAAATATTTGTCAAAGAAATGCTGTTTTATGTTCTGTGTTGTACTCTTAAGAATCATGTCATCACTCTGTTGGTGAAACTGAACTCATAGTTTTACTGACAGTGAAATTGGTTGCCAGTCCTCCGTTCTTAAAGATTCTCTTATGTCAGATTTTAATGTGGGATCTCATGGACATTTTCCTTGGCACGAAAATAGTTAAAAAGCACAACTTTGCACCACAGAATTATTGGTCAGGTTTACAGAATATAGCGACCGTGTGTTTGCTTGAGCCACATCTCCTGGATTATTATTCACCTTTGGCCAAAGAACTGAACCGTTGGTCTCACCACAGATTGAGTTAGTTTTCGTTTTCTTTACCACTGATCTCAGATCTCTCTGATATGATTCCATCTCCCTCACCAGTTTGATTCAGTGCTTCAGCTTCTTGGGTCGTGTTTTGATCATAGGAAGTTCTCTCTGGTTTGATGTCAGGTAAAAAACTCACGATCCCAACTACACCTCCCTCACACATGCAACAACAAAGACAGGGACTGGAAATGAGGTCAGACTACTGGCGGTTGCTTTCTTCTCCCGTCTCTCCTCCCCCCCCTCCCCCCCCCCTCCTTTTCTCTTCCCATCTTCTCCTTCCCTTCCTGTTCCCCAGCCAACTCTTCCTCTTACAGGTAAAGCTAATTAGCTTGCAAGTGGATTGGGTAATCCTCTGTCTGCTGTCTTGCTGGGGCATTGTTTTGTTTGTTTGTCAGGTTATGTTTGGCATAAACTGAACAGGTTGTGTTTGATTCCTCTCGGGTGATTATTAAGAATGGCTTCAAGAGGTCTATTGATGTTTCCATTGCAGCGCTGAGACTTGTGGCGGATGTGTGCATGTTTGTGTGCCTAAGTGTGTATGTACATATAAGTGTATGCAGTCATGAGCTTGTGGCTGTTTGAGTCAGTGTGTTCCTGTCTTGTCTTTAAGTAGGTTAAAACGGATCAATAGCAAACCGTAGGAAACACTCTCAGAAGAGTAGTGGAGTGGAGTCACCTTCTCTATGCTCCTCTTACACACACTCACTTTCTCTTCTCTCTGTCCTTCGCCAACTAAGTAGCACGCAACTCAGCTTTTAATGCACCTTATTGACAGCAATTTTATTAATAAGTTCCCACTATAAATACAGCGTCTAACTGGCCTGATTTTGTTGTGTAGCGTACACTTTTGGAGCGTTCCAGATTAACAGCAGCGTGGCGTTCTAGGTCACGTTGCCCTTGTTGAGATGTAAATATGTGAGATGAGTTCAACCTAGTTCTTTCCATCTCATTATTATCTCACTCTGCTGCCCCTTTTTAATCTTCATAAATCGTTTTCTTCCTTATTTTCAGTCTCTTTTTTTGGTGTGTAGAGAACAGAGACACCTTCTCGCTAGAAGTCTCTTCCTTCAGATGTTCTCATTCCAAACCTTTATGTAATTTAGAATTTTACTATTTGGACCTTTATCCTTCTTGCTCCACTCCACACATTGCCTGAGTTATACTATTGATTGATTTTGGCGACTTTGCCTTTGAGGTTGTTGTCAAGTTGTTTAGTTGGACAAGATCTCAAGATGATAATTTGCTTTTGTTATCCCTTTTTATTACCAGGTTTGTTCCCATGGACAATTTTAATACTTGGCTATTATTTCATTACGGCTGCTACAGATATTTTTATACTAAAGTAAAACAAAGCCATCCATTTTGTGCCGCTAATTTAGGGTTGTGTTGTCAAGGAAGTAGGTTAAGTGTTCCAGATGTCCCTGTCCCGAGCATCCTCCTCCAGCTTCTTCTGGAGGAGGATGCCAGGGATCAGCATGCCCAGGCCCCTGACCTGGCTTGTTGCCCGGCTTACACTGCAGCCCAACCTGATGCCTGCTCCTGCTGTGGTGAACCCGGGGTGTTGACTCTGTGTAATTCCATTGCTTCAGGGATCAAGGGCCCGATCACCAGGAGTTCACTGGTGAGCTCTCCTGGCAACCAGGTCTCACTCCAGGATTGTGGACAAACTTTATTCTGGTTGTTGTAAATCGAACTTAGTCTGATCTCTCTACTTGAACCAATTTGTTTTTTGTAGGCCAAAGGCAAAGTAATGCCCCCCACCTGAAGTGTCCTTAAGCCAGACACTGAATGTCCTCCAGCTGAACCTGATCCCACTCTGCTTCTGAACTAATGGAAACAAGTTACCAGAACCACCTTGTGCTGCAGGTGTCAATTAACCTTGTTCACACTGTCCACAGCAGTCCAGGATATCATTATAACCAGTGGTGGAAGAAGTGTTGAGAACCAATACAGTAAAATATGTAAAAGTAAAATTCCTGCATGGAAAATCCCCTTTATGAATAAAAGTACATAAATATGAATAGCTGCAATACTGATTATTATATATATATGGCTGTATAAGATGATAAATAATGAAGCATCAGTGTGTTTTAGAAACTGCCAATGTTGTAATTGAGCAGCTTGATATCTGTAACATTTAAATCTTAATAGTAACTAAAGCAGTCAAATAAATGTAATGAACTACAATATGAAATATTTAATTTGTAACCCTCCACCACTGATTATGCCCTCGACAGACACAGCTTGTCTAATCTTCGGACTGCAACTTGTTTGTTATCCTACTCAGTATCAGTCTTTTGTGGTCATTTCCCTTATGGACTGAATGCATGTGAAGGGGGGCATGTGATAGACATTGCCAATCAAGACTGGAGTGGAATGGATCAATATGAAGCGAGAGGATCAGTCTTTAATTAGGACCTGACCTGCTCCTCACTGGGAGATCAGTGGTCTGTGAAACGGCATAATAACCTCAAAGGTGAAGGAAGCGATTCTCCACCGATACACTTTTTGTCAATCTCAGTAAATAACTCCTCAGTGCCCGCCAGCTTTCCATTCTGTGGGAGTTACTGGGCAGCCCTTGCTCTGTTAATGAGAAATAAATAAAATATCTTGGTCTATGCCACACAACAGTATTCCTCCTACAACAACAGGGAAGGTTGATGCAAAAGAAAAGTAGAAGAAGCAGGGACATTGTGAAAAAGTGGAGGTGGGAGTGAAAGCTGGTTAATCTGGAACACATGCTAGTGGATAGTTCTAATCTAAGGATTACCAAGGGAAGGGGAAAGAGCAGTCAATCCTTCTTTCACTGCCAGACAATGTAGATTATTGTGTTATGTTGCCGAGCCAATAGATTAGTAATGTCCCATCTTGTTAATCATCAACAAGATGGCGTTTGTGTCGCTAATGTAAAATGACTTGCCCATTGACATTCAGCTTGCTTTGTAGTTTTCCATATATCCATACGTGTGAAGCAACAAAAGCATAACTTTGCTAGCACAATTACTTTATCTGAATAGATACATCATTTGAAATGTTATAATGTTACCTTACTTATTAGCTTGGGTACAAACCCCTGAATCCTTTGATTTTCTTCAGATTCTTCCAAAACTCTGAAAAGTAAAAGCAGGGAAGGATGATCTTGTGTTTTGGGGTTTACTTGATACAATGGATGCTGCAGTTCATAAATTTGGAGGATTCAATTCACTTGATAGATGGCAGTGTCTCCGAGTGTATCTGGGATCTGTTTTTAAGAGTCTAAGACAGATGTCCAGCAGCAGTTCTCTTATTTGGAGTTTACGCGGATGCTGGTGAGGCTGCATTGGGCATTTTCCCAGAAATCCCCATTACTTTCAACGTAAGCCAACTTGTGGCGACTGAGATGAATGGCTTTTGGTTTCCACTGGTTTACAAGCTCAGAAAACCATTTAGTGACTGGTTATGCTCTGCAGACGGAGGTTAATGCCGTCTTGGAAGAGAACACTATCGTTGTCGTATAAGCTTTGCGAAGGCTGATGATCATCACTTTGTAAGATACTGCCCAAATATGTCCAGCTTTTTTGAAAAGGGACGAAATCATTCCATCTTGTTTGTGATAAACCATCTTCCCTTTGTACTGTGATACTTATGTGTGTGTGTGTGTGTGTGTGTCTCTGCTTGATTTGTTGACAGGGGCTGTGGGGTCACCACTCCCAGGTGTGGAGGTTCGGATTGTAATGAATAATGCAAGCAACACCACGATTGCGGAGGGCAGCCACAGAGAGACTCGGGTAATCTATAAATAAAAAGGGTTACACACAGAATTATCGATAGGAAGGGAAATATTTTAAAAGGTTGTTTAATTCATTGAAATTCAAACCTTGAAATGTACTTAAAAAGTCATGATACCGATAGAGACTTACTTTCCAGAAATGATTGTTAAATATGGGATATGTTTATTTTCCAGCACATATTTGGTATGTGAAGTAGTATTTGTTTGCGTGCTTGTTGTTGGACAGTTCATCACCCAGCACTCAACCAAATGGTCATTTAACAAGATTCTGGCTAATATAAACTCTATCTTACTTTCTAAACCTTCTCTTTTCGGTCTCTTCCTTTCTCTCTGTGCACATGCTACAGGTACGGGCAGGTATGGAGGGGAAAGAGGGCGATCTCCTGGTTCGAGGTCCGTCTGTCTTTCAGGAATACTGGAACAAGCCTGAGGAGACCAGAGAGTCTTTCACTGATGGCAACTGGTTCAAAACAGGTACTGAGCCCTCGTCTCCTCCTCTTCCCTTTGCTCTGGTCTTAACTCACACTTCAGCACTCTACGCAGGCCCACACACATTCGCACACGCATATTCGCACACACAATCCCGTGGAGGAAGTGAATTCTGCCACTAATTGCATCTACATGAGTGGTGCTGTCAGGGATTCACGGGAGGAGGAGAGATGTCAAAGGATTTTTTTCATCTTCACCACAGACGGCTCTTCCAGGGCCCGATTTTAAGCACTGGATCAGGAGTCCAGTCGCCAAAGCACACACGCACACACGTGCACGCCCGCCTAGGCACACCCAACCACAAACACACACACAGACACAAACACACACAGTTTGAGTAGTGTTGTGTGTGTGTTTCGGGGGACTATAAATGGACTATGTGTGTTTTTTGGTGCTGCAGGGCATTTTTCCTCCTAAGTGGTTATGACTGCTCTGGGTCTTGAGGAACCAAGTATTGCTCTCTCCCTCTTCCTCTCCCCCTCTTCCTGTTTATAGTGTGTGTGTGTGTGTGTGTGCACGTGTGCGTTTAAAAGCACAGAGAAAAGCTGTCATTGGAGGCTTTCTCCCTGCGGCCTAGCACTTCATTCTCTGCCCTCCCTCCCCGAAGGAGCGCTTCTTTACTGCAAAGCCACCGACAGACAGGTGTTAGGTTGTCACAGGGGAAGCTGGGTTGTGCACAAGGAGCTTTGAATTGTAATGTACACGACAGGATATAAGCAAGAGAGTGAGGAAAGAGCTGGCGGTATCGAGCTTGGAGATGTAGTGGTGGAGGGGTTAGAAAGAGTCAACTGCAGAGGGTGGCATGTATGGTCCCGGAGAGACTGGTGACGGACAAGGTAGGGATGGGGAGCGAACAGTGGGGTTGGAGGAGGAGGGAGAGGGAGTGGGGGGTAAAAAGCAGCAAGGAAGGAGCGAGTGAGTGAGAGTGAAGCAGGGTGAGGCAGTGGGAGAGCAGGGCAGACTGTGTTTAATTGGCTTTGCAGGCTGGAAGGACAGAGATCCAGAGCACAGCACGCTGCTGTCACACTCCATTACAGCCACTGGCCACATAATGAGAGCCAGTGCAATCAGCTCCCCACAGACTGGTACCTCAAGCAACATGCACACTGACACACACACACTAACACACACACACACACACACCCACACACACACACACACACTGAAGACTTTTCTGTAGGAAGCTTTCAAACGCGTTCCTGGCCCTACCTGTCTCTGATGAAGTTAAACAAACACATACACTGAGTTGTCAGTATATTACACAGATAGTTAAAACTCACCTCTTTAAAACAGTAACAAATGAACATTCACCCTTTTATGTAGGTGTATTTGCAAGACCGTTTTATTAGACTGGACTATTTTAAATCTAGGTGTTCCTAATAAACTGCCAACTAAGTGTATGAAGCTGTGAATTGAAAGGTTTTCTGGTTTGGTTTAAGCTCTTTCAAAGCTCGTTGTGATGAAATCATCTGTTTAAATGAGGAAAACTGAGCTGGACATTTGTTTTTCTCTTTGGTAAGAGTCTTTCATTCTTTCTCTGTTGGCATAGATTCACAGCAGCCATAGGAACACTACCAGTGTTACCAGCTATACGACCGTGCAGCGACTTGTTGTGCCTCCAATGCTTGTTGCCACGCTCTCCTTGTCTGCTCCTCAATTTATAGGAGGTCTGTGTTTGTATTCTCTGGCTCAAAGCACGAGCAGCCATCGTAAGCAATGCTTAGTCATAAATTAGGAAAAGATTCAGTCATAACAATCCAAACGCCTCTCTCCAACTCCAACTCTCACTCTCTCTCGTTTCCACCTCTGTCCTCCTAAAACAACCCAAGTCTCAAAAGATTTGAGAGTGAGACTTCTTGTTGAGTGAGAAGTGTAATGTTGTCTTTTATGAAATGTTTAACCTTTTATTAGTGATAAAAAAAGCCCTTTTAATGGACATTTCTTGGACTGTCGCAGTTGCCCAAGGATTACACTGCTGCCGTGCTGCAGCAGTCAGGGGAGGAGATTTAAAGTGAAGGCTATAACAAAAACACACTTTAGTTTATCCTGTCTCTCTTTGTTGTGGAACAATTTACGGAGAAGAAAAAACATCTGTAACCCGCAGCTGATCCCAATTCACAAGTCCAAACAGTTAAATCGGTTAATTTCCAGATAGACACATGCTTCTGTGGTCTGGAAACTCCCACGCACGCTACTCTTGCACTTAACCTTCTCCTGAGCTTTCTACCTCCCCTCTCACATTCGTACCATTTTTACCCTCACACCTGCTCCTTGTTTCACACTCCACCTTCATTTCTAACACTGTCTCGTTCTCACACTCCACTGCTGACTTACTAAGTCCTGGCTGATCTTTTGTCACCTTCTCTTTGAGCTTTTCATGTGTCAGTTGTTATACATCCCCCAGGATTTAACCTCCAGGTCAGGGAAGAGGACATAAAAGATGTTCAGCCCTTTTCAAGAAATCAGACTTAGATCTACTTCAAAGTGATGGGAATTAACTTTTTCAACAAATTGTATTCATGTTCTCCTCTCCCACATCCACTGATCATCAGCTTCTCCTATGCTCTGACCTGAACCTCCTGTCCTGAGCACCATCTACATCCAGACTGTGACCCTTCGTCCGTCTCCAGCTGCAGTGTCGTGGGCAGGATTTGTATTCAGCCTGAGAGACTCAACTCAGGGCTGAAATTCTATTTGTTATTCATCAAAGAGGCTCATGACTTAAGTGCACGACCAACATTTTTGCTGAGACATGGAGAATGAGAAAAGGAGATAGCGCTGTAGTTTGAAAAGAGGTTTATGGTTCATTGAAGGTCAAAAGTGTACAGCATTTCAAACTCAACTTTCAACAGAGGGTAAGATTTAAGAGAAGAATTGTTTAGTTTTGCAGGTCCATTTATTCTTAGTAAAACCTTATTATTAAGATTATTATTTTTTTCAAACTTATTTTCAAAAATAACACAGGTTGCATTTTATAAATTGGGAAAGTGTTAGAAGAAGAAGGCATTGGAGAGCTGGCTGGAGACAAGTTGAGCGTAAGAATCAGAGGAGGAGTGTGAGAGTTAAGATCAATAAGTTCTCTTCTGGCCAGAGGTGTCCTCTCTAGTGTGAGGGACTTCTGCGGAGCATGACTGACAGCTTCATAGGAAACCTGTCACCTTCTGTTCACAAACATCTTTGAGTGCATTGGCTCCCTCTCACCTTTCACAACCTCTTTTTGTGCTCGACAGTGTTTTCTATAGAGCTGTTTTCTGACATGGACTCCTGAGGAAGTCCGGAAAATTGTAACTCGGACATTTGCCTTTCACAAATGAATAACACAGCAGAAATAACATAATTAGAAATCAGCCCTTTTGTTAAAAGCTCTCAAATTTAGTCTTTCCAAGTTTACATCTTCCTCATCTTCAAGACATGTATATTATTTATTTATTTTTGCTTCTTGCAAGATAGCATCGTTTCCAGATATTTTCCTGCTGTATTCTCACATGGGCTCACTTGGATATTTTACTTCGGTGTGGCAGGAAAAGATCCAGAAAAACTTGCCCTAACATGCTTTCTCACATACGTATGTGTATGAAAAATGTATGGAAAATATCCATCCTTGCATTGGCTTTCATTGGATTTCATGTACACTTATAAAATACAACAAATCAGGGCCATCATATTACAAAACCTTTGTGTTAAAAAGCATTTGGTTGAGAGGGGTACCTATGTGTGTGCATATGTGTTTGTACCTCGGCATGTGTGTGACCGAGCGAGCACTCACCCCAGCTGTAAAGGTGAGCTTCAGATCTGCGGGGTAACTTCTCCACAGACAGACTGACAGCAGTGTGGCTCATACCCTGCAGAGCCATCACTACTCATTTGTGCATGGGTCCTTCGCTCCCAGCTGTGCTCTCCTCTTCCCTGCCTCCGTCGCTCTCTGTGTTTCCAGTGTCATATTTTACCCCGGGTCACATCTTGTCATCCTAACTCCAATGTCAGAGCTCCCTGTGGGCTCTGCAAACACCCCAGCCTCTGCGCACTCGGTTCCATACAAGCCGTCCCTGTGACATTTAAACAGCGAAGGTGGCACTGCATGCTGCTCCTCGTTTTATTAACACCAGTTGAAGGTAACTTTTTTATTTCATTTGTATCTGCTGTTTTACATTCATCTGTTTAGGGGCCTGTAGTACGAAGCAGGATTTGTGGTTATCGAGGTGACTTCAGGTTTAACTCTCATCTTATCCCACAGGGACAAAAGAGTAAACTGACGAATGATAAAGAGAAATTTGTATATTTGTATAGCTCGGTCAATTCCTTCTGCTGTTCCAGGCTGTCCTTCTGACAAACACAGGGATTGATCACATTGAATAAATACACACAGTATATGTTACAGCTTCATTTATACTGAACAAAGGGCCCTCAAGCCAGTTGATAGTCCAGCTTCATATTACAGGATATCAAGGACGGTCAGTGTTAGGTTCAGTAAAGCCGGATCAAGAAAATATATAATTCCATTTATGCTGAATTTGCTACATGCCCCTGGTCAATAGCAAAGACACTATATATAGGCACTACAATTTCATAATGAACCAAAATTTAAAATGAATTAGAGTTTTTTTTTAACTGTTTTGCTCAACACTCAGACTTCAATGTGTCTTGGCTGACTATCAGATAGTTATTCTTTTGATTCAGTGCAGAGAAGGAGCATATAAACAACAGTTAAGTAGTTTGCCTGATGATCATGAAAGATCTGAGACAGACATCAATCCTCAAGTTCAGCTTGTTATCTGCTGGTGGAGAGGCAGCCCAGCACGGACTATAATCAGTAATATTAACATAAAGCAATCCACGCTCCTTTAATTGCATTATATTAAACAAATTAGATCAGTCATCCAAGTGCAAAGTGCCTTATTGTACAATATTAATTACAAAAAAAGGAGCTGTGACAAAAGTTAAGGATGATAAATAATGTCAGAGCTGAGATTTCTCTGCTCGGCTGTCTGTTATTTATCCTCATTAACTCCTCCATCTAGGCTGTGGGGCTTTAATGTGGCACATTAATATTCATATATGCTAAGTGTTTACAGTCAGTCTGAGGAGAGGCATGACTCACATTTAGACCTCTGTCATCTCTGTTCTGATAAGGCTCCCCTCTCCACTGTGATGGAGGGCACTCGGCTCTAACCCGCAGTGTGAGGGTTTAGGTTGTGATGAAAGACGGTGACTCCACTTGTACCTTCTCACAGAGGAGAAGCACCAGCACTTTAAAACACTCTGGACTCGCCTACGCACGACACAACGTGACTGTCAGTGCCTCTGAAATGTCAATATTTCTGAAGGGATACAACACTTCTGAGTTTTGGCGGAAGATGGAAATTCATGAAAATGTTTAACAGGTTATAAAAATATTAAATCTAGGTGCCTCGTTGTGTGCAGACATTTTTATATCTTCCCTTATTACCTTGGCCAGGGAGATTATGTTTTCATCTGCATTTCTCTGTTTTGTTTGTCTGTGTTTTGGTTTTTTTTGTTTGTTTGTTGACAAGATTACACGAAAACAACTCAACAGATTTCCACAAAACTCAGTTGAAGTTTGAATAGGACGGGGAAGAACCCATTCAATTAATTGCCAAGCCAGATCTGAAGGAAGATCTATTATTATAATTTAGTTTTTGTTTTTTTTCTAGTTAAAAGATTAATTTAAATAGAGTTAAAGCCTACAGAACTTCAGCAACCTCCACAACTACTGGGATGGTCAAAGCTTTTATTTGTCTTTCTGGAATGAGCAGAAGGCATCGAATAAATATTAATAATTATCCCAATAGAATCAAATGCAATTTAATACAAGTCCAATATATTACTAATACATTGTGCAAACACCGTGAGGAGGTATAACACATATTTGATCTACCCCAGATTTATTACATGTTTTGCTGCTGCTGTCATTATCTGTTCAAAACCAAAATTTTCACTAAGGAGAAAAAATCTCCTTCGAGTTTTTTTACTTAAAAGACATTTTAACGTCATAATTCTGCCTATCGACTGTATCAAAATATAAATCCTAATGTCACATTTATGTGTTACAGTATATGATCGTCTTGTTTATAAGTCTACATAACCTGGTCTTTACAGCAGTTATAGGACAAGTAATAGACGTACATGACCTCGCTGTCATCAAGGCTTATTCTATCAACCTTCAGATGCATTGAAAAGAAAAGCAGTTGATGAGGACTTTGCAAGACAACATTAGATAAGAGGAGATAGAATTTATTTCATCTTCGCAACAGAAAAATTGTGGCACAAACGCTTAGTATAGTCACAAAGAAAAAACATTTTAACTTTCAGGATAATTAAAGTGTTTGCGTGTTTTCATCATGTTTTCATCATTTTACTAAAGATCTTTTGCCTTTAACCACCCAATTGAACTTGAATTATTAAGCCGCATCTCATCCTTGAATTTAAGTGTTTTTCTTACTTATTAAAGTGTTTCAGTCTCTGTTTGAGTGTGCACTAAATGAATGTGGAAATGTTTTTATTCCTCAAAGTATGCACTTTACAGGAAGCTACATGCCAGCCCACGTCTCCAGGGCTGAGTGGGGTGTGCACACAAAAACAAGTACATGGTACTTAGATCAAGGCCAGACTGAAATCACATTCAATTACAAACACTCGTCTAACACTTCTTTCTATCCGTGTCAGTGACAGCAGAAATGTGTTCTGGGGATGAAAGTTCCTAAAAGTGAAGAGATGACTTCTTTCACCTCCACAAAACCAGTTGTTATGTATTCTCCGTGTCCGCTCTGCTTCCCCAACACGACCGGCAGCGACGCTTGTGGCTGAATGGCTGTTGTGGCGTTGGCCTTTGTCATGTGACACACTTTGCCCTTTTCTTTCTCACTCTCTTGTTTTTCCTCTAAGAAAAGCAACATGCTCAGACTCTGCCTGTATCCGTGTGACTGTGTAATTTTGAATAGCTTTGTGGCTGCTTTGCAGAGCAGAGCTGCTTTTGAAACATGTTAAATTATAGCATTATAATAACATTTTCGGAGGTAACATAAATTGCACCATAACTGTGGAACCCTCAGCTCTCTTTGTTTGTTGAGTGAGGAAACAGGGAAACAGGAACAGTTTTAAAGCTTGGTTCTACATCCAGGATCTTCCCTGACTCTTCTGGGCTATAGACTCTTTATAAAGATGGACGACGTGATGGGTCCTCAACAGTGAATCCAAAGGGTATAGCTATGTTAGAGTGACCATTTGACTGGTTATTTTGGTATTGTTTAGTTATCTGATGCTATAAAAACGTGGTGAAAGCTGAGAGTGACTTTTGATTGGTTGAATGGGGGTGTTGCAGGACTTCGCTTCAACAGCTCAAGCCTCGATTCTCTACTGCAGAGATTCTGGCCCCAAATCTGCGAAAAGTGGCAGCGTTTTTAACCAGGATATTTTAGACTATTTTCTCCAGCCAACATCACCAGTAGTTTCTTTAAATATCAAATAGCCTTTGTCTGTTCACGAAAACACTATATGGGTGCTCAGGATTAAAAAACATGACAGCTGGAATGAAGATCAATAATCTATGCTAATAATTTCATTAATCCTCTAAAAGCAATGTTGCATAACAACACGTGATGTTTTTTCCTGTTAACGAAATTATTTTTTATAGCTGAAAGTAATTTGGTGTTGATTTTCTGCCGTTGTGGTTTAACAGTTCTGTGGCGGCAACTAATGTGATTTTCTTGTTTTCTCTCAAAGACATTAGTGAAGTTCTCTCCGCCCTCCATCCTCAGTTAAAGTCTTGATCTGTTTTTATTTCTTTTTTTTCCTGCACTGTGTGCCTTCACTTTCTTTAATGCCTCAGAATGAGATGAAAGCCCAGTGCAATTAGGCTTCTTATCGTTTTAATTAAGAAAGCCATTCGGCCATATCTGGCTCCAACGCCATAACACATAATGGCAGAGAGTCTCTGATGCCTGAAGTAGTGTTTGTGTGCATGTGTGTACATACTGTGTGTGTGTGTGTGTCCTAGTAACACAGTTCCCCGACAATCTCTCCCGACCTTCTTCCCTCTTTTATCAGTCTTCGTTCTCCAATCACTATTCCCACTTGTGCCTCTCTCCAAACATGCTGTTCTATCCCTTGTTATTTACTTCTCCTCAAAGAGAGACAAGGTCAGAGTCCTGTGTAAGTGCTTCAAACTCAGCTCAAGTATGTTGTGTACCAGTGTTTCTTTCAAACCCCCTTTTGTCCAACATAGTCTCAATAATTCTGTTTCCTCGCTTCAGCATTTGCAGCTAAATGGACCCATTTATGGTGTTTTTATCTGTTACAGCTTACACACACACACACACACACACACACACACACTCATGCATTCATACACTCACAGGGCACGATAACAGCTTATCAATGTGCATGTAACCAGTCCCTTTCCCCTCATCTATGTGCATAAGATGATAGAGCTGCATATCATTTTTTTCTTCTATCCCCTCATCCAAAGACGGAGGAGAACTACCCTGTTAGTAGTGTTAACACCCAACCAAGCTCCTCCACTCCCCTCCTCCATCTCCCTCTCCCTCCATCCCCCCTCTCCCCTCCTCTGTTACCCCAGCCTATCAGTGCGGAGCAGTGGTCTGTGAAGAAATTCCCAATATCTAAATTTACACACTGTATCAATCTTGTTTAATAGACTGGAAAGCTTATAGCCGCCGTGGCAAGCCGGCAGAGAGGGCAGCGGTGATAAATTGTCGGTGTGCAGGCGACAGCCGCCCGTGATGTATAATGAAATATTTATGATTTATCCCAGCTAATAAACTGAAATGAAGTGCGTGATGTATGGGAACAGATGGGCCCTCTATTGATGCTGAGGCAGAGAGGCAAGGAGGGAGAGGAGGAGACAGGAAGAGAGGTGGAGATGTGATGAGAGATGCTCCAGACGTAGTGAAAGAAAAAAATGGAGGGTAAGGATGGGAGTAAAAAAAAACAGTTTTGTGTGTCTGACTGACACTGTGACACTGGAGAAGGGGAAGCTGGGGGAAAAAGTTGACATAAATGTGAGATGGATGGAAGGATTCCAGGTTAGAAGAGAAAACAAATGAGATTAAATGATGGAGAACAAGACATACGGAAGATGGCAGTAAAATCAGACCACTATCAAAATATAATCCTTCTCCTATAATGCTTCATCGTGTTGAATCCAGGCAAGGGAGAGCCAGTTGTTTTCTTTTATTGAGTCAATATTTCAGGTGAAGGTTTTTTTTCCAGCTCTGTTGTCTGCAGACGTGCACAGTCTCACATTGTGGAAAGGTTCCTGGCAGGGCTGCACCGACGATTTTAGAAATACTGAAACCTCGAGGTGAGAGGCTCCATATAAGAGTGGAATTCATTGTCTTATCTAACTCTTTGCCAGAAAGTAAGTAAGTGTCAAATTATTGTCATAATTCCTTTTTAAAAAACAACCATAAATATATATATAAAATATGACCATTATATGGTATATAAATTTGACAATATAATGGTTTAGTTCCTTTAAATTTGATGTCGCTGCAAACTGGTCTAATTGATTCTTTATGCCAAGTTTTATTGCATTTGGCCAGAAAATAATAAGTTCCTTTATTTAAATGTATTGTTTGAGGAATTCAAATATTTTAGGGTTGTTTTGTGTCTAAGTGTAAATATCATATTTAAGAATGGTGACATTTAGCCTTCCATCTGAGAAGCTCTATATGTAGTCTACAGCTGTGGCCCCCACCCTTGACTTGACCTCTCCTTCATTCAACCCCATCCAACCTTAACCACATTAGTGTCACACACACACACACACACACCGTCACACACTTCCATTCCCTCCTCGGCCCCAGCTGTGGACGCAGCACCTGTAATAATCCAAAAGGACACCTTCCTGTTCCTTCTTTTCTTCTCCCCCACACCTTCCCTCCTCCGTCCATTTTTTATCCCTCTGTCTCTCTCCACTCATCCATACTGACCCATTTCCTCGTGCTTGTCATCCCCGGGCCCAGCTGAGTCCCCCATCCCACGTACTGTACTCATCCTCCCCCACACCTGTCCCCCAGACACCACTGTGCTTGAGTGTGTGTGTGTCTGGAGGATGGGGGGGGAACTCTCATCCATCCACTGCACCCCGACTTCCTCTGTCTCAAACACACACCCTATAGCCAACCAAGTTCACACACCCTACATTCGTTGTGTCATGTTTTTATGAGTATATATGCGTTTTTTGTTCAGTACATTTTTTGGTCACCGGCAGTATTCCCCAGAAAACCCAAAATTGTTTTTGTCGCAATAATCCATTGATGGCTTATTACAGTAAATGAGGAGGTATTGTGGCATAGAATAGAATATACTTTGTGTAATAATAGAAAGTTAAGAACATATAGTTGAAGAAAATGCTAATAAGCTGCTGATCATGTACATTCAACGTACTTTAAAGTGTCTGTGATGCAAATGGAGAATGTTTCCAAATTAAAGATAATATGTGTAACAATTATTCATTAAAATGTCTAAAAACAAATAGGCGAATAAGTCAATCAATTTTCGACCCTCTTAAATAACTAAAAATAATGAGCCATAAAAATCTTACTGGAATGTTTTTATTGATCACCTGCTCTCTCCCTGTTTGTCTTGTAGGAGACACAGCCGTCTATAGAGATGGTGCGTATTGGATCATGGGCCGTACCAGTGTGGACATCATCAAGAGCGGCGGCTACAAGATCAGTGCTCTCGAGGTAGAGCGCCACCTACTGGCTCATCCAGCCATCATCGGTAAGAGAGCTGAACAGGATTAGGCTGTAGATTTTAGACCAAGAAGGCACTTCTAATTTGTATATGTCTGTTCTTCAGGATACAAATTAAATGACTATGACTATACATTGATGGGTATTTGCATCAATATTGTATCAAGACTTATAGCAGATTTTAAACATTATTTTATTCCTCAGCTGAGGAAATTAAATAAGTCAATGATGCTGAACAGACAAGATGACAGAGGAGAAATTCATGACCGAGCCGTGGGCTGTTACAAAGACAGATGTAATTTCAACATCTAATGTGCACGTAAACAACCTCTAATCACAATTGAGAGTCAGCACCTCTAACCCCAGTCATTGCTGCCCTCTAAAACCAATGTGTTTAAGTACAGATCACACACAGCAAAACATAGCAGTGTCTTATTATTCTTAAGTACTGCCCTAAGATGAAAGAATGGGAGCAGCTGAAACTTAACAACAACGCGTCTGCTTCGTGTGGTCCTAACTTCACAGATGTGGCCGTCGTCGGGGCCCCAGATGCTGTTTGGGGTCAGAAAGTCACGGCGGTGGTGCAGCTGGAGAAGGACCAGAGTATGACCCTGCCGGAACTGAAGACCTGGGCGAGGTACTGTGACTTTCAGCTTTGTAATAACTCCTTCATTGTAACTACCTTTTTTATTTCTCCTATAAATGTGTTTATGCTTGATTTCAGAATGATGTTAAAATCATACCACAGTCTGTTAACAGATCAATAAATTACCTTTATTGGCATATTACTGTTGCTACAGGGTTAGCAACACATAAGCCATTACAACAGCAACCTCATATGTTTTGTTCATAGACATTAATGCTTGCAACTAAACGATTATAAACCTGCAGATGATAGTGCTGCTTAAAAATGCATTCACTCCTCTCTCTCCTCCCACTGTCAACAGAAAAAGGAAATAGCACTAAGCACAATATGATTTATATAATACATCTTTAAAAGACAAATATTGTGAAAAGAAAGATGGTTAGCAGGTCCTTTTTTCTTAATAAAAAGATAAAAGAGTTTTGGTGTCTAATAAGCAATAAAGCAAAAAAAAATAGATAAATACATGGATATATACAACAACTCGAAACTTGCCTTTATTTATATATTTATTATATCTGATCTCACTACATGAAATCAAATGTTTGCTACGTTCACACCAGCGCAGCCATTTGTCTTTCTGTTATTTATCGCATGAATGACCAGTGAGGAGGAAACCACTAACCACTGGACCACCTGCCACCTTTTAAAAGTGCTCTGTGGCAGCAGGTGGACTCCAACCAGTACCACCAGTGGAGACAGTGACCTGAATAACTTGCAACCAATCCATCATTCTGAATTCACAAAAATGGCAAAAAAAGAAGCGCTGTGTCCCGTTACTGCCAGAGACTGCTGACCCTCTCTTATTGCCATGATTCCAGAAGACAATTTCTCAGTCCTGCGGTAAACAAATGAAGGCTCCTAATGCTCTTCCAGCAGTTCAGCACACCCCTCCCCAGCCACTGGCCCTGAAGTCCTCAGATCAATATGGGAGGATGTGAGGGAGAGAGAGAGAGGCCAGAGATGGACTAATGAGGGGAGCTGAAAGAAAGACAGGCGATGAAAAAGAGGAATATGTGTGAGAAGTGAACGAACCATAGTTACAGCAGGCTCTGTCCCTTCTAAATGTCAGCAGAGTTTGTTTTGTGGAACATGGACAGGTACCGTTGACACGCTGCCTTCCACTCCACAGTAACAGACAACCCCTCTCTCTTTTCTTTTATCCTTCTGTTACCTCGTTTTCATAAAATATGGATCCAGTCATCTGTCCAATTTTTATTTCTTCGTATTGTCTCCTCCACTATCCTGTCTCGTAACCTGGGTGGGTGGGTGGGTGGGTGGGTGTACGCTGTGGGCTCCATATGGTGTGTGTGTTAGATGCTACTGCTGTGGACTGCTCGGCTGGTCATACTGCTGCTGCCTGTTACCCAGGATAACACACACACACACACACCACACACACACACACACACACACACACACACACACACACACACTCATACACTCACTTACAAACACACCCAGTGTTTCCAGCCACGGGTGCTGCCAGTGGACAGGCAGTGCCAACGCACGGTGCTGAGGCCAGTGTGTAGAGGAGAGGGAGATAAGATGAGACGTAAACAAGTAGATGGATGCTCACTCTTCAGTGCCCTGGCTTCAGCTGTCAGTCTGGATCTCCGTCACGCTCCCTCCGCCCGACGCAGCCTCCAACACGAACACGCTGCCCCCGAGAAACCTGTGACACGAGCGAGCCCCATTACAGAGATGTGTATGTGTGTACAAATACTCGCTCACACTTCACTCACTGAGGGACAGAGACATCTGCTAAAAGTAGTGTTTGATGGCAGCAACATGAGTCATTATGCACACTCACACCACAAGCACTCGCACACACACACATGCACGCTCAGACGCTCACAAACAAACAAACTAGGTTAGGAGATAATACAAAAAGCTTCAGGCTTCAGGACTTGACGTAACAACCATGCACTCAAAACGGAAAAATAAAACACTTTTAATTATCTCAGCCTTCTGTTTGTCCTTTTATTATTAGTTATTTTTTTTAATTTCATCTCACAGTGATTATATTGTTTTGCACAAAGGGAATTGTCTGTGTCTGGAAGGCGAATTGGAAGAGCTGCAGAGTGTATGAAGGACGTTTCTTTCCTTATCTCCACTGCTCTGCCACAGGGCTAGCCTTTGTTCTGTAGTTGTTTTCTGTTTTTGTTGTTGCAGGCGTGCCGGCGTGCACACGTTTATGCATCCGCTGGTGTTATGCGTGTCCCTGTGCGTGCTTGTATTAGTTTAGTCTGTGCGTTTCTGCAGTACAACAGTCATCAGTTTACTAACACCAGTGTTTATTGCAGGGAACACATGGCTTCCTACACCATCCCCACAGGCCTGTTGCTGGTGGAGGAGCTGCCCAGGAATCAGATGGGCAAGGTCAACAAGAAGGACCTCCTGCAACAGTTCTTCCATTGACCGAGTCACCTTGATGTGTAGGACAACAAACAGGTTCCTGGTCTCCTCCTGGCTGCTCTCATCTGGTTCAAATACAGACAAGTGCAGGCAACACAAAATAATGGAAATGGTAATTTTAATGTCTTGAATGCCCGTTGTCCTGAAATCCCTTTATGTCAAATAATCTATTTGATATGTGTTTTTTGACAATTTTAATAAGATCGTAATCCTGATGGAAAAATCATCTGATGTTGCATTGAAAGATAGATTCAAAATCCAAACTAACCAACATGGATGTGTCAGACGCAACCTAATATGACCCACTTTTGTAGGGTTTGCATTCGAAGCAGTGTCACAGTTTCATGCCACAACACTGTATAACCAGGGTTAGACTATGTAGTAGTCTATACTCTAGACACAAATAATAAAGATAAAAGACACCTGATTTATAAGAGTGTGTTCAACTATTGAACAATTGAAATGGAGCCGATGCTCCCAGCTATACAACCACATTTAAATTAACTAGATCCATTTTTTTATTTGGGTCTGCACAAAATAGCAGATACCTCATAAACATGTCTGATTTTTGAATTATTTTCTGAGATATCCACTAAAATTGTTACAAATCTTACAATGTTGAAGAAAGAGATAAAAATAACTTCATCCACCCGCTGATCAGCACCAAAGTGTAATGGGTTTCTCCTTGACCCATTCCACAACCTTCCACCAAAATATATGGAAATCCATTTAGTAGTTTTTGCGTAATCCTGCTTAATAACAGACAAATCCATGCAGACGTAAACATAACCCGTTGGTAGAGGTTAATTGTAATTACTTAAAACTGAGACAGCTCTTAAATCATCTAATCTTTTCCTCTTTAATGAAATTAATTTGAAACTTTTGGTGCAGTTTGTAGATTGTTCTGTTTACAGTGTGTGTACTATACACTTTCCTCAGAGTCCCCCAGCAGATCCACGGCTAAATCTAATGAGACATGAACAGCTAGTGTGTCTAGTGCGCAGGATGTCCAACTTTCCAAGAAAAGAGTTAAACACAGCGGTACCTCTGGGTAAAGAGTGCTTAGGGGTTCTGTTATGTGTAAATTCAGGTGTTTTATTGGTGTGATCACATCATTTTGTTGGTAGAAGTGGTTGATTACACCCGAATGAATGGGTTAGAAAAGGAGACATTGAAATGTAATCAGCGGGAAACATGGTTAAGACTCATTTCTGTGCACACACACACTGATGCACTTGACATGTTTATCTGAAAATTAAAAAAGTTTTTATAAAATATAAATTAAAATATAAAAAGTGTTTTTTTTTGTTTGCTACTTTGTACACTGTGCGTGTGTGTGTGTGTCTGTGCAGCTGTGGTTACACAGGTGTGATGAGAGCCTGGAGGCAGATTCTCTAGCAAGGCACAACACCACAGCTGGATGCCCCGCACTCCATCTGACTAACCCTCTCTCTGCGCCCGCTCTTCGCACCTCTCGTCCTTTTCTCATCTCCGTTTCTCCAGACACTTCAGCTCCTCTTTCTTCATCACAAGTCAAAACAGATTGCAAAAGCAACAGGACCGACTCGACTGTGAGGATCTTTTTCAATGAGCCCTAGCGGCGCAGCCAGAATAGACCGAGAGTGCATGAGAAGATGAAAGAAAAGGCAGAGAGAGGAGTTAAAACATAAAGCAGGGCTGTCAGAGATTGGAGCTGGCTAGAGAAAGTTGATAGGAGGAGGGGATGACAGAAATGAAAATGCAAAAGAAAAAGTCAGTGTGTGGTTTTGAATAAGTGATGTTCTAAAAGAAATATGGAGATGAAGAAGGGGAAAGAGAGGACATGCGAAAATACGGTTGAGATAAATCGATGTGATGAACAGCCAGAGAACTGAAGAAGGAAAGAAACACAAAAACCTTCGGCCAATAAAACCGCCCGTCCACACGCGCACACACACACTTACACACACACACACTAAAACACACGCTCATCCGCCCACAGTCACCAGAGACCTGATTAAGAGAGCAGAGCTATCGATCTGTGGGCTGGCAGGCTAGGATGGATGAGCAGGCAGGGCTGCAGGAGCACCAGAGGACAGCTTCGGTGCCCCCGAGTCCCTCGCCGCCCCACCCGCCCCACCCAACCACCCACGCCAGAGCTGAGAGTCGCGGGGCGGGAGGCTGCCACGCTGAGGGCCGCAGCTGAGGGTCAACTGAAGAGTGGGGAGCTTGTGCACACATGGAGTTGATGTACTTTGGATGGGGGGGTGTTTCAGGAGCAGGTTCCAGTGCTCGTTGGGTGCTCACGGGGAAGCTGGTAGAGATAGTCCCTCGACTCCAGCTTGACGGAGCGCTCGTGCCCTTGAACCACCTCCACCTCCCCTCTCGCCCCTCTTTTCTCCAACACACATTCAAAACGCTCCCTGCCTGAGTCCGCTGGAGCATGGCGGAGGAAGTTGTCTGCAGATGGCTGCTTATTGGGCCCCAGGGTCCTGAGTAGTTATGGGGGACACCGGTGAGGTTGTATTTGTTTGTTTTGTAGAGTAGAAGAGGTTCAAGGAGCAGGTGATGTCACAAAGAGCTGGCGGAGAAGTTGGTATTCTCATGGCGCAGTTTCACTTTTTATGTAAACCTCCTTCGAAGGTGAGATTTATTCATCTGGACTAATTTGGCCCCCTGTCCGGATGAAGGATCCATCATCTGGGAACATGAATCAGGTGGCATCACAGGACCACAAAGGATTGAAAGAGAATTACACTTTTTATGACATCCAGCACACTGATTGAATGCCAGCTCATTCAATCACTGATTCATTTTCTCTGAGCGCCCCTTTCAGAATCTTATCCCAGCATGCACCTGGTCGAAGGCAGACAGGGACACTCCACAGCTTGCGGCTCACAGGGACAGACAGACACCGATGGGCACATAGTCCAGTCGTGACAAACACAAAAAAAAAGGACACAATGGCAGGAATGAATTAAAAAAAACACCAAATCTGGGTAAAAAATGTGCTTCAGAGTAAAAAGCTGTTGAAGAGAAACTTAATGGCAGCTGAGAGTTCCAGTGGTTTAACCTCCCACCGTGTTGCAGTGATGTGGACATGTACAGGGATGCTTCAGTGCACTACGGCGTCACAGCTGAGTGTAACCACATGTGCAACCAGCGTTTTCTCATTAGACCTGCCCCCTCTGATCCCCAGGAACACACCCTCACCCGTCAGGGATACCTTTTGTAAAACATGAAACGTGGGATTTAAGGCTCAATTACAGCTGATGGAATATAAAATAAATATTTGCACATATGCAGAGATAGGTTTGTCATGAATTGGGTGAAATCGTTCCTGTGTGTAGTCAGTTGTCTCAGCAGAAGGACGGGAAGCAGATGATACAGATAACCGATAAGTTGCTGCCCCAGGCCCAGAGGCAGTCCAGCAGTGAAACCACAGCTTCCTGATGTACAGTTATTTTTACAGATTGAAGAGGCTTTATGTAAGTTGTCTCTACCACCACCACATGGGGTTTCACACCAGGAGTGGCTAGTGGTGATGGTCATGTTACCTTAGAACAGAACCAGGCTTGTTCTCTCCCGTTTCCAGTCTTGGTTTTAACGATTTCAAAACGACTGGTCTCAGTTGGCAGAAGACAGGCTCAAGTGTTTATTGTTGAAAACTAGCAACAGATCCGCGGCTGGTTCGGCTGAGGTGCCGGAGAGGAGACGTGGTTGTGATTGACTGAGCAGGAGAGGTTGACAGGGGCAGATGGGGGGGCTGGCAGAGACTCTGAACCGGACAGAGAGACAAAGACGAGGCGGGACGGGGCCGGTCACAGGCATAGGTGTGGGGTGAACCTGAGGCAGAGAGAAGTGTTTAACAGGAGCGAGCAGGCCGACTGACAAAGCATCAAAGCAGAGGCAAAGTGTGGCTGTGACGTTTGTACCACCGCTGGTGACTGAACAATCTGCTGGAGACTGGAGGGAAGATGGTTTGACTGGTACGTCTCATGGGGAGCTGACTGGGAGATGACAGACACACATACATGTATAGAGGGGAAACATGAGGAAGAGGGGAATGCAGAGGGATACTCTCAACACGTGGGGCTGAGTTAAGCTTTGTATTGTATTCCTCAGACATGAGAGTGGTGTCAATCTTCTCAGCACGAAACTAATTAAAAGAATACTTGAAAAATCTGCACCAACTTATAGCCATCAGCCACCATGGGGAGGTCCAGATGATTTGCTTTTCTTATTTTCAGCTCTGGGAACCTCTAGAGTAGTTCTGTGACCGGAGTCACTATATGAATACAACAACTCCGAAAATGTGCCCAGGACCTTCAGCATGTGGAGCCTAGGATGCAATAATTAACATTGAATATTGATATAAAATGAATATATAAACATTACAGCCGTTGCAGAGGGGCGACGCTGTATTAATGTGCTCGCTGCATTCTGAGAATTTGAATTCAGTCGTGCGCGTACACACTGTGTTGCTTTGAAAGTCATCCTCTGCTGCTCCGGCTCCTCTGAGGTCTCCGTCAGCCTGTCAGTCTGCCGCCAACATGAAAGCCGTCCGTCATGAATGATTCTGGAGAAGAAAGAAGTTCATCCCTCGTCTCGTCTTAACACCGGCTGCATAATAAACAGGTCAGACTGAAGCAGTGAGTCACAGACTCACGGTGGCCTCTGCGCTCCTGGCAGAGTCTTTACACGCTGCTGCTGCTCTGTTGTACATTCCTGGCACAAACAGAAATATCAAGCTACAATTATACAGTCAAACATTCGCATGTGCACACTTTTGACAGTCAACAAAAGGTCTGCGGGCCTGCAGCTACTTGATCAACATGACAGGCTTTATGCAAGTAAGTGGGTGGAGGGGAGGAGTGATCGGAGGATGACAGGCAGGGCTCCTCAGCCCCGGGGACACCCTGAGTGTACAGTGCACACACACACTCAAATGCACATCAGTGAATCCAGTACCCCACCAGGTCCGTGTGGGTACATAACCGATGCTTGTAGTGGCAGGTTGTTGTTTACATGGAGCTCATGTTTATTCTAAAGCTACTTACACCTCACTGGCTCAGCCTCGGGGCTCCGTCCCTGTGAATCTCCTGCTGACTCGCTCTCTGTTTTCTCTTTGCCTTTTTTTCTCTGTTGACCTTTTTTCACATTTTCTATCCCTCTTTTGTCTTTTCTTTTCTTCTCCGCTCTGTCCCTCATGACTCTGTGATTTGTATTTGTCTCATCGGTTAAGATGGAGGATATTAGACGTCACATTTCAGAGGGCTATTTCTTAAAGAATGATATTTACGTCCTCTTGCAAAGTTGTGTTTTCAACCGCGTTTGTATGTTAGTTAGCAGGATGATTCCAAGTTACGGTTTGCCAGGAATCATAGTGGAAGGATGCAATATGGCTCACTGAAGAACCCATTACATTTGAGTGAGGATCCAGGAGTTTTTATTCTCTTTCTTTAAGCGACAGGGCAAAGATCTGGAATTCTTTCTGATTTCCCAGGGAATAATTTATGGATCTTGATTGAATTTAAGGGGACTGTTGGGACTTGGTGGAGCCATTTGCTCTGAGTAACATTCTAGTTTGTATTTGTATTTGAACATCTAATCATGATATTGCCAAGTAAATATTTTGAATGCTTTTTTCCCCCATCTCTATTTGTGTCCTTTGATTTGCAGTTAAAATTAAATTTTGTTTGGGGAAGTAAAAGTTGAAAATACAGAATCAATACTGAATTATCATGTTTTACCTCTCATAACTCGGCCCACTCCACAACGGAGAGAGACAAGGTCACGAGAGAATAAATAGCAGGCAGACTAGCTAATGATCTATCATTCTGGACAAGCGGCTGCACCCAAGAGCGGGCCGGCTGACAAGATCATTAATAAGAGCTGCTGGGAGAGTGATCGATCGGCTTGATGGATGATCAGAGCCACAAATACTATAAAACACCTGGATGTCAAGCCTCGTCTCTTTGAAGAGAGGGAGGGAGGGAGGGGAAAGAAAGAAAAAAAATCCCCGACCCCGATGGGGAGTCGTCGGAGGGGATCAAACCCCCGACGCTCAACCTCTGTGTTGGAAAATGAATTCAGTGCTGCAGCCGCAGGTATGGTTTTATGCACGTACCCTATCTGTGCATGGCCACGCTGTAAATCTGTCTGTTTTTGATGCAGTCGCTGGGTGTTGTCGTTCCACAGACGCTCAGTGGGAGAGCATCATTGTAATTTGAGGTGGATGGGGGGGGAGCAGGCAGGTGTGGTGTTGTACAGGCTGATGCAGCAGTCCACTGGTGTGTAATGGGAGGTATTTATTATTGACGTGCTCCGCTCACACCATTACTGAGCTCTGTGGTGGTAATCTGTGTCTCCACTCCCCTCTTCTATCTCCTCTTTCTCCCTGCTCTATCTGTGGTATCTGCCGGTGTGTTACAGTCTGTTTTGTCATCTACACACACACACACACACACACACACACCTTACTCAGCAGTTCATCTCAATTCCTAATCTTTTCAGTAAGAGAGAGAATGAGTTCAGAGGGAGTGTAGTCTCCTTGCATGGCTGCGTGTATCAATATCTGTACATTGATCTGGCCTTGCCTCTCCTCCATTCGTGCAGATATGGATTGGTTTTCCCAGCAGGTATCTGTGCCTAGAATCTGACTGATGGGCGGAGTGCATAAGGGAGGCGGTATTGAACCAGGGTGTCCCACATGCCACTAGAGTGTGTTAGACCGCTGAGCAAAAAAGAACTGGGAGGAGGAAAGGAGGAAAGGGGCAAGGCTCTACTTCAAGCAAGTGCAGCAGATACAGGAGCGACTTCTTACCAATATCTGACTTCATGCTGAGGTAAATACAAAGGCAGAGGGCTGCAATGATCGTTTTCATTATGGATTCAACTTTTGATTACTTTGGGATTTATTGATCGGTCATTTAGTCGATGGAATGTCACCAGTGGAAGTGGTGAAAAATGCCCATCGACCAGGAGTACAAAACGTAAAGATATTTAACGCAACAAACATTTGAGAAATTCAAACCAGATAAGATATAAAATGTTTTATATTTTAGCTTGATAAAATAGAACTATGAATTATGAAAATGTGACTTCATAAATTATGTTCATTCAGACTTAGCTGCAAATAAAAATAAACATTGAGTAAACGTTTTCAAACATTGCATTGATATCATGCAATTTTTTATTAGAATAGTTTTTAAATCAAACCTACGACATATCAAACCTAGGATTACTGGCCTGTGGTTGTATGCCTCCCTCGTATGAGGTCACTGTGACCTTTGACCACTAAATTTGAGTCTGAGGGACAGATGGTTAATTTGTCAGCCTCAGTGAACATTTGTGACAAACCTGAAATGATTCTCTCCGGGCGTTTTTAAGAAAACCCGTTCATAAGGCAAAACAATGTTTTTGTGATGTTGCTGTGACCTTAACCTTTGACCTTCACCCCTCCAAAATAGAATCAGTTCTTCTTTGAGTCTAAATGAACATTTGAACCAAATATGAAGGAATTCCCTCAAGGTGTTCTTGAGATATCGTGTTCATGTTCTTTTCAAATCTTGATTATATCTTTAAAAGTTATATTTTGTATTTAAAGACATATAACACAGGCTACCTGCTCTGTGACTGGCACATACCATACATGAGTTAGTCTGCACATTTCATTTAAATAATCATGCAACGCAAAAACCGACACATGGGCACATACAAACTTTTCAACAACAATAATATTAATGTTAAAGATATTTAAAACTTGTATCCTAACATAATAATAATAAATGACATCCTGATTAATGCATGTTTTCTCCTACATTTAAAAGCTCCAAATTGACGGCACTGACTATTTAGTTTACTATTAATATGTAAAAGCATAAACCTGATGGATAAACTCCATACAGTTAATAGAAAGCTGTGTAATCTGTGTTTGGGTTCGGAGTGTGTAGGATGTTTAATGTGCGAATGCATTTTGTCTGTGTGTGTCTGTGCTGTTAGCATCACTGCCTGACCATAAATCAGGGGCCCTCAGGCCGGGGGATTGCCCATCGCGTGGCTCCACATGTAATTACAAAGCTGACATTTAAACAGCAGCAGCCATATTTCACTCGCGCCAGCACCGGACGCAGAGTGGTCTACGGATGGAGTAAAAGTTTTCAGAAAAAAAACGAAGTCAGGAAAAAAAAATCAATAAGACATAGAATGCATTCTAATGCCTTGTTAATGGACCCGCATATTAATTATTCAGCGGTGGCCATTTTGTCTGCTCATTAAAGTGGCAGCTGTGAGGAGAAATGTGCAGCATTACTCCGGCCTGCTCTGCAGCTCGGGCAATGTTATTACCTCATTCTCCTCCTCCCACAATGCAACATGTCTGCCTGCGCTTGTTCCCTCTCAAAAAATTGATGTGGATGTGTTGGTCTGAAGATCCCTCATGTTTGGATTTCCTGGTTCTTCTAGGAGATGTTATATCGGTGTTTAGAGGAAACATTGTTTTTGAGTTTAATGCACCATGTAATGTAATCGCTAATGAATTATTTCACATCAATCATGTCATATTATTACTTTTAACTATTTACTAAAACACCTCCATCTTTGACTTACCTTCTTCGATTGCTCTTCTCCATTACATCTCTCTAACATGGATATACATTATCAAACTGTCTGAAAATTGTGATTCCACATCTGCACCATGTCAGAAACTGCAGAGGTAGAAGAGACAGAAGCTGAGGCAACGTGAAAATACTGGGTGGAAGGCAAACTCTGGAGTTCATGTCCGAAAAAGAGAGACAGAGTCACATGTTTGTGTACAGGCCGCAAAAATGTGTGTAGAATTTAACTTGAAAACTGTCTTAAAAGAGGCAAAGTAAGATTTGTTTCCTTTTCAAACTTATATATAAATATAAAAATCCTCAACAAGGTCAAACTGTGGATGGGTTAAAAACATCAACCAATTATGAAAGGACCTGATCTATCTTGTTCAATGTATGATTTAGAGGACTTTCTTCCTTATTATTTAAGTTTTTAGCTAAATCCTTTTATATCATCCATATTTAGAAAATCAATATGTTTTTTATTTATTTTACAAAACAGAGGAATACACAGTTCCCACTAAAAGGGAAATTAGAAAATTCCAACATTTAGAAAATGGGTTTGAACCTTTTCAAGCATGTGTTTGCAGCCTGCATGTTACACTTTATGTTACTGGAAGTAGTTTTTCAAATCCATGAAGGTTCAGCAGTGTCGAGGATGAGGGTGAACGCTGCTGCTGGCAGGTTGACCCGGTGGTTAGGAAATGTATCTGAGGTGGGAGCTGTGAGACATGGAGGGGTGGGGGGGGGATTAAAATTCCTGTTTGGCCTGCTGTCAACCTGCGTCTGCTGACTGCTAAGAGAAGCCGCTGCGTGACGGGACTCCTAATGACACTGCAGCAGCTATTGCCACAAATTGCTTTGACTTGATTTATTTCTTCTTTTACGGCCCACCTCCCCAACCCCCCCACCCACCCAACGCTGCTCCTCCTCCTTCTTCTTCTTCTTCCTTCCAACAGTCAGGCATTCGGTTTCTCTCTCTGTCTCCCCCTGTCTTCGTAGACACACACACACACACTGTGTGTGCACACAGGACGGCATCTCCTCTGCAGCGCCATGCCAGTGGCAGGCAGCATCTGTCTCCCGGTCCCCCTGCCACACAGTGTTAGAGTCAGGGTAGGTCACTCACTCGACTGGCCAGTTTGGAAAGGCCTGTGGGCAGAGCCGAGCAAGACCGGCTCCGGAATGAGGGCGTCCAGGCGGAAACTTGTCCCTAGGTCCATCCTGCTTTGCCTGCCTCATGCAATTTGTATCTGTTTGTGTGTTAGTTTGTGTGTGTGTGTGTGTGAGAGAGAGAGAGAGCTTTTGCAAGTACAGACAATGATTTGTAGGTCAGAGGGCAGCAAGGCATCGAAAACATCTAAAGGCTGCTTCTACAAGTCCTCTTGCCCTGTGTGTCTTTTTCTGAGCTTGTCCAATGCTTGTCTTTCTGTTTGACTTTGTGAAATGCGCGTGTGTGTGTGTGTGTGTGCATATTTGTGTGTGTGTGCGTGTGTTTCTCATTCTTTCGGCAGCGCACAACCCGCAGTGATGCATCCCGGTGCTCAGCCACTGTTTGGCCAGTTTTAATCTCCTTACATTTAGAGTGTTTAAATTGTCTCAGTTCAGTTAAGTTCCTATTTACCTAACCAAAGTGGAATGCTATCAGAGGCAGCAGGCAGTCGTCTGCCAATCACACAACAGATAGCTCCTTCATGCAGCGACAGCCCAGATAAGAGGAGAAAGTAGCGTTTCATTAAACAGAGGAGGGAATAGGGGATGAGCCCAGGCAGCCTGGACCGGCTCGCATCAGCTCTTTATTCATTCCATCGCAAAGTTAGTTATTTAATTCAAAGTAGTGCTACAGCTTCAAAGTAGTGATTTACAAAACTGGCCTGCACCTTTAAACTGAATCTAAATGTCCAGTCAAAAGCAATAATCAGCTTTGTAAACAGGAAGTCACAAATATAACTACTTATTGTAACTGTTTTAGAGAGGTTGAAAATATATATTATGGTAGGTATCACCTTGTTTTATAAAAAAATATCAAATTTAAATTACATTCTTTAGCAATTACATAAATATTAAACAGCATTTGTTGTTAAGTCGACTAGAATTACTTGCGGGAGGATTTCTGGCTTCGGCTCCACCTGGAAAAAAGATACTTGAAACCGTATGAAGAATCAGTGTGAAGCAAAAAGTATAAGACGCAGACTCACATTATCATCTTTTCATGAAGCAATGGAGGCACTGGCCAATCAGATGGTGTTAATATGAGAGAGGAGGCAGATAATTTATATGTAGAAAGAATTAGAAAGAACAGCAGACACTTTGTTTTATGTGTCTGTAAATTATAATTCATTTCCAAATTATCTCTCGAGATGTTTCATAGAAGAACCATGTAATCTGATCGTTATTACAGGAAAAACAGAAGAATCAGTTGATAAACTAGCTTTTTATAAAAAATCTGATTTTGAACATTGATATTTTATATGCAACGTGGGGAATATGTTTAACAAACAGTTGACACTGTTCAGTATGTATAAAGTTCACAGTAGAAATTAATAAACTATTGATCAATATTTGCTGGTGAGAAAACTGAAGAAGGCAAATTATATATTTTTCTCAATATGATAGGTGGACTAAACTAAAATAACTGTCTTTTATTTTGCTTGTTCCAAATTACACAACTATATATTGAAATCTCTTTGTGAGGCTACAGTTTGGGCTTATGAACAGTATGGCGGAGGTTCCTGGTGCGCTCATGGTCGTCCTGTCCCTTTCTCTGTCGTTTGTCTTCTTCTTCAGCTTCTTTCATCTTGAAATCCTCGTCATTCTTCTTCTTCAACTTTCCTCTCCCACAATCAGTTCATTTCGATATCTGTAACTGTCTCTCTCGTTCCATATCCATCCATCTTTTCCGCATGCCCTTTTCAGGAGGGGGGGGGGTATTTATCATCTTTATACCTGGAGGTTTGAGGGCTGAGCACTGGCCTGATAGATGGGCGAGCCACTGATGTGCAACCACCTCAGGAGACACAAACCAGACAGCTATTTAGTAACTGAACAAGACACATTGCTTTTTTATTTTTATTGTTTTCAAACTGCAAGGATGTTTGTGTGTGTGTGTGTGTGTGTCTGTGTGTGTGCAGGGAGGGTGGGGAGAGGGCGGTTTAAGAGGAGGAGGACAAGGAAGGAAAGAGAGGAAGAAAAAAACTAAACAACAGATGCTCCTTCGCTGTCCAGAAAAATGCAACAACTGTGCACAAGATGGGCCATTATCCATCTATAGTGTATCACAATGTTGTTGACAAATCAATGACTCTGACAGTGATGACTCTGTGTTACAGCAAACACAAAGCACTCAGACAGTCGCCCTGCCTGCTATGGAGACTGCAGCGATGGAGCACTCGGGGCAAGGGTACTCAGAGCCAGGAGGAGTGTGTGCATGTGTGTGTGTGTGTGAGTGTGTGTCAGTGTCCGTGTGTGACACAGAAAGAGTTTATATTGAGCATACCGTATCTATGTTTTCTGTTTTTGCAAATTTGATGTAAAAGCAAGAGAGATCCTCATTAAACCTTCATGCGATTGATCCAAATTTATGAATCGTACATATTATTGCTGAGGCGAAATATTAACCTTAATTTAAAAAGCACCTCCCAGCCCGACCTCAGACATTCTCCTGGTTTCCTGAAGTGCTGAGGTTAACACAGCCACTTTAGTTCTTTAACACAAATCAGTCTTTTCACAAGATTCTGCAGAGGCTTTAATGTGAGACCCGACCTGTTCCTGGCTGAAGCTGCTCTGCATTCACGTCCTGTAGACTGGAGCATCTTCAGGAATCACACGTGCAGCGTGAAGCAGACTGTGCTGCAGAACAAAAATCCATCTGTGCCGACAGACTGCACAGAACGTGGGATTCATGGTTAACATGCAACATGCACGCTGAGACAGGGTCGGAGATGAGCGTGGGGCATGTAGTGAGTTGGAGAGGAAGTGCAGCGTGAGCCTTGTGGAAAGAGAGGGGTGGGCGTAAATAGGAGTTTGATTGACAGGTAGTTTCAGAGCCCCCCCGTGGACGGTGCCAGGGGCAGGTCACTGGGGCGAGAGCACTGTTGCCCATATAGATATAAACGCTTGAGCGCTTGACTGCTGTCTTTGCATAAGGGCCTCTCCCCGCTCAGCAGTCCACTGGTTTATAGCGAGTGATGCTGGTGCATTAGTTTATTCTCTTATTCTTCAGGGACACATTGATAAACACACGGTGGGTTTTTCATCTGTTGACCGTGTTCAGACGTCAAAGGGCAAGACTGTCCTCCAATCAAAAATGTAAACCCAGAGGACATTTGTGCGAGCAGCTTGATGTGTCCCAGAGTTATGTTCTACCAGGAGGTGACGTCTATTAGTCTTGTCAGGCGGCATCAGTCTTTTCAGCAAATGCCCGAAAACATGTTTACATTCAAGTGACTGAGACCGGAGCAGGGGAGGAAGTCAGGTGACGTTATAGAGCGAGGCCGCTTCTCATTTCCTGTTTCACACTGAGAGTTAACGCTGTTACTTTTATACTTTGTTATCACAATGACAAAGATCGTTTTACCTTAAAGGAGAACGCATTTTAAGTTATTGACTTTTAATCATATTTATCTTCGGCATATCTCTTGTTGTCATAAGGAATTATAATTCAGATAAAACTCCTGAAGGGAATGTTGTACACGCTCATTTATTTTCAGAAGAATATTTACAGAACAATTTGTGGAAAAACAACATTCTACATTCATAATAATAATCTACATATAAGGGACTTAATATAATTACATGGAAGCTTTGTGAGTGTGGGAAAGTGAGTGTAATTTAGTTTGTAGGGTTAAAAGCACAAAGAAAAAATCTGCCTTTGAGTCGCAGCTGTTCAAGTAATCACCGTGTTTTAAAAACACTTTCTGCTGTTATTTCCAGAATCCTGCAAACACCTGGAAGGTTCCTGGAAACAATAAAAAAACTATTTTCATACCGATATGAAAATCACCAATATTGAAACAAAAATAAACATGTATATTTGAATATTACAAATTGAGAAAGGAGGTATGACATTGCAGGCGACAATCTTTTCTCTTTTTTACTTAAACTTAGACACACGCACACACACACACACACACACAAACTGGTAGGTCAGAGATCAGGACGTTGAAGGACGGTCCCTGTACTCAATACAAAACCATGCAGCCACAATTAAAGAGGCTACAAAATCTGGTTATGTATGAAAGAACAGAGGCTGGAGGAGAAAAGTAAAAATCCCTGTGAGTGTCATTTCACGTCCCTGCACAGACACACGGGGGGGGGGAGCAGCAGGGAGAAACAACAGGGGGAGCTGAGGGGGTTAAAAGGGAACAACGACAGAGGCACACAGGCAATAAGACAAGTGTCGACAGCGACAGGAAAAAGACGGAGGCTGCCCATGTGCCTATGTCTCCTCCGCCACCCGACCCCCAGCCTCCCCCCCCTCTGTCCCCACCCCCTCCACTGCAGACGAGCATATGTGGGCTGACAACATGACATTGCCGGTGAAGAGAGGGAGGGACAGACAGAGAGAGAAAGAGAGAGAGGGAGGACCAGGAGCCTCTGTAGCCCTGACATCTCCCGACTCTGACAGCTGATGGAGGCAGATTAGGCTCACGCATGCACATAACTGTCACCCACCTCCAACTCCACACACATCTCCTCCTTCTACCCCCCCCCTACCCAAAAAGACCACTCTCTGCTCTCCTCCATCCCTCGGCTGCTGCTGCTCCTCCATCCCTCCATCCCTGCTCCGGCTGCACAGAGACCAGCACTGACTCCTAAACTCTCCTCCCTCTACTCCTTCTAGTTTACACACACACACGCATACACACACAAACACACACAAACACACACACGGTTGGCAGAGGAAGTGACCATTACCGGCTCAGCACTGAGGGGATGATGTTACACGGATGGGTTTTGCATCACACAGAGCTCGGTGAATTTGCACTGGTACGATGCTTTTATACTTTTGCTTGGCGGGCCATGACCCGGCTCGTATTGACAGTCAGGGTCGTAACAACCGAATCAAGATGCAAGCCGGCAACCGCAGAGTCGAGACCTGTTACTGGGAGCAAGCCGTCTGCCTATTACAGTACACAGCAGATAACCATTACCATAATGTCTGTAAGCCCCGTGACTCGAGTGCCCTCACACAGCCCTGACACGGGGAGCTGGAGTTATGAACGCTGATGCATTAGCTGTACAGGTGCACGCATAACTTCACTATGCATCGAGATCTTCGGGTCTTATCTCACAGCGGATAATGGGGGGAGGTCGTTGTTGGAAGCATAGAGGAAGACAAAGAGTGTGTGTGTGTGTGTGTGTGTGTTGGGCTTGTCTGG
This sequence comes from Pseudopleuronectes americanus, assembly GCA_038501795.1. Classification (NCBI taxonomy): domain Eukaryota; kingdom Metazoa; phylum Chordata; class Actinopteri; order Pleuronectiformes; family Pleuronectidae; genus Pseudopleuronectes; species Pseudopleuronectes americanus. Next base: position 19,646,302 of record CM076716.1, on the reverse strand, counting down.
CTTGTGTAGCTTGTGTAGCTTGTGTACTGTATTTCTGAGTAAGAAACAAAAAGCTGACATTCTACTCTCCGACAGAGAAGAGGTTGAGGCGAGAGAAGGGAAGAGAAAGTGTGTGCATGTGTGTTGCTTCTGTGTGTGTGTTGCCTGTACGTGTATGTGTGTGTGTGTGTGTGTGTAGCGGGGCAGACGTCCACCCTGGGACTGTATGTCATCGATTGAGCTGCAGGAAGAGGCCTATTATCTCCAGCCATGGTTCAAGCGGGGGAGTCAAGTGTGTCATATGTGTTGCCTCTAATTGGCAACCCACCCTGGTGGAGGCTGACTGGGGGTGAAGGCAGAGCTGCAGCAACATGACCACCTCACACACACAAACACACACTCACACACACACACTCACCTCCCTCCACCGGTGCCTTTGGGTGTGTTTCATTATTCTGTTTGGTGTTTGAGTCGCTGTTTCTCTGCATGTACACAGATTCGTAAACGAGAGGAATGTTCAGAAATATGACATCGAGCATAATGACAAGCCGATGTAAACGTAGGGATTATCACAGTTCATTGTGTTGCTCTGTGTTTGTGTCTGTAGTTATATATGATGCAAGGATTTGGGGGATTAGCCGACTGCACTTTACTGTTGTGCTGTGAGTCAGTCTTTGTTTTGTTTTTTTCTGCTCAATATTTTGCCCTCCCTCCTCAGGGTCATTATTTGTTCTGTTCTGCAGACAGATCTCTTATCAGACAAACCCTCAAGTCTCACAAGTTCCCTCTTCTCTTGTCTCTTCAGCTGTCTGCTAACACAGTGTAACACTGCCCCCTACAGGTCCACAAAATCACTGCTTTCTCTGCAAAGATAACTGCTTTCAAAACACATAAAAGACCTGATTTTGGCTAATGAGGTTACAGTGGATGGTACATGCACAAAGAAATTAATATCTATAATTAACAGTCACAATCTGATTGATGCAGAGTTTTTTTTAATGTCCTGTATATGAGTTTTAAAGAGCTTTTTCAGCCTCACGTCTTTTACTGGAATCCTCATAAACTACTGAATATTTTGTGACATATTTATTTGTTCGGTTGGTTTAAGATATCCCATCTAAACTATTGTGATACGATATAAATAGTCCAATATGAGCTAAGAAAGATTAGATGTGATGAGACATGCATGTGTCTAAACAGACATGTTTAGACTGTGCCAAGATGTACAAAAACAACAACTTGAACAAATCTGAGGCCAATCAGTAAGTCACACTGACGATGCCAGAGGAACTAGTCAGTTGTTCACTGACAAATATCAAGAGCTGCAGCTACAAAGTTGAGTAAATGGATGATAATGATACAAGTGTTACTATGAAGGGGCAGCAGAATGGATTGGTGGTAGAAAGGGTTGCCAATTCAAATCCTGGGGTTCTAAACAGAGGTATAAATGTAAGTCTCTGTATTTTGATTCGCTGGCGCCCTCTCCAGGGTGTACGGTGCCTCTTCTCTGATGTCAGCTGAAAGGATAAGTGGTATAGATAGTAGATTGATCGATAGATAATGGACTGATAGATTACTGTGAGGCTGCCTTGTTAAACCACACACTTCACCGATAGAAGTTTCATCCTTTGATCTGTGAGTCAAAGCTTAAAGGGATATTTTGTGAGAGGAGATTCTTTCTCATCAGGCAACTCTGCTTTCATTATTTTTTTCTAGGTAAAGAGCTTATTCATTGTCTGTTAAAGTGGGCTTCATAACCAAATGACATATGAAATGAAAATAATCCTCAACAGTAGATTTGTTCTCGACTGTAGCTGCCACAGACGACAGACATATGTGAAAACCAAGTTGCTCTGCCCCCTCCCCACAATATCCATCATTACTGGTGTTACCCTCTGCCTGGAGAGCCAGACAGCTCCCACGTCTGGTGCCTTATTTACCGATCAGTGGGGCTCCGAGCCACCTGTTTGTTCACAATATTGTGTAGTTACATGCCTACAGCTTCAAGAACACTATGAGTCTGGTCCCCATTATCACCTCAGTGGGTCCCGATAGGAACCAGCCTTTGAAACCCTCATTTCATCGTGCTCTGCTGTGTCTGATGTTGACAATGAGGTTCAGTAAATATATACATAAATTATATGAATTACCTGTCCAAAGTAACCTATATTTTCACCACTGTTTGTTTGTTTGTTTTTTGGTTTATATGTTGTTTGTTTGTGAGCAAGTTTACACAAAAACAATTGAAACTTAGTGGAGAAATGCCGTACGGGTCAGGGATGAACCCATTCACAGTCACACTTTCTCTGGGAATAATTTATACAGTCCATTAAAACAGAGGCTGCACTGTAGCTGCATTGCTAACAAGCATGGATTATGTTAGAGAGAGCACAGTGCAATACAGAAAACCAGCTAAACTTTCTATAACATTTATTTAAAAATATTCTCGATAAAGCAAATTAAATTATTTGATCATTAATAATCATTGAGATGAGGTTCTTATAGGGTGTTACAATAATTATTGTTGTATATTAAAGTCACAGATTTAAGGTACGCAGCTTTCTATATTTAGCATCTTTCAGCTTCTTTTTTTAGTTTTGCTGCCTAGATTGTAAATAACATATTTCATCATACAACCAGAAACATGACTTTTTTTTCAAGGAACCTCTTTGCTAAGATGTTGGCAAACAATCTGTTCTTAAAGTAGATAGAGACATATTATCAACTTCTAAAGTGATACTTTCCTAGAGTTGTGTTTACATTTTATTCTTTTAATTAGATGAAAGATGGCTTAGATGAAAACAAGGCCACATCATTAATTTATAGGATTTACAGGATTTCTGAATTTTCCATCAAGGTTCCACTCTTATTTTGGTTTTGAATAGATTTAGTTTTTTCTTGCTGCTGCTTCTCCTTGTGTTCCATTAAAAAGGCTCAGTTGAGTTCATGCAGCCTGTTGCCAACAGTGGGCAGCAGAGCTCTGTCACGAAATGTGTAGGAAATCTTTTTAAGCAAGATTATAATTAGTTCAACTTTCTAACTTTAGTTTTACCTTGTGTTTATGAGACTCACCTGGACGCATTCTAACCTGATCTAATCCAAACTACATTATCAACTGGAGAAGAGGCTCTCCTCTGGCAGCATCTGAAATGTCTGCAGGCATGCTGTTAAAAGCTGCGTGTGTGTGTGTGTGTGTGTGTGTGTGCGCGCGCGCGGATGCATTTTTTTGTTATGATGGCCATTCAATGGGCTGTTTGAGGGGTAAGACTTGGTTTAAGGGTTACAATAAGGTTACGGTAAGGGGCTAGGGAATGCATTATGTCCTAACAACTATAGAGCGACCTGCATGTGTGTGTCTGAGTGTGTGTGTAGGTGTGTGCGTGTGTGTGTCATCAGTGTGGCTGCTGCCAACTGCCTCTGCCTAAAATGACAGAGACAGGTGCCGTTAAATCGCCCCTTTATACCAGACACACACACACACACACACACACACACACACACACACACACACACACACACACACACACACACACACACACATACACACATTCATGAACACACATGGAAGCATGCGGACACCCACTCAGCATGCAGGGCCAGGCTGCCAACACATTCCCGCTGCTCTGCTTTCTAGCACCAGCCTCTCTACTGTAATATCAACAGTGTCGCTTCTCTAACTGTACATTCACAACCCAGCCTGTGATTTTCATCTGTGTGGCAGCGTTTACTGCCCGAGCGAGTCTTCACTTGAGGTTTTCAGCCGAGTTTTTTGTCTGACCTGTGAGCAGTGTCTGTGCTAAACGAGGAGCCGATGTGCTCCGGCATTGTTTACGCTCTAAAGATCCGTATCGACCGCTGACCTGGGAGCAGACTTGCTGAGAGGGTTTTGACGAGTGCTGAACGTAGCGTGGAGGAGACCTGGACTCTGCACGTCTAACGGTCCCATAATGGCAAACACATCTTTCCTGCAGGTTTTCTCTCCCTCGAGGGCGTCCGTCCGTCCGTCCTTCAAAACAAACCGACCTTCTCAACTTTGTCCCAATGAGGCGGACAAACAGCAAACCACCTGTAGACAGGCCTTCCTCACTTGTACCTGACGGCTCGTGGCGAGGTGTCAGTCACATTTCAAGCGTCTCAGAAATGGCAGTCTGAATTTTGACATGACTTGTGGAGAACCATAGATCTTCATCATCTGCTTTGGCAGAGAGTTGAAAATAGCAGGAGATCAAAGGGTTGTGTGTGAATGTTCTGAATATGTGAGTGTGCAACTCACACCACACGGCACAGGGAGGTCACGCATCCCACCTCACAACATCAAGACTCATCTGATCAAGATGGATTTAAGAAGAAATCCTCTTCTACGCCCCTGTAGATTTTGACAGAGGAGTATATTGTGTTGTCAAGTCGGGTTTGTGAAACACTAGAAACATGTGTTTCTATTTCTCTGTTATCATGTCAGCAGGAGATGTTAGAGGACTAACAAAGAAATCGAAACCTTGAATAGATTTTACGTGCCGGTTTAGTTTTAGAATTACTTTTTTTTTAAGGAAGCCAATTTCCACAACTTTCCATCAAGTCATTATAATGAGAAACTTTTACAAAATAGTGACATACTTATTCAAAATAACCTGCTCAATATTACAACAAACCTCCTTAACTTACTGACTCAGTATCTCATATCACAAAAAAATTACCTGGTATCTCAAAATGAGGACTAACTTAATAATTGGTGCATATTTAGCTTTTGGTTTTACACCATTATATAGTTTGGGGCTATTTTTAGTTTGGGACTTTGATGATTTCACCGACATATATTATTTAAGCAATTTGAAATTCAACTCCTTCTTTTGTTGCTGCTAAATGGTGCGGGGCCATTGCAGACGACCAGAGTTGCATCTGACTTCACATTATTCCATCATTGCCAGAACCAGAGCTCAGAGAATTTGGAACAGCTTTCATCACTTTTCAATAAGCCACATCTAAAAAGAGAATTTTAAAACACTTTCGGTTTGATTGTTATATTTCTGAAATAGTGATTTCACAATTCTGCTTCCTATGTTTTGTTCAGAAACGTGTTGAAGTTTACTCACACATTCATTTCTGTCTGGTGAAGACACAGACTGCGTCCACACTACCAGCAGCTGCCCTGCCTCTCTCTCCCTCTCTCGCTCTCCCTCTCTCCATCCCTCTCTCTCTCCCTGTTCCACTGGGTCCATGAGTGACAGCACATGTGTTGGGGTACTTGGGAGGGCCGCTGCTGAAATTCTAACCCCCTACCCAGCGACTGTGAGACATACCCCAGCTATGGACAGGGAGGAGCCCTGAGAGACGGGCGCTGGGAGAGGGAAGGGGGGAGAGACAGAGGGAGAGACTGCGAGAGCGAGAGGACAGAGAGCAGGAAGGAAGCAGAAGGTTCAGGACTGGAGAGTTTGGCCCAGTGGAGCCACTCAGGAGCTCAGGTCTCAGTTGGAGGAGCCTCGGATCTTTGATTCCTCAGTGGTCTGTTTGTGCTGAGGTTCTGAGTGCAGGTACTGAGGATGGGGGTGAAGACGTTGATGGTGTGTCTGCTGGGTGCACTGGTCGGTCAGGTAAGAAACAGACTTTACCTCATGTTGAGTTATTTGAGCATTAAAATAAGTTTGTTCTTGTTTCCTGTTGAGTTGAAGACTTTCGAAGATTTTAAAGCACAGGTGCCTGAGCAATGGAATTAGTACGAGTGGTAGGGGTCGCTTCTGATTGGTTTAAAAATGGCACTAGCAAGTACATTGACTACTATGAAGGCATATGTAGTTTGCATCAAACTGTACCATTGTGGTACTGCCCCCCCCTCTCCTCCTCTGCTCTATGTGTCTATATTCAACCTACCTCTATTTGTTGGCTCTTCTCCCTTCCTGCCCCTTCAGAGTGCGAGCTTGGCTGGAGAGTGACCTTTCACTGGCTCTGCTCCTCAGATACACAGTTTATGTCTTTACCTGAGTGATGTCCTCAACCAAACATCAACTTATTTCCATCAATATGGAGCCACTGCACCAGCTCTGCAATCAGAGGCCGCGGCCGATATAAACACTCGAGTTGTAACGAGGATGATGAAGCGTCCCGGGGAGGACGAGACTCCAGATGTGTACAGAGGGCTCCGGGCATCATCAGTCGCCCCTGTCAGCAGACGCCATTATGAGTTCCAAAATGGAGGACAATGTAAACTGACTTATTACCAACAGCACTTCCAAGGCCCATCTGTCTTTCTCTGTGTTTGGAGTGGTAATGCGGCCCAGGTCGGGAGGCTGAGTGACGGGGCCATGGGTGATTCTTGGGGAACGTCTTGCTATGATTTGCTCATAGTAAATAATTAAAGGCATTATTAATGTGGCAGATTCTGTGTGGCTGTGGAAAGGAATAATTCAGATCTTCTTTGTCAGTTATCTTCAGAGGATTTTTTTTTACCGTGCGCTACTTTTGTGGTTCAATTTCATCTTCCACCAACTAAGTGATTGAGAGAAAGGCCGAGAAAATATTTTTTGTCTATTTTGAACATGGGAGTAATAAATCACTGCCACAGCCACGGGGAAAACCAATTAGTCACAGTGAGGCCCCGAAGTCCTGGGACATTACACAAAAGATATTTCTGCTCAAATACTCAGGAGAGTAATACTTTCATTTCAATGACCAGAAGTATCTGAACGATCTGAAAGCAACAAGTCCTGTAGTTCATGGATCCTGATGAAGAAAAATCTGTCATATTATTTTATATGATTAGATAATTTGTGCAATTTAGTTTGTGTTTATTAAAGAAAGTTCATTTGAACATTTATACATAAATGCAATAACTTAATGAGTGACGAATTGATTATGTAAAAACCTTTGAGGCCGGAAAACAAAGTTCAGGAAACCGACTCCTCGGTCGACTAGTTTTATGATCGGCACGTTGTCTCTTTATCGTTTGCTCCCCCTGAAACCTTAGTCGGTGTAACAGCTTGCAGGTATCCCCAGCAGGACGACTGATTCAGGCTCTAAATCCTCTGACTGATTGTTTCCGATGAGTGAGACCTCAGCGGCAGCTGGCCGCTGCTACACTCTCTTGATTTGTACCCAATTTCATGGTCCAGACGTGGCCCACTCCTCTTTCCGCCAGGGGGATTACAGAGCGGGACAAATGGCATCACGTATGCATCTGGGAACAGCTGTGGCTGCTGCCCACTCCTCACCTCAACAGACACCCACCACCGCAGGGCCGAGCACTGTCCGCTTCAAAACAACACCAGCCCACTGAGAATGAATGGAGCACAACTGACGCACAAGTGGAAGCTATCAGGTGACACCCTGAGCTTTCACTTGGACCGGACTGACAGCTGCTGATGGTTGAATTGATCTATTCAGATTATTTACTCAATAGAATTCATAATATATTTCTATTCATTTTACATATGCAACAGCCACCGGTAATATCTGAAGAATAATATACAAAGAAAATATGAGTAATCTCTGTAGAGATTCTGCACATGAAGCCACTCTCCGTGTTAGTGGATGGGACATGGGCCAAACAAAAAAAAACAAATCACATGTTAATTACATTATTATCTGGTGAGATTGGATTTAAATGGTAATTTGATACAATAACTGTGGCTCCACTCCATGTTTACATCTGCTTTATATTGGGACAAAGGAAGTGTTTTCCATGTTTATGTTCATGCTAAACTTAAAACTCTGGAAAGCTTTTAGCAATTGTTGATTAGCCTCTAGCAATGTGTCCTCCTCCAAGGGAAGGGAGGGGAAATACAGACTTGAAATTCTGTAAACAGACTTTTTCAGTGTTGTAAATTCCCTCTCTAAAGGAATACACAACCAAAAATGAAGCTTCTGAGTCTTCGGCTCCTCAGTGTTGATCGGTGTGTTCAGTATGTTCCAAACACTTCATTGTTGATCAGTCTCTTCCTGGTTGTCATGACGCTTCCCAAAGAGGTGTAGTTTCTAGTGATTTTTGGAAAATTGACATTTGTTTGGAGTTATTTAAGATGTTTTGATGTTTTCTCTCATCACAGTGATATTGGATTGTAATTGCAGTCAACTCATGCTCCTGTTTCATATGAGGGAGTCAGTTATAAACATTTTAGAGCCCCCTCTAAAGTCGTATGTAGATTAGTAATTGTATTCCAATGATGGCAAATCAGATTTGCAACACAGTAAACAGACTGAAGTAGATCGGCACTCAGTGGAGGGGGTTCCTCCACCAACACCCAACAGTCTCCTTATGAAACCACATTTAAATTCACTAGAAACAAATATTTTGGTTTGGATCTTCACCAAAATTGCACACACTCATACATATCAGTCCCTAAATATGAAATGGTTTTTTTCATCAAGATCCATACATTTTATGTACAGAAATCTCACCAAATTTTTAAATTGTTTTTGCGTAATCCTGCTAAACAAACCGAGCTCATCACGTTATTAAGTATCTTGAATCCATCACTTGTAAGATGACGTTATTTCCGTGTGCATTTTTTCAGTGCCTCCACATTTCTCCCCTTATTGAGTCCTCCCTTTGGACTTACTTGAATGTTACAACCTTGCTCAGCATTCCGAAAGATCAGACATCTGCTCCAAAGAGGACACACACTTGTAGTGGCTCCAGAAATAGGGTGCCCATACCGATGCTGGGCAGTCATGACTTAGCAAAGAGTAGGGTGTGGGACCAGTGGGCGGTTTCTGGTGAATGTGGTTGATTGACCAGTAACAGAAGTGACCCGGGAGGCACCTGTGCGACCCCTTGGCCTGCGGGTGAAGGAAGTGTCAGACGTGCGAGACTTTTATTCTCAGGCTGCACAGTGTGTTGTTCTGGAGTTGTTTGCGTGACTGTTCCACTCACACACGTAGAGACGCTCAGGCTGATAGAGATTGAGATAAAGATACAAAACAGAGATTCTTACACAGAGTTAGAGTGGACTGCCTCTGGGTGGGGGGGCTTTTCTAATAAGTCAAATGTTACAAGGAGGAATTTTTGAAAATTCTATCACATGAATTGTTGATTGTCCCAGTTTCATTTCTTTCTTTCACATGTCTCGTTTGTAGAGTGGTGTAAACATTCCCCACTTCCTGTAGGACACCAACACTTTGAGCTTGAACGAAATAATCTGAAAGATGTTACTCTACAGTCAGGGCTGTTCTGAGGCATGCTGGGAAGGATGGTTGTAAACGCTCTTGAAAAAAGAGTTTCCTATTTGTTTCTATACCAGTATGTCCTGGCTCTATTGATATGTCTATTATCTGTTGTTATTGCTCTAAGTTATTAAACAAGAAACAGGAGACTGCATACCTTGCATACCAACAGTCCTCTAATGAAACCACTTTTAAATTTACTAGAAGATTTTATTTGGACCGGCACCAAAGCGCACACACTAATAAATATCAGTCTCCTTAAAATGACAGATTTTTCTTGACCCATCACACATCCTTCCACCAAGTTCTGTGGTAATCCTTCTGGTCGTTTTTTTGTGTAATTTTACTAACTACTAAACAAACAAACAGTCATTTTTGATTAATAATCATTTCCCAAAGAAAGGACACATTCAAAATAGGTCTCTAGTGAACATCTGTACTTAAAATACTATCAACAGAATATTATTACAATGTGACACTTTTATTTTCACAATCCAGCATCAAGGAGGCAGAATCTAGCTTTTTAGAACTCAGCCAACACTCTTCAGCAGCAGCAGAGTCCTTCATGGCTCCTGTAGTGAGGGCCTATCCTCCCCAAACAAGCTGTCCATGTTCATGTGAGGGCCTGAGGTCAAAGGTCAAGCTGTAATAGTGTCTGGGAAAAGCCTCTAAAACGGTTGATCTGTGTGTGGTGACATCTCTCAGACTGTCAGAAAAGGTACTTGTTGCTCTAATTGGTAACGTGACACTTCCATTCAAGTTTCCTCATCTTGGTCTGGTAAAAACATTATAACAGATACTTGGTGGAGCCACTGTTCAAAACACGGTGTCATGTTCCGTTCAGACTGAAGAGACAGGACACTGATGAAGGGTGTGTTAAGAGAAACAAAACAGTGTTATCTGACCGCTCTATGCTTTCTGACTACTTCTTGTTTTATAATCTGGAAAATGTTGTGGTTTACTTCAGTATTTCCACAATAAAGTTTATGACTTAATTATTCGTCCATTAAACTTGAAAACAAGCAGCAGACTTTTACTTCAGTCCACAATTCTTTATTCACCAAACATTTTCAGATTCATTGCATTTGTGTACATAAGAAGAATAAGAAGCAGCGTTAAGAATTAAAGAGATTGTTAAATCCTTTGGATCCAAAATTCTCAGTGAAATGAATGTAATGATTTAATAACAGACCATAATGTCCAATTAGTTTTTATCAAATTTCAACAGTAATTCTAAAACATGCTCCGTCCATGCATATAACAGGAAGATAAAGATGGTGCAAAAATAGACCAGGAAATTAATAAAGCTATCAACTTATTAAATAAATCTCCAGGACCTGATGGTTTTGACAATGATCTTGATGCTCTACTTTTGCACATATAGCAACCATCTTATGATAAATTAATATTCATCCTAGGATGTTGCTGATAAAACATTTGATTTTAACCAAATTTCCAAACTAACATCAACCATCATCCTCAACCATGTTGTTTAATGCTAATGATCAAATTCTATCAATATTTAGACTGAATATAGTTTTTCAAAGTCTCATAGACCATATCATGTCACACTTTTATCCTAAATGTTCTATTGCTTACGTGGGCTGTAAAGCAGGTTGAACTACAGAAAAGGGTTGTGTCTTTATGATGAATTTGCTGTGTGTGTGCATTCTTAAGGAGGAGGTGGTTGAGCCGACCTAAGAGTTCACAAATCAGTCAAACTGAGAAAGTGCTATATTTGGACGTACGACTGTGATGCACCTGTTATTGATTTTGAGGAGAAGTAACCATACACAATGTGTGCAATGCTGCAGGAGGCTCGAGAGCTTGTGTGTGCAGAGGGCTTAAACATGGAAGTGGATAGCTATCAGGATGAATTTGTGTGGGGGACAGGCACTGCTGGAATGCGCCTGTAAACATCTCGGTGGATGTGTAGATGAGGACGGCTTCGAAAAGTTAAATAGGTACGAGCCGGGAATATAGGAAAATTCTAAGATTAGCTTGCCCCCTGACTCGGCCTGCAGATGCCCGCCATGGTTGCCATTCCTCGCTGTACTGTCCAGCGGGGTGCCAGAGGATCGGAATATTAGCTCCCCCACCCCAGAGACAAGGGATCAAAGGCCATTAGGGGAAATATTCACAATTGTATCCACTGCTTTAGGGAGTTCATGTTCAGTTATATCTCGGTTTATCTCTGGTTTCATTGGACTGTGTCTTTGAGCTGTTCAACATATGGGACGTAATGCTGAGTCCAGTGAATTCCCACAGAGGAAGCAACTTACGGAAGTGTAATGTTGGACCTGAGCGTGGGATGGTGTTGTGTTGATGCACGTGCATGTACTGTATATCAGTGTGTGTGTGTGTGTGTATGTGTATGTGTGTTTGGGTCTGTGGGATTCCTGCAGCAGAGCAGATCCGTAAGGTGACTCCCAGTCAGGTGCAGAGCTAAGCATGAAGGGGGAATTTGTGAGTGTTAGTGGGAGTGCTGGTGGGAAAGCACAGGATCTAAATCCACAGTCGACAGCTGTGGCCTGAGTATGTTTCTCGTGTGTGTGGGTGTATTTGTGCGAACGTGGTGGAGAAGGAGGGCTTGTGAAACGAGCGTGAGTGTTTGTGTTTCCTCGTCCTCAGATGAAATTGCGCCCAGTTCAAAGGGAGCTGACAAAGACGTGTATTAGTGAGTGAAACCTGAAGCCGTGGCCCCTCGGACCTCCTGCCCTGAACAATCCCCTCTACGGCTAACATACAGAAATTCCATCAGGCCTCTGAGAGTAAATAGCACTGAGGGATACTTGTGATATTGTTTTTAACAGCTGCATATGTCCATAACGACATAATTTGTGATGGTCCCTGATGGAGGAAGACTGGAAACAAAAACTTCAAGCGACTTATCCACATGTTATATGTTTATGTTTGATGTAATCTAGGTTAACTTTGAACTAACTGCATATTCCTGTGATCTTCAGGCGTGGAGCTCCGCAGAACAACATCACAGTGAGGAAGAGCTTCCTCCTCTGGCCCTCTACCCCTGGAGAAATCAAGGAAGGGGATTGGTCAGGGTGAAGAGAGACTGGATCATCCCTCCAATCAGAGTGTTGGAGAACAGCAAGCAGGTTCCTGAAAACCTTGTCCAGGTAAAAGCTCCGATATATAACATCATGATATATAAATGCAGAACCCTGGTGTAAATGGTACTTCAACTTAAGGTTTACAAAATAATCTGCTGAAAGACAATGTCATGTAATAACATTATATCATAATGATAATAATATATCCCCTAGCTGTGGTGCACAGTCACTCACTCTATACAAATTAAGAGTTTATGTAATTATAGCTGAAGTAGATGATGTGAGGCCTCAGCAGAGAAACACCCTCAAGGCAAGGAGCATGATCAATGCCTGTTCTCACGGCTCACGCACAGTTCTCAATTTACCTCTCAAATTATTTTAAAGCTTCAACACTACAGTTCCCTGACTTTCAAAAGAGGTGCAGGCGACTAAAGCTATAACGGCTTTATAACCTTTGTTTTACATTTTCCTAAACTGTCTTTTCAATCTCACCAACTGTGAAATCAGAAATCTTGGAGGTATTTTAAAATTGATGAGAAAAGACTGAGGCTCATCATGAGTTTATCCATATAAAACATTGTTCTTGCAATGTGATAGATATAGAGCTGTTCTGTTGTAGTATTGCAAAGTACATGGAGGAAAAAAAGGAGAGATTGATTTCATGGAATAAATTGTGTTTGGCTGCTCAGCAAACTAATAAATTACACCATGTAAATCATTCACATTTTCATTCACTTGAAACAGTGCAAGAAAAAACACTCTGACATGTTTGGACAGTTTAACTGGGAGCTGACAGGAACGGTTCTGGAAAATGTCCAGAGCAATGGACACGGACATCACATGCAGCCCATCTGGAGAAATGAAAATGTCTTTCAGTACATGTCTGAAAACAGCTTTACTTTGGTTGTAGTGACATTTAGCTTCTAATGTTTAACAGCAGTTGCTAACCATTTGCCAAACAAGTGCATATATATGTGTATATAATGTGAGTAGCAGTTATACTTTCACTATAATCAAATTAGATTGTGATGAAGGAAGAATCTTGTGTTTTTCTTCTCCTGAGGGAAAACTCTTTATTATGCATTAGTTTCAATGAGCTGATGACTGACTCCAGTTAAACACACTGCCTCGTGGAGCCATGCACTGCTGATTTGAAGTGATGACCTCACACTGCCCTGCAGCAGTATTCAATAGACGTGTGTCATGTAAATGTTGTGTTAATGCTATTACAGGCGACCTGTAACATATAAATCCTATCAAACGAGAACAAATATGGAGGCACTTTTATGAAGTGATGAATTTGCTGTAAAGACGATATGTCAAAAACATGTTCTATAAAAAAATGCATGAAACATGGAGTCCCTGCTACTATTACCTCAGAATCTCATTTCCTGCTATAAGTCAAAGACCTCTCTGAGTTAAAACACTCTTGTCTCAAGGTCCCCCGTCAACATCCACACATCTGGTCTTACGACATATGGTTTACAACCCCATTCCTCCATCCCCTGAGGTTGTAACAATCATATCTCCTTCCTCTGCCCAGATCAAATCGGACAAAATCTTTACAGGTGAGGTGATCTACAAGCTGGAGGGACCGGGGGTGGACCAGGAGCCCAAGAATCTGTTTGAGATCGATGATATAACGGGGATGATCAGGAGCAAGCGGCCCCTGGACCGAGAGAGACACAGAAGCTTCACGGTGAGAGAGCATTTCATTGGTGTGGTCGCTTTAAGTCCTCCAGTCACTTGAAATGGGTTTTAAAGCCCAATCAAACAGAGGCACTTAACACAGCGAGACACCGGCCAAGTGTTTCAAAGTGTGCGTCCATGTTTTCATCTCAAAGCCGAGATCTGCCTCAGACACCAGCGCAAACAGCCAGAGGTCAGTTTCCAAGGGCTTTAATGGGCATCTAGGGAGCGACTTCAGGATGTTTCACACCAGATGACTCGTGATGGATGCTCATGATGTCGAGGCAAACATCCTGCACATTTCTTTCTGCCATACCCAGGCCAGCATGTTGTGTACACGTATTACAGATACCCGCAGATGGTCTCTTCTGTAGTTTCAGGGGTAAACAGCGTTGCAGCCAAATACAATATAAAATTAGTACAGTTTAACCACATCTTTAAACGTAAAACAGGAAAAAAACATAAAGGCTTGTGTGATGTCAACCAAGTGTCCATAAGCCTCGACATTCAAATTATAACGCGAAACGGTGTCATTTACACAATTCTTTTTACATCTCAAGAAGTGGCCACAATTAAATGCTGTTTATCCCTGACTCTATGTCAGCATCTGCCTCACATGGTCACAGATGGTTTGAAACATTGTGTTGCATTATGGGCCATATTCAACCCATGAAATGACAATTTTTAATACATTTTAAACCATCACTAATGTATTTCGTCACTGTATAGTCATATTAGTTAGTTTACAGCTCAATGAATTCAGAAGAATTCATTTTTTGCTCTTGTAACTGTTTGTGTTTGTTTTTGTTACTTGCAGCTAAAAGCCTTCGCGTTGTCGCCCAGTGGAGAGAGACTGGAGAATCCCACCACCATAGAGATAGTGGTGCTGGATCAGAACGACAACAGACCCGCTTTCATCCAGAGCGAGTTTGTCGGTACTATCTCTGAGTTCTCTGTCCCAGGTACGTCCATGTGTTATATGTTATATCACTAACCTTTCATTTTCTCACCTTACAAGCAGTTTCATAAAAATCCAAGGTTACATTTCCTTCCTGAAGGGCCTGAGTAGCTTTCTGGTCTTTCTGTGTGCAGTTTGCATGTTCTGGGTCTCTTCTGTGGACCCCGGCTCCCTCACACATCACATTTGACAGATATAATATTTGTCACTTTACTGCATAATGTGAATAAAACTTTAATCCATAACCTCATCCGTGAGCATGATTTGCACCTGAGTTGCATCAGGTAGATTTCCATTGGTAATTGTGATGAATCATTGATCCCGCGTTGCTTCATGCTTCCATCAAAGATGCTCTTTTCTTCATGTTTAGATTGTGAGACCCCTTGTGGCCAGAGTTATATATTGTAAATTGAACTTAAATGTGATATTTGCTCACAAAGTCGGCAAATCAACTTACATCAAATCGGTCAGTGTTGTGTTTACAGGCCGAAAAATCTGAAATTGAAGGTTTGAGTAAAATACTCAATCAACTAAGTAAATATTTTAGGTGTAGTATGTTTAAGTCCTGCAGCCTCAGCTCAGCCATCACATTCTTATTATTTCTCATAGGCACATCAGTGATGACAGTCTCAGCCACTGATGCAGACGACTCAATGACAGAAAACGCCTTTCTGAGCTACTCGATCATCGGCCAGGAGAGTGATCCTGCCAACGCCATCAGCAAGACCATGTTCGGTATCAACAACGAGACGGGAGCCATCTACACGAGAGACGTGGGCCTGGACAGAGAGGTGAAGTGCAGGTCAACGTTAAGATTCATTTTTTCTCACATCATTGCATCGGTCATTTCATTAAAATGAGCTGAATTCTGTTTCAGGTGGTGAAAAGTTTCAGATTGAGAGTGCAGGTTGCTGACATGGGGGGCATGGGACTAACAGGGGAAAGTGTGGCGGTCATACATGTATCTGACATCAACAACCATGCTCCAGAGTTTAGCCCGGCCTCGGTGAGTCTCACACAACCATACAAGAAGTTATCCGTATTAAATTACATAATGTTCATTTCCTTTATATATTACGAGATACGTTGCTTCACAGTGATTTCAATGCTTTGGGCCTGTGTTCTGTGTGTGCATGCAGTACAGTATGACAGCAGTGGAGAACAGGCAGGACTACGAGATCGGCCGGGTGAACGTGACGGACAGAGATGAACAGGGAACAGGAAACTGGGAGGCCAAATATTTCATTGCCAATGATCCTGATGGAAACTTCGCCATCGCTACAGACGCCGTCACCAACCAGGGCGTCCTGTCAGTAGTTCAGGTACAGTGTGCAGGAGGAGAGTGTGAGGGAGGGGTCGGGATCATTGATAGGTATCACACATGCTTTTATTTTACAGAATAAAAGTCAAGTTCTATATATTTTTTGTGGTATTTCTTTTTTTCTCTTTATTTATAATTATTTTCAATCAAGTTTGTGATTTAAACACTTTAAAAGGTCAGTTACATTTCATTATCATAAGGGGTTGATAGCATCTCTGGAATCCTTGCCAATAATTTCTAATTTCCGCAGATATATCGGCTTCAGGAATATTTTACTCCTTAATATTAGTATCAACTTCAGCTCCCAATTTAAGATACGATTAAGATACAACATTTAAGATACATGTATTTATCCCACACACATGCATCGTGTATGTGCTGTTGTGGGGCCGAGGAGTAACAAGAGGTTTTCACTACAATGGGTGACATTGCCCTTTAAATCCAAACATACACTGAGGTCCACAGACGCAGCTCAACTCAATAACACCATCTAGTGGTCAGGTTTGGAAATAGAGGTTCCTCATATAAAGATTTTAATTTGCCTTTTCCTACATGTGCGATGGTGAATTAGTTAGAAATGACTGAAATGTTGGTTTTTGCTTTAAATGTGAATGTTTGTGAAATATTTTCCTTCAATTAAAAACGGTGTCCTCTCCTGTGTTGCAGCCTCTGGATTTTGAAGCACATAGTGAGTATGTGCTGAGTGTTAAGGTGGAAAACATCAACCGTCTGAGTAACAAGGCTCCCAACCTCCCAGCGAGATATGCCACGGTGGTGGTCAGTGTTACCAATGAGAACGAAGCTCCACATTTCAGGGAGGACCCGATTCGGATCGAGGTCCCTGAGTCTGTGGTGCCCGGGACCCTCCTGAAGACAAACATCGCCTTTGACCCAGATTTTTCTGAGCTGAGGTATGAAGATACAGCAGCAACACATAGGGACAATTTTCTATTCATAAGAAACTGTCAGTAAATAAAAGTAATCCTCCGCTCGCTGTGTTCTAGATATGAGATTGTCAGGGATCCGGAGAAATGGCTGGACGTCAACAGAGATACAGGAGATATCAGAGCGAAGAGGACCTTTAACATGAGATCTCCAAATGTTAAGAACCGTATCTACACTGCTGTGGTGAAGGTGACAGGTCAGTTCATCCACTTATTCTGACTCTGCTCCTCTGGCCTTCAAAATGTAATAATTGCATCTAAATATGACATTTGAGAGTTGCAACAGTTCGAATGAGTTGCAGGTTTTTTCCTGAGGGAAATTTGTCTTGGACACACACTGTTAAAAAAGAGCAACAAACTTGCATACACTGGCGGTCACACACATATGCATACAAACACACACACATACATTTCTGAATGAATCAATTTGTAAAGCAAGAGACAGAAAAAGAGCATTTAACTGCCATAAAATATAATAATAGAAGGCAGGTCACTTCACGAATATCAACATATCAAATTTTATATTGCGATCCTGCCAGTTGAATTGAGTTGAAAATGTGAGGTTCTCCTCCCTATTTGGATTAAACATTATTTCCTTTAGTGTCTCAAACTGTCATTAACTTGTTTTTGCACTTGAAGAGAGTTTAGCAAACATAATGGATTGTTGTGTTGTTTTCGCTGGACGTTGATAATAAAAAGTTATCTCATTGCTTTGTATTTATGGTCTTCCCTGTAGACGGTGGTGGTGTGTCGACCACAGCCACAGTCATCATCACCCTGAAGGAGACCAATGACTTCCCCCCTCAGCTGTTTCCTCTGAGCGGCTCTGTGTGCAGGGGTGCACCCCCCTCACGCGCTGGTCTGATGGTGACGGCGGTGGACGAGGATCTTCCTCCGCACGCTGCACCCTTCACCTTTGAAATGTCAGATTATCCGTCAGTCAACTGGACTGTTGTTCAAGTCAATGGTAAGGAGACAGCACTAAGGTTCAGAGTGGAGGGGGTGCTGTGGATTTGTTAAGAGCATGTTTAATCCTGATGTCAAACCATTCTTGTTTTTCTCATCTTCAGACACTCATGCTGTGCTTCAGCCCCTGGTGGAGCTGGAGGCAGGAGAGTATGCAGTCACAGTGTTGGTGTCAGACTCCGGCAGCCCGACTCTGAGCGCCTACGCTCAGGTCAACATCACTGTGTGTTCCTGCGACTCCTTCGGAGACTGTAAGACTGAGGCAGGGGCTGTCTCAGGCACCAGTGTGGGAATCAGCTTCATCGCGCTCATTATCATCATGGCCTGTGTTGCCCTCCTACTGGGTGAGTCCTCCTAAAGAAGCATCAGTCTAGTTACAGACGCTTTCAAACCTGTTGCCTTCAGGTCTGTCATCAATGATTACTCACTGATTTCCCTGTGTTTGATTGCAGTGCTGCTGCTACTGGCCGTGGCAGCGACCACCTGCGGGAGACGCCACCACATCAAGAAAGGAGGTGGTCTGCTTGTCGGGGAATCGGAGGATGACATCCGGGACAACGTCATCAACTATGACGAGCAGGGAGGGGGTGAGGAGGACGAGGTGAGGCTACTATAGATTTTAATTATTGTGGATTTGTTTTGTTTGTTTTTATGCTGATCATTAATGTTCACGTCGTCAAACCGTTCATCTTGTCCTGCAGAATGCCTTTAACATCGACATGCTGTGGACTCCCCATGATGCACCTTCAACCCCGGGGTCATACTGCCCCGTGTCCCGTGTGCCTCGAGGCAAGCAGCCCCTCAGGATGGACGCCCCACACAACCTGCCCTCGCCCACCTACCCAAGGAGGCCTCCTGCAGATCCCACTGACATCGAGGAGTACATCAATGACGTGAGACACATTCAGGACAGGCCCAAATCGTAATCTAATGTCACACAAAAGAGGACAGACTGGAACTCACTATCCCTGTGTTTCTTCTCTGGGCATTTTCCTTTCACTTATCAAACCTTCTTCATCTGTCTTTTTTCTCCTCAGGGTCTAGAGGCAGCAGACAACGATCCTAACGTGCCTCCATACGACACAGCCCTGATCTACGACTATGAGGGAGAGGGATCCCTGGCAGGCAGCCTCAGCTCCATCGCTTCAGGCAGCTCGGACGGGAGACCAAGACTACGACTACCTCAACAACTGGGGACCACGCTTCCAGAAACTGGCCAACATGTATGACCCACGTTAAGTTGGACAGCAATGGAGAGAAGTAGCACGAGTAGCTAGAGACACAGATCCTGCTGCGGGGGTTATATTCTAGACACGTTTGATGAGTGTTTTTTGTCCAGCAGGATATTTGAAGTGCACCGGGGAAAATGAATGTGATGTAAAACCCTGTGGGGCTTTAATCTAATGTGCCTTATGTTGAGGATCATTCAGGCACAAGTGTCAAACTGGCTCGTGCCACTGTCTTGAGGTGAGCTCAGGAGAAGTCAATGAGAATGTAACAATCACATGTTGACGTGGTCACAAAGAAAGGAGCTGTGCATGTTACAGGGCAAACAGAACGTGTGATGAAAAGTGAGTCCATGTCTGCTGTGGTTTCTCTTCAGGCAAGGATGACTCGGTAATGATTCATACAACAAACCTGAAATATAAAAACATCTTTTAAATGTATTTCTTTTTTTTATATCAGTGTTTATTTTATAAAAATGTTTTGCTTTGCTATTGATTTTGTTGTTTTTTCGGTTGTCATCACAAATCCTCCATTACATCTGTTTCAATCTTTTCAAAAAGCCATCGCAGCACAAAACATGACTGAAGAAAACACTTTAACGCACTATGTTCTGTAATCTAACTATTGGAGGTTAAACATTTTAATGTTTTTTATTGTCTATTATATTTAGATCATACTGGTTCCTTCAGAATAAATGTAATTATTTTGTTTAGTGTCTACTTCGTATAATGATCACTATGAAACACGCTGCCGGGTTACTCATACTAAATACATGTAAACAATGCAATTAAATGCTACAAGAACAACACACAGTATTTAAATATTTATTTATTTAAATATTTAACACAACCCATTGGATTTTCTTATTCACAAACCAACACAGAGCCTCTCAGACTGATACTGTATCATGTTTTTCCATCTGTTAATTCAATCTCTATCTGCTGCCTAATCACCAACATGAGTCCTTTTGAATTTCAACCTTTAAGGCCTATTTCAAATGTACAAAGTAGAAATGTTTCCCCTGTTGATGGAGAGCAATTTAATTTGTCCTTTGTTTCTACCACACGTCTCGTTCAACCTGGTCAAAGAAAACACTCCACAGCAACCTGAATGCGTTTGTGTAGAGTCAAAACCTCCACATATTTTTGTTGCAGTTGGCAATTCAAAATCTCCCTTAGCTAACTAAGTGTGCAACTTGAATCCGAACCGGTGTGTGCCACAGTGCGTCTGCATCAAATGATCCCACATCTGTTTCAGGTAGTAACACAGAGTTGTGGTATCCGAAGACAAAACATTTAATTGTTGATTACACACAAAGTAACATTCTGATTAAAAGCTTTTTCCGTCTTCTTTTTATGCGAGTCAGAGACATCCTGTTTAAATAGATTTGTCTTTATTGCTTCCAGGGTATAATTAACTGCGGCACACGACTAAGAAAAGTAATGGAGTTCCTCCCAAAATAATCATTCTGCACCGGCTGCACATTAAGGCCTACGCCAGATGATCAAATGGCTCCGTACACTGGAAAATAAGTGCAAATGTTCATTTGGACAAATGTCTGCATGGAGTTCTGAGAAGCTATGATTTCACCTTCAGTCATATAAGCTTCAAAATGAGGGGACAGCGCCGGGTTTCATAAAGCTCACCCAGCCCCTGATGACCCGCTGCCCCCCCCCCTTCAACAAAGGCAGTAGTTTGAAAATACTTTTACATCCACTTCAAGATCAGACTAGCTGTGGTTCCATGTCATCTTCACTGTGTTTGCGAGGAGGGGGTTGAGGTTCGTCCTCTCCTGTGTCTTGTTTGTCCTTCTCAGCTTCCATCCAGCTCTGAGGCATGATCATCTTCTTGGGTCCGTGAGGGGACGGGCCCAGCAAAGCTTCGATGTCATCGTAGTTCACCACCTCGCGCTCTAACAGGGCATTGGCCAACTGGAGAGACAGAAACAGATTGGGTGTCACTTAGGTCCCGTTCACCGCTCTATATGCAAATAATAACATAAGTCATTTGTGTTTGTGAAAACCAAATGATCTATTTACCCAGCTTACAAATGTGTCCGATATTACTGTGTCTGTTTGTGTGTCTGCACGAGTGAGACATGCAGAGAAAGAGAGGGAGCAGAGTTCGGAGGGGCTGAATGTATAAATCAACAGTACGAAGAGCTTCTATGAAGAAAGATCTGAAATGGTATCAATAAGATGGGGTGATCAGTGTTGTGTACGTTAACACATGTACTTAGTGTTGAGCACCAGTGATCAGATCACTTTGGACGGAGTAAATACCAGGTCTGAACTGGGTCTTACTGCCACTTCTCACTTGAACAACACAGAAAGATTTAGACAAAAAAGATGAATAATAAAAGAAGTGAAGTCTGACCAGTGTTAGTTTGTCTCTGTTGTCCTGGATCAGCTTTTCCGTTTGTCTGTAAGCGCGGGCTATCAGCAGCTTGGCCTCCTGAAAGAACACGTTCACATTTAAAAACATTCATTGTGAACTAGATCAGTTAAACAGGGGGATGATAAAGTAACTAGACCTAAACACGGTTAACATTTCGGTCTCATGAAACATAAATTACAAAAGTTAAAAATAATATATCAACGTTTCAAGGATTTTAAAGTGATAACCAAAACTGATTATGTCGACTTTCACAGTGTGCTAATTTAAGAACAGAGAACTAATCCAATTTTAGAAAACTCACAAGGTCCATCTGCTGCTGCAGGCCCTGGCTGAAAGGACGACGGCCAACGGCACCTTGGGACTCTGTCTCTGGGAACGAGACCTGTCCGACGCTGTCACACATGCCGTACTGCTTCACCATGGAGTAGGCCACACGCGTCACCTTACGCAAATCATCCTGAGCTCCTGGGGACACAGCGGAACATTCAGTGGGTGTCGGGGTAAAGCACAGAGAATAGGAGAGTATTGGCTGTGTAGTCGGTTGCTTTTAAAGAATTTCTCTTGTTTTATTCCTGTAGCAAGAATAAAAATCTGGAATAATAATAAAATAATAATGATTTGGTGATTTTAAACTTAGGAGTGTGGAAAAAGTGAGAGTGAAAGCTATGAAGAAGTGACTTGGAAACAATCAACAGGATAAATGAGGAGCGTTTGTTAGAAGATGAAATGCAGGTCAACAGGCTGTGGGAGATGTACCGGTACCTGTTGTAACTTTGTTAAAGGTGATAGCTTCTGCCGCTCGTCCTCCCAGAGCCATACACATCCGCTCAAACAGCTGCTCCTTGGTGAACAGGTACTGGTCACGAGGCAAGATCTGAGCAAATCCCAGTGCTGCATTGGTGCGTGGAGCAATGGACACCTTGAAGAAACATAAGGTGATTCATCAGTGACTGTAAAAGTTACTGTCTTCAAGGTCTTTCTCTGAGTCTATGCATATTGTGCTAACATTTTCTCAGCCATGAGAGGATTGCTTCTGTTGTTTTCACCTTGTGAGTCAGTGTGTACAGGTGTGTCTCAGTAAAAATATTTTACCGCAATCACAACTGCCACAACTTCCTGCACTGACTCTGCCCACAGAAGAACTCTTAAAGAAATTGTCATTCATAATTTTCGCTACATAATTTGTACTCATTCAAAAATAAGGTTGGGTTTGTACTAGGTCGCTCCATCTGGCAGCCAATACTGTATTAATTGAGCGTTCCATATTTAACACTTAGTCTGATGCTCTGGTCGATTGGGCTTTGACTCATAGACGAGTGGAAGAGAATATGGTTCATTTATTCTACTTTAATATAATACACAATTGCTGCAGCTTTATAAATGTCCTCAAATTCCTCTCAAAACATAAACACAAAACTGTACAATTTTTTTTATGTTAGGGGATGTATTTACACGGGTCTTGCGTTTTAAATAAAATCCAACCCCACTTCAAGCAGCAATCATGCACAATTGTGTTACCTTCATGACTGCCTCTGTGTGCTCCAGTAACCATCCCACTAGGGCATGTCCAGACTCATGGAAGGCAACCACCCTCTGCTCCTCTTTACACAGGATCTTACTCTTCTTTACACTTCCTGAGGAGACACACAAAAACACATATATGTCAGATTTCAGATCAGCAACTGAGACATATGAATTGTGTTGGTGTGCAGCTTGTAACATGGTACCTGCTATTACTCTCTCCACTGCATACTCAAAGTTGAAGGTGTGGATGGACTTGTGTCCCTCTCTGGCAGCATGCAGAGCGGCTTCATTGCAAATGTTAGCAATGTCTGCACCTGCAGAGAAACAGGGGAACAGAGAGCTTTCATATTTGCTGGAAAGTTTGGACATTTGGGGTGCAGGCAATTCTTTTGTTATGGCCATAGATGTTCATCGATTTACATGAGGACAGAACAGTAAACATGCGTACCACTGAAGCCTGGAGTTAGCTCAGCCAGACGCTGAGAGTAGAAGTGAGCTGGCTGCGTCAGCTTCAGGATCTTCAGATGCTGCTCGTAGATCTCCTTCCTCTCCTGAGAGACCACAAGGGAAATTAAACAAAGTCCATCTAGGTGTGTATGCGTCAGTTGTTCCGTTGTTATATGTTGATACATTCTACTTTAGATTGTACAATGGAATAGCTTATCCAATACTAATGTGCAGGAAAGGAGTAGTTACAATGAATGAAAGGTTAGTTAGTTTCCTGCAAAAGATACAGTCGTTTGTATCTTAATAAACTCACAAGGTTTTGCTTTGCAATAGTACGAAAACAACACGTTGGGTAGATATGTTCCACTACAAATAGGAGCATCAAAATACCAGGACAAGCATGGACGAGTACACAAATGTATGTACCATCTTTCAAGTATGTCAGTTTTCACCCGGATAAAACTTCTCTCTTCTTGGAAATCACATCTTCTCCAAAACAGCAGATACACTGTACTGCCACAGGTAAATACTGTTTTTTAAAGACGTGAAGAAGACGTGATTTCCTGTACTGTAGTGTGAATCAGAGCTAGTTAAAATTCCAAAAAATGTCACACAGGCAAGTCCCAAAAGCAAAATGGAGATGAGTACCTGTATCGCGAACTTCAGTTTCAAATGGTAGCACTAATTAAAAGGTATTTTTTTCTAATTTCATAAACTGGGGCTACACTTTACAAGTTTTAATAGGAAGTAAAACTGTGTATTCCAAGCTTAATTTATATTTGATAACAATCATAACTTCCATACAGGGTTAGTAGAATACAGCTGTTCAAATACAATAATATTAATAAAAAAATGTATGCAACCACGTCAACTCATTATTGAAAAGAGTCAAAAAGATACAAGTAAGTGCAGTACAGTATTACACTTTTTAAATTGAAACCAAAGTTATGGAGAAGTCTACCTGCAGTGTTGGCATGTCTATGAAGATATGCCTGTCCAGTCTGCCTGGTCTCATGAGAGCATTGTCCAAGATATCTGCTCTGTTGGTGGAAGCGAGGACGATGACATGGTCTGTCGTT
This sequence comes from Pseudopleuronectes americanus, assembly GCA_038501795.1. Lineage (NCBI taxonomy): Eukaryota > Metazoa > Chordata > Actinopteri > Pleuronectiformes > Pleuronectidae > Pseudopleuronectes > Pseudopleuronectes americanus. The sequence goes on along the minus strand of CM076716.1, from coordinate 19,621,550 downwards.
CCCATGCCTGTAGGAGAAGAGGAGTTCAGCGTTTCATTGTTCTGCCTCTGATGAAAACAGACTGCTCTGAAGTCTGAGGTTCTACTCACCGTCCATCTCGACCAGCAGCTGGTTGAGGGTCTGCTCCTCCTCATTGTTGGAGAAGCCGGACGTGTTGGTCGAGCGCTTCTTTCCTACAGCGTCGATCTCGTCGATGTAGACGATGCAGGGCGCTCGGGCACGAGCCTCCTTGAACAGACTCCTGACCCTCGCAGCACCCAGGCCTACACACAAAAACACAAAATAAGTCAACTGTAACATACCCTAATATAATGTCTCATGAGAAAAGAACCGTTATAATTACCTCCAATGACCTCCACAAACTCAGAGCCAGCCATAGCCAGAAAGGGCACCGCGGCCTCAGTGGCTACAGCCTTAGCCAGCAGCGTCTTCCCACAGCCTGGAGGACCCAGCAGCAACGCACCCTTGGGAACCTTGGCTCCCAGCTGGAGGTATCGTTCTGGATTCTGACAACACACAAAAATCACTGTGGTGAGCAATGCACTGCAATCTTAAGTGTTCAAAGTTTACATTGACATCCTGTAGCTAAGGGGGACTTAAACCTGAATCTAAATCCCTCCATCTTTAGATCACTTAATTGGAATTGAATATTCAGGGGCTAATATATCATACAAGAGTGACATATATTATTTGAGGCTGGTGTCTTACCTTGAGGTAGTCAACGAATTCCTTTACTTCGGTTTTAGCCTCGTGCAGCCCTGCTACATCTTTGAAACGCACACCTTTACCCGACTTGCCATCCACAATGGTGAACTTGGCCATCTTCAGTTGATTCTGTCAAGTGAGTTGTAATATGCAATTAATACGCATGATAAAGCAGTGAAACAGCCCAAAAAAACTTGTGCACAAGTAGATTTGCTAATGCAGTGTCAACTCACAAAAGCACTGAAGCCACCTTCTTTGCCACCCATGCCCGCGAGTCGAAAGATGTACCAGAGAATAGCCACGCCAATAGCTGCCATCCCCAGAGCATAGATTGCACTGTGGAGAAAAGAGATGAAAAGGCATCGTATCAGAGCTTTGTTCTCTTTACATCAGTGTAAGAGAAAATCTAAATCAGGGTTCAAGATATTAAAAATACAGCTGGAGATGCCAACATCACAAGTCACAAACATAGCCACATAAAAAAAGGAAAGAAAAAAAACGTTTCAGGATAATAATAATTCGTTCAGGATTATGGTAACAATACATACGGATAGTGACTGGCTCTTAATGAAATACCAATGAGTAGAAGAAGAAGATGGAGAAGAAGAAGAAGAAGAAGAAGAAGAAGAAGAAGAAGAAGAAGAAGAAGAAGAAGAAGAAGAAGAAGAATCTTCAAACAGCATTCCTTCAAACAGCAGGAAACACCATTGATTTTAAGTTTACGGTGAGGAAATGAATCTTCTTACTTTCCGAAGAATCCAGTACGTTTGTACGACACCGGGATCCTGTCTTTAGCGTTAATACTCAGCTCCTCTTCAGCAGCTCGCAGCTTCTCCTCAAATTTGTCTATGTTCGCGACCTGCATTCTGTACATGAGGGCCAACCTCTGCAGAGCGAGAAACATGGAAGGATATGAGAGGTTAGAGCGCCATGGTGCTGTGAAAGCTCTGGTGCTAATTATGTTTGCATTAATCCTGCACAACGTACAGGCCTCCCAAAGATTACTGCGCCAGGATGAAGGTAGATTTCTACGATGTCACTCTCAGGAACAACTTGCACACGGGAAACCTCCCCCTTGGCCAACATCTCATTGACAAAGTCGTTCCAGGAGATGTTACCACCGCTGGTGTTAATAGAGTTCAGCAGGCTCATGATGAGTGCGATGATGAAGAGCGTTCTCAGGCGCTCCCTGTACATCTGGTCCTCCTGCTCACGCCTTTTCTTCTCCTCTGATAGGCGAGGAGGAGGGAAACAAAGAATATCACAGAAAACCATTAAGATCACAGCCGGATGTTGTAAAGTTACTGAACGGCCATCCGGCAAAGCAATTCATCACTTACCTTCATTTTCCTCTGGAGTTTTTCCCTTTGGTTCATCACTTTTCTTTTTCTCTTGTTTGGATTGAGACGTACTAAAGAAGTTTGTTGACCCTGAAATCAGAGTGTTTTAAATCATGATTCACTCACAAACAATTTATAAATAATCATTTTTCAAACTAGGGTACTAATATAATTGAATGTTTACCTAATAGATTGATCAAACCAACAGGGTTCCTCAGTAGGTTGTTCCTGATTAAATCTTTGCTAATTCCCAACAGACCAGGACTCAATGGTCTGTGGAGAAGACTCTGAAAGGGAATGATAACATTAGGGTCATTCAGTGACAAATCCTCACACTTTAGGGTCGAACCATCACAGATTTGATCCAACATCCTGATTTGATCACGAGAAACCGATGGGACTGAAGATATGAGCTATGAACTTTTTTTAGGGTACTCTGTTACTTTGACTTTGACTCTCTTCTTTAATATACAGTAGGTCACGTGGTTCTCATATTGTTTTAAAGCTCTATTCCTGCTCGATATATTTATCCGAAACATAGAAGTTATAAATCAACCACAGTGTGCACAAAATCTTTAAAGGAAATTATGTATTATACTGCCTCACCATGCATAAGCAATAAATGAACATATTGAACTTAAGTTATATTGCTATCGATAAAGATTATATTGTGATGATTATTGATATAAATCCTACGTGTTGTGTGTGTTAATAAAGTTGTGTGCTATGGAAACACCTGACCGTCTTCTATCATCTTTCTACATTTGACTTACATTGTGTAAGACAGTTAATAACAAACCACACGTTAGCTCGGCCTGTTTGAGGATCCATGATGTGCTCGTCTCACCTGGATGAGTTGCTGAGGCTGACTCGTCACTGTCCGCTCGGACTGGGAAAGCAGCATCTTTCTGAACAGCACATTTTGAACACTATCGCTGCAGATCTTCCTGTTAGCTAAAGCATGAGCGCCTCGCCTCGACAGTAACCACAGTAAACGTGAGCTGTGTTTCCTACACAGACCAAGACGGTGCTGTAACAAGAGAGCGGCCATGACACCGGTGCTCACTGACTCTGTCAACTGAACAAGTGTTACGACATAGTTATTAATGTCGGCTTAAGCTGAAAGTCAAGCTCTGTTTACCTCTAGCTTGGTGCAGCGCTAGCTAGCTTGATTGCTATGTTATTCAACTGTGCAACAGAGCCAAGATGTCAGCGGAAGAGGGAGGGACCTGGCTGCAGACAAGATGGCGGACCTCCGACCTCTGATAGCGCAGGCCCAATAGATACGCACTCGACAGGAAATTATGCAATCCCAGCAGCGGAAATGGATCTTCTTACTTTTTCATCCTCGTGAAGAAAGTTTATCTTAACACACAGATTTGACAAACTATTAAAACTTTATTAGATATAACTAGTTAGATATACATGTATTAAAGACACATTTGATACATATATTTTCTTGTTTAGTATTTAGTTTTTCCTTTTTTGTGATCTGTGTGTATTATATGATATACTATACTGTAATATATGTCCTCTTGAGTGCCATGAATATGTGCATGTTTTGTCAACTTTATGAAAAAGTGCATTCAGGATATAAATTACAATTGTTTGGTTTACAAATGTGTCTCTATCTGTGTGATATTAGGCCGGTTTAAACCACAATGTTTGTCTCGTACTAAATGTCATGGTATCAAGATTTAAATAATACAACTTTTAATTCAGCTCACTATCTGCACTTGAATGCAGACTCTGGATCATAGAATCATATGATATTATGTTCAGTTAGTATAAATAGGTTTGTTGACATAATGGTTGAACAACGGACCAGCAGAGGGCACTGCTGGTTAATTCATGACCCAGAGCTGTGGAACCTCTTGGTCCAGTTGATACTTGTAAACATTTTGTTTACAGCTGCACGAGTCTACTGGTCAAACCCCTAAACACGTTTAAAACTGGATCTTCGTGGAGCTACGTGTCACTAACAGTTAGTCGTTTATTATTCCTGATAATAACCGGAGCAGGTCGTTTTATGAATCACTTCTAGCTCCAAACTTTAGAGGAGCACAAATCATGAACTTTACGACCAGTATCTTTACAAACTAGTTTCCAAACAACTGCAGCGTGTTAGTGCTCGTGCCCTCATTCGTTGCTGGAATTAACGAAGGGAAGAACGTAATGTTTAGCGACGTGTACGGGTCAGTTTGAGTGACATGTGAAGTCAGCGAGTAAGCGTTCAGGATTTTTCTGCAAGCCAATGGGATCCTTTCTTTCATCGCCTCCGCATTTCAGCCTGACGTTGGGTGCGTTCGATGTTCTTACCGACACGCTCCGATCTCTTGCGAACTCGGTGTGCCACTTACATATGTGACCTTTATTTGAGGTCTGATTCTCTCCATTGAATACGATATATAGAAAGTAAAAATGGCCCAAATAAATGGTGTACACTGGCCTCTTATATTATACATTTGTGAGAAGGTAGATGAGCATAAATAGCTGGTACTACAGAAATTCGTAAAATGTCTTAGTTAGCAACATTAAGTGTATTTATAATTATTAGGTGCACTTTTGCAGGATACATACAAGTTAAATTGACCTTTGGAAAATCTATATGTATAAACAACAACACAAAAAAAACTAATTACACTTTGTCAACACGCATCACGGTTGGTAAAGGTGATGAAAACGAGCGGCACCCGACGCTCGTACTCCATTTCCTTTTCTCGGTCTCAAACTATATAATGGAGTGTGGTCCATTGCGCTTGAAACTGTGCCCGTCGGTCAGCCACGTTGGGGCCCAGCTCACGTTTATTGTGAACGTGGAACGCGACGCTACGCGGATCCAAAATGGCGTCAGTTTCCTAGAGCGCGGAAACGGTATCCACCCACAGCAGCGGAGCCAATCAGAGCGCTCGTTTTTATCTCGGAGCATTTCCGCCCCGCACGTCCACACAGCGAAGTCAAAGGCCGTTCGAAACCCGCTCGAATGTGTTGGCGGAGAGGATTAAACCGAAAGAAAATATTGTCTTTTGATGGTTTACGACCACCACAGCAAGCCCGGCGTCGTGCGAATGGACTGTTAAAGGTTCCGAGTTGGCGGTGGAGACGAGATAACTGCGCAGTCAACGAGCTTTCGTGGATATTTTAGTGTTTCTCTCTCACCCCCCTCCCGCTGGAAGCCTGTTCGCACTGTTTTCACAAGCTAGCGCTACTAGCCTCGGCACCGCGGAGCTGCGATGGTCATCGCGGGTTTTAGCGGATGTGTCCGGGCCACTCTTTACTGAACCGACGACAACAAATGGGACCATCCAGCATCGGCCGAAACCATCGCGGCATAGACTAACCTTTGAGAGATATTTCTCTCTTTGTTTTTGTGGGAATTGAACCCGAGGTAAGTCACATTTTACTTTAAAACGTGAACAACAACAAACTGAGTATTTCCAGTCCCTTGGGTGACCCTGGTTGTTGTTTGTTGCAACAACGGTCAACTTTATATCTTCATTTCTACTAACGATTTATAAGTATTTGCGTCATCAAGGGAATAATTAGTTCTCATTGGTTTTTGCCACGCTGCTCTGTTTATGTAATACATCCTCCCAGCTGCTTGTTGAATCATGATAATCTGACCAGAGATGTAGGTTCTTACGTGTATTACACCACCTGAAACTGGTTTGGTGAACGCAGTTTAGCTGACATGCTTGATGGGTCTTGCACAAACAGCAAGTTTGTGTTTTTTAGCTAAATTCAAATGTTTTGAGGGAGAATCTGGTCCTGCATGCCTCCGTACCATGCATGCACGTATACGTACGCGCCAGCCACCAGAATCACAAATCAGCCTTGTGTGTGTGTGTATTGGGAGGGTTGTGTGTGTGTGAAGCGATGAAACATTTATTTATTACTATGGGCAATACGTTTAATAGTAATGTTTGGTTTTGTGCAAACACTCGTGATCAGCATTTTTAATATCCCACGCTCCAATTATCATTGCAGTTCTCAATGAAGAAAACTGACAACCTCCAAACGTTGACCTGGTTTTGATTGTCACATTGGCAATGGTTACTTTGCAGGTGACCCGAGCCACCAGCCTATCCAGTTATGTGTGCATGGCGTCATAAATTGCTGTCACCATGTCTTGCCCATTTGCTGGTGTGTTCCAGCCCTACAGCAGAATTGATGTGTCACGATCCTGTGTGCAAGGATGGCAATGGACTAGATTGTGAGAACTGCACAGCACCAAATATATAAGTGCTTTGTAGTACTATTTAAAGAACGGTGCTTTAGAATACCCACAGGCTATCTGGAGTTGTCAAGAAGTGTCAGTAAATAGTGGACTAACAGTGGGCTGTATGAATGGATAAGTGTCACTCTGATTACCTAAGTTGGTTAAGTGGAGTGCCTGTGTTTTCTGTGGTAAAGAACATGTAAAGGAGGCACAGCGTGGTTGGATTCTAGACTAGTTGCAGAAGGAAACTGAGTGTGGATAAAAACCTCTCTACTTTGGTGCAGTACCAATGCTGAGGAAAACACTGCAGTGCCGCTGGTGGTGTTTTCCACCAAGATACTGAGAGTGTTTTAGTTTGTTGGGGCGTTCATGTTGACTACACTGCAGAGGCAGTGATGCATATCTCTGTCTCCCTTGAGCTTGCGTAGGTCCTATTTTTCTGTGCTATATTAAAATTCAAATGGTATCAAATGCTCTTCTCAGTTACATGAAGATTATGAGGGATTGGGATGTAAATATAATCAAGGCTTTATTGCATAATTCTTTGCAGAGGTGATAGCGTTACTATTCATCACTGATGTGCTCATGTTTTGAAAGCATGACAACCCCGATACTGATTTAAAATCTCATTGTAATTTATCTTTCTGGCCCTTTTGTGTCTTAGCAACATTTTATATTCTTTGATATTCTGTTAAATTTCTCACATTTTTACAGGCCTGCAACATAATGGTCTATTGGATACCTTTGATTGACCTGTTTCCTTTTAAAGCTATTTATTAGTGTTTGAGTGTAATTTACGATTGTATGCCGTATTGAGGATCTCTGAATTAGAAATAATATTCCATCTGTAATGTTTGCGGTAAGCACTGGACATTTGTATCATTCCAGTCTCTTTTTGAGACTTTCTTAATGCCAAGTACTTATTTTGTCTCATATATGGATAATTGCCATGTTGATGGATGCTCCTGACCTGTAGGTCTTTTGGCCCTGCTATAAGTGGTACCATATACATAAGGCATATTCTCTGTCTGCAGCAGGAATTTGAGATTTGTTGGCATCAGAAAGGGCCGTGGTTGTAGCTCCGGGATACACATTTTGTGTCGTATAAAAACAACTACCAAGTTTCTGCTTCTCAGCTGTTGTTGCCAATTTGATTCTAAGACATCCTGAGCCTAACGTGTACTTGTATTACCTTGAGTAGAAGGTTGAGTTTAAGGCAAACACAACTGAGTGAATTCATCATGGCAAAAATACAAATAGTTAGAAAATAACTAGATACTTTGAATTGCTGTATTTGGAAGACTCAACAGTTGTACAGGATCACACAGAGGATTCTTTTGCTATTTTTATTATACATAAATATATTGGCACTCTAACAATTCTTGATCCGAAACCACGATCTAGGCATCCATGGTTTTTCGGTTTGCGATATGCAAAGACGGAACGGCAAAACGTCTGCCTGCCCATCCCCAAGCGCTGCCACATCTGCATTCTGTTGCTTGTGTGCATATATATCCTGCCAAACTCCAAACTAATCACAACAACGTAATCTGAACCAACACAGAATTGACCAGTAGCTTCAGAACAATGAATGTCAGAGAGGATAATTTATTTTACCTTTACAAACATGTGTTTAAGGTTTGTGTGTTGTCCCCGCTTAGGAGCAGATGCCCCAGCTCTGAAGTCGGAGTCGGTGAGGAAATCAGGTGTCTGAGCCAGGTGGACTGTTATTGCCTTGTGGAGGTTTAGAGTTGCTGGCCAGTTTATGCCGGATTCAACCATACATATTATATATACGAACGCTGTTGTTCTGGCTTCTCTTTCCGTTTACTTTCCTGAGGTTGTTGGTTTGGTAAGATCCGCAGTACAACCCGGAACAGATTGTTTTTGTTATATCTGTTGTTTGTTGTTTGAACTGGATTGAACTGAACTGTGTTCGGCCTGTGGGGGAGACTGAAACTGACTTTGTATATATACAGATAGAACTCTGGACGTTGAGACTGTGAGAGACCCACCTCTACATCGCTCCTATTCATTGGTTATTTTTTTGTTTACGTGGTTTCACGTGGAGTCAAGTCCAACATGTTCTTTAGTGTTCTTCTCTTTGCTGTTCCAAATGTTGGATTTTTCTTATGAACCCACTACATACTCACTCCCAAAAAAAACGAGGTATGAACTGAGCTCTGTCTCAAAAACGTGGTCCGAACTGATACGTATATAGTATAGTCAGTGTATATATATATTTAACAACGATCACTTGAGGAGATGGTTTTGTCTATTTATGCAATCATTATTCAGTCAACATTAAGTTAATGTTAGTTTTGATAAGTCATTAAAGTAATTTAATAAACAAAATGCCAAACTGCTGATTTCTGGTATTGAATAGTAAGTTGTTGTGGTTGATGGGGAAAAAAGTCATATAAGTGGTCATTGAAACGCTGTTTGTCTGTGCCATTACACTAAACTCTGTAGTTTTGTTTATGTATCAGTTTGCTTTCCGGGAAAGAATGGGCGTTACTTTTCCTGCTCCCATGCTCTCTTTAAAAGATCTATTATATAATGATGAAATGCGTAGGTGGCTGACACTGTACATGATTCATTTTGCAATTTCTTCCTTGAATATTGCTGAGAAACCCTCCTTTAGGATCAAATGAAAGAATACAATATCTCGTGCTGGTTGTGAGAAGGGAGAGAAGCATTTTGCTGCAACTTCAGCACTCACTCACTCACTCTGCCTGCCCTCTGTGTATCCAAGCTCTACCCTCCCCCTCCTGTGCTGGGAGTGTGGTCCTTTTAGGTAAACAAGCATGGCTACTCCTGTTTCTTGCCTCTCTGTCTCTGCCTTGTTTTCTCTCTCTGTCATGGTTTCTCTCTCTCTCACTCCCATCTCCTCCTCTCTGATCAAGTTGTCTAAATCTTTAATTGCTGCTGTTCTACCAGCACAATCTCAGCGGATACTCAAATGGCATCTGAAACCCTTTCATATTCAGACTAGTCCTTTGCCCCCTCCTCTATCCTCCACGCAAAATGGAACAAAATGGCGGGCCCCAGTCCTGCTGTTTCCCTCTGGGACTGTAGAGCCTTATTTTGGGGTTAAGGAGATCCTGGTGGTTTACGGCATCTTTAACTCATGTGAGGTTGTGGTTACTTGCCTGCCTTCCACTGCACCACTCTCGATAATATTTTCTCTTTCTTGAGTCGCTTGAACATCAAACGGATGGGTTCTCTATTCTGACATGCTGCTGCTTTTCCAGAAATGTGTTTTTACAGACTTGGCTTTTGATCTTTCTGATTTAAGCTTGAAGAAGGAATATTTTATGCCCTAAATTTTAGAGGTACTTTACCAATATGCCTTGTCAGTATCTCAGGCCCCCAGCACGTCTCCAAACCTGTATAATACACGAGTTGGCTCCTGGGGGGGTTTGATACGACTTGTTATTCTTTCACAAACAAAAAAAATCTTTAAAATGGAAGGGAACTAATCTTGTGTATTTGAAGGTTATTAGGTACATGCTATTGTAAACAGAAAGCAGATTTTCAATATGTGCATTACCATTGCATTCAGTGGTTGAAGTAGAGTCATAAGCTGCTTCTAAGGATTGGACTCGGCAGATCCACCGTATTTTTTGTGGATGAGGTGCATTTGTTCACGCAAATGTCAGAGTGAGATGCTCCACGGGTACTACAGACAGTATCGGCCTGACCTCCTTGTATAATGTCTGTAGAAACCCAGGGGAAGATGTGTGAATACAGCCAGGGATTTACGTGCAAGTGGGGGAAGATGACCCACGATAGTTTGTAGAGATAAGACCTGATGACGCTGTCGGGGTAATGTAAACATGATCACATGATCTACACAGCAGAGTTGATACGTGAATTCCTGACTGTCTGCTGCAGAGGTGGTGGTCTATTGGCAGAAACTTGGACTATGGGCAGAGAAGGTATCTGGTTCGACTCCACGGAGAGACAACAAAAGACGAACCTGGATTGATCTGCCCAAAAATCCAAGAGTCTGTTTAGACCCTGTCTAGTGGCCCTGAGCAAGGCACCTTACTCCCCCAACATCTGCTCCCCGGGCGCTGTAAATGGTCGCTCACTGCTCTGTGTGTCCTGCACCAGATGGGTCAAAAGCAGAGGTTAAATTTCCCTACCTGCATGAGTGTGCCTTTGCATGTCTGTGCATGTGTTTGGGACTAATAAATGCATCTTAATCTTAATCTTAATAATGCAGAGGATTTAAAGCTGTGCAGAGAACCTCCAGCTCTGCTGTGCAAGTGTGAAAGGTAGACTCTGGGTAAACTCCCTAACCAGTTATCTGGGTTTTACCCAGAGGTCATGTCTTAAATGGCTTTACAGAAACTCCAGAGTGGCTTGGACACCAGGTTTAAACTAAGCACAAGTGATGCTAAAAAATTGAAAGGTTTCAGTGTTGACATGGGGGCAGATATGAATCAGGGGTGGTACAAATCTTAAGACAACACTAGGTGCTTAGTTTGGATGTGCCGGAAGTAGCATGGGATGATGCATTTTCCATACATGGCAGAAATGGATACTACAGGAAAAATGTCCTGAGGTCAGCTGGCCAGGTCTGGGAGCTGATGGCAGAGACAGTCTGTGTGATGTGTCCCTCAGGGCTGAGCTGTTATGGTCTGCTCAGCCTGTAGTTGACACACAGTGAAGAAGACAGGCTGGCTTGCCTGGTATCACTTACCTACTCTGTCTCTACTCCTGAATCTTAAGTCCCCTTTTTAACCATTTGCCATGACTATGGTATCAGACTCATGTGTTTTTTTTAAACCTCTTAACCAACTGTGTTATAAAACAGAATGTTATTCATGCGTTGCAGTGATAAATCCACAACTGAAATCAATTGAGATCTAGCTCATGCACTATACACAGAACACTGAGTGAATAAAGCTTTGTTTTGAAGTAACCATAACAGTTTTTGCTGACAGAATCCTAGATTGGTTTAGTTACATATTATGTAGGCAAGAAGCCGGTCAAAATTAAAATTGGGTCCTTTTAACTATTTTGCTGAGATAAGTAGTCAAAGAGCTGCAGGTCCCAAATGCAGATTGGAGAATGATATCGAACTGATGGTAGACGTGATATATGAAGCAGTTTTGTCTTTTATGTTCCCCATTTCTACAGAGATGGAACAGGATTTTGTGTTGTGTCCGCAACCAACCTTTGCACCCTGAGATAAATAAAATATGTCTGGGATTATTGCCACTTTTAGAGATTGCTTCATGCTGTCTACTTGTGTGCTCTGAGGCAAATGGCTATATCAGTTTTCTTTAAGCCGTCTTGTACCCAGACGACCGCTTCATGTTGGACATAAGCTATAAGCTGAGACAGGGGGTAAGGGTGTTGTGACAAAGTGTCGGGTGGGGGAGGGTAGAGGTGGTGTGGCCTGGCTGAATCTCAATCACCAAGGCCCTTCAGCAGGGCTGGCCTTTTGATGGGCCAGCTGCAGCCATTCATCCACCCATTTACATTGAAATGCAACAACAGGAAGGGGGAGGGGAAGACTGTGGGGAGATGGGCCTCTGCGCTTGTGCAAGTGGGATGTGAATGAAAAGCAAAGGCATACCTAAATACCAAAGAGAGGAGGTCCGTCAGTCGGGGCCCACGCCCCTGCTAGCCAATGCATACTTTGTTTTTCACCCAGCATGCTGTGGGGCAGTATACTTTACACAAAGGATCTAAGCACCCTTTTGACCAGTACATGCATTTTCAACACTCAGCTCTTTTCCATCTTTACAGCCAAGCTAGTGGCTATAAAGAGATTGTGATTCATCCCACTGTCCGTTTTAACAGGACTCTAATGTTACACCTGTTGGCCGTAATGCTTTTTTTGACTTTTCTTTAATATTTTCGTGGGTAATTGCCTTCAGACAAATGATTTACAGATGTTAGTTCTTCATCAAGACTTATTTATGAAGCTTGTAAGGGCTGTGGAATTTAAAGTTCTTGTTCCCGGCTTGCTGTAATGGAGGCCATGCTGTGCTATTGGCCGGGAGAAGAAGCTTGTTCTCATTACAAGCTTTAGACACACAAATGAGGCCAGTGTGTCATTTTTCTGAGTTCATGCAGCTTTCCAGGATAACTTGGATGTCTACAGAGGTGTGCATGTGACAATGTTCAAGAGGTGTTTTGGGGAACGTGTTGAAGCCAAATTCATACTGGCAGTAGTATTGCATCACTATCCACATCCTTTATGTAATGTAAACTACTACATAGGTAGCCCAGCTAGAGGGCTGCAGCAAAACTGGCTGAACTTTTGCCGCTACACAATTCTGACCAACCCAAACAGCAAAAATACAGTTTGGGTTGGTCAGATAAGTTCAAGCTTACTTTCTAGGTAAAATTCTTGGTAGAACAAATGATAAAGACCTGCTGTAAAAGATAAGTATTATGAGCTTTAACAATTTACAGAAATGCCAAATAATATACATTTTGTGTGCTAATAATCTCAACATCGGGGCCAGCTCCACAAATATAAAAATCCCTCTGATAAAACAGGATTGGTCGGCTGGATCAAAATCATGTGGCGCAAAGAGTCACTATAGCAATTTTCAGACATGACCTGTGGGTAGATCCCGGAGAACTGGTTTGCCTTGACACATGCACGAAACAACGGGAGGTTCTCTGCACAGACGCATCACAACAGCATAAAAGATCTATGCATGATTCAAGCCAAAGGTAGAGCAGCCGGGAGGCATGAAGCAACATATCACCTTTGCTTCGAAGATCATGTGATTGTCTTTACAACACAGAGACACAGACGTCAGTGTTGCACCCCTGAATAAGAATTAAATAACTTGAGTCAGAAACCCAGCGAGTGCTCAGCTTTCAAGTCAGTGTTTTTAATGACTTATAAAAACAATAAACCGCGTTTCATCAAGGTGATGTCTTGTTGGAGGACATCTTGTATAAATCAAAACCTTTGTTTTGACGTTGGCTGAAGTGATGCTTTGTTCAGGGACTCATTCTAATAAAGTGCCACTTATAATATCATGCCTTACATAACTTTTAGATTGCAGGAATGGTGCCTGTCAACTGAGGCTGATGAATATTTCTGGGCCACTGCACCAAGGCCTGCAATCAGATCACTATTTCATGCTCACAAACCCTTCTGACAACAAAAACAGAGATATGTCAACTGAACCATCTGTTTTCTATGATCACATATATTCACATACATAATGAGTGATCACAAAGAACTCGGTTGGTCAGAGAGTTGTTAATCTAAGTATCTACCCCTTCAACTCTATATGTCGTCAACTTTGGCTGAAATCACAGCCTTGAGTGGACATTGTATTTTACTTTTATCATGTCTTTGAATAGTTGAACATGATGCAGTTGCCTTTTTACAGAGATACATTTGCATTGCATCACACAATGCTGGTTTTTGACATTTATTCTCTCTGTAGAAACATATTTTGTGGATATAAGTTCTCGCTGAGATATTAAAGAGGTCTCTTTGACTCAACTTTGCTGTGGAACCAATGCTGTAAATGCATCATGATATTACAGAGTTGGTAGCTGCAGTAAACACTTGAAGCTTGAAGGGTAGGTGCTGCCAAGCATGTTCATCAGCAACGGGACATGTTCATTTCAAGTAAAAAAAAATCAAAGCTAATGACCTGTTGAAAATGTATAAAGCAATGAGATATCACTAATTTTAGCTCGTCCACTTTCCTTACTTCGTTTGTTGCATTAGCTTGTCAAACTAGGGCACTATAAGTACTGTTTGATGCTTTGCTTTGATTTGCTGAACAATAGTGTGAGATTCATCGTGAGCTAATGCCATTTGTCAAACAAAACAGTTGATTTTACATCTGAGTTTAACTTGTCAGAGAAGAACTCAAATGTTTGAAGTACATTTGTGTTTGAACAACTTACCATCAAATCTTAAACACAACTAAGCATTGGATGTGTTTGCTGTTGGTCTGTTTCCCACAATATCAATATCAATCGATTTAAGTGTTGTAAGCAAAATACAAGAAACCTTAAGTTGCTGCCCTGAATGGTTATTTATAAGATATTGTACAAAAGATTCACCCTTAGTCATCGAGAAGGTGGGAATGAAATGTGTCTTTTTGGGGGCATGTGCAGGACTTAGCTTGTGTGTTTAACTAGAGCAGTCAAGAGGGAGTGGAAAATCACATCATCTTCATTCAGCCTGCACAGGGACTTTCCCTCCTGAATATGTGGCAGCACAGAGCAGCTTTTAAAGCTACAGGCCACTATGTGTTTGGCCCTTGTATCAAGCCTTTTACGTCCACATTGAATCCCTGTGTCAGACATTGTGAAGGTAATTCCCTGAGGTATTCGTTTTGCCCAGAAAGGCAGTAGCCTAAATGAGAAGTGGAAAATAGGAGAACAGGAAATATAGAAAACATTTTAAGTTGGCCTCGAGCTACCAATAATCTTTCCAACATTTCACTATGTTTGTCTGCCAAGGCTTCGCAACAGTCATAGATCTGTGATTGGGTGACTACAGTTAACCAGACACTGATCTTCTAAGTTCTTTTGATGCAAGAACCTTCTTCCCTAAAAATACACTGCCTTGTTTTTGTGCCCATCTCTGTGTTTGTGAGGGCGTCTGTGTGCGTGGTTGCGTGTGTGCTTGTGCCACTCATACTCCCTGCAGTGAATCTTTTTATAGAAACAGCAGCCAGCAGTGTAATCTCTGGCGTGGATGTAGGACAGCCTTTTATTCCTCCTCATTACTTATGCAAAGCCATTTCTCACCCACAATCACTGCATAGCCTGTTTTGAAAAAGGTGAACAGTCAAAGGATCATACCCGTGTTTTTGCATGGTTTAGCACATGTTCTACAAATTGTCTATACTTTGTTGCTGCGAAGTCCTTTCTCTGAAGCGTCATGTATTTATTTTATTTTGAATAACTTTTTCTATCTATTATCCGCCAATTGAATTTCAGTGCAGTTTGAAATGCCCATGTATCGTAACAGTTTTGTTATAAAGCATAAATAATATAAAAGAGGAAACTTAAGCTGGCACACGGTATTTTATTCATGGTCTGTGGTGTGAGAAAACACACCTGGAAGACAGGAAGCCAACATTAGTGTCATAAAAACAGTATAATGAATCGAATGGCTTCCTGCATTAAAATGCCCTCCTTTGTTGCCAGCTCTCTCAAGTCAGATTTTAAAGCCCAACCATTAAACCATCTAAATAATGGAAAAAACACAACTCCTGTAAGCTTTAAATGCGCACATATTTTGCCTCGGGCGTTTCATCTCAAACAATAAATGTCAGAGTCAATGATTTGGTTGATGTCACGTTAAATTTCCAAGGGCTGTGATCAGTGATAAGTATCGTTGTTGGTTTTTACTTTTTAGGGACCCTGTGGTTGTTAAAGAAGAACCTCTTTTTGCTGCATTGGTTCTCCTTTTTAATTATGTAGTTATTAGTGGCTATTTTTCAATCATGCAATAGTTCATAAATCCGGTTTGTCTGTGTTGATTGGCAATACACACATACACCTAATTGTACTCTCGTGGAACAAATCTATCAAATTTCCCCATGTTATCTGTATTTCTTGGACAGAACAGATTGTCTCTTGAACTCGTCCCTGTGGTGCACTGTTGTGCTGCTCTCTCACACACTTGGACCAACTCTCCCCCATCCTCTCTTTTCATACCCAACTACCTCTATCCTTGCTCCTCTTCTGCTTCCACTCAAACCCTTATAAACCAACATTTGGCCATATATGTTGGTTTTTAAACCGAAATCGATTGCCAGTAGACTCGCTTTACTTTCCGTTTTTGTCTTTTTGGTCTTGGTGTGTCACATTTCACGTCAGAACCATGCTGTAAAACAGATTTGGTAAACTGTAGCAAGCAGCACATAAGCCAGTGATTGTTACAGCTGTAACTTTTTAAATATAGTTAGAATAAATCTCTTCAAACTTGAAACCAACAGAACAATGTTTGGCAACTGCTTTGAGTGGAGAGGAATTGAATTTAAGTCTGACATGGCAAATAGTCTCACAAGTTACCAATTGAGGTGACAACTTTTATCACCTCTTAAACAATCATCGTTGCATTGCGTTAATTTGATTTGGAATTAAATGTTCCATCACTGAGGAGTAATGCCAGAGTTTAGTGGATGTTGGCTGGGTTTTTGGTCCAGTGGGAATATAGCCGCTTTCAGACATGACCTCCGGGTAAAATCCGGAGAATTGGCTGTGGAATTAACCCAGACTTTGCCTTTCACACATGCACAACACAGCGGGTGGTTTTCTGCACAGACAATTGCACAACTGCATCAAATCCTCTGTGTTACTCAGGCGAAAGGTAGAACAGCCGGGTGCAGCAAACAGAGACAGGAAGTTAGGTATTAACTGTGCTATGTAGATCACTTGATCATGTTTACAATGCCCCGACACCATCGTCAGCTCTCACCACAACAAACTCTCTTGACATCTTCGTCAGTGTCTTCTACGTGTGTGTCAACGCTTTTTCACCAGTGCACTTTTGTTTTCTTAGTCCCCTGTATGTCTGAAAGCAGATTATGTTGGTCTGTACAAGCCTCTCCGTATTTTTGAACACTGCATCCTCACATGCCCATCCTCCCTCTCCCGTCCTTGACAGCACCCAATCAAGATCATCTGTTTCTACAGTTGCACGTTCAGTCTACAATATATCCAGATTTGTGAAATGCTGAGATTGTGAAGGCTCTTCTTTATTGTCTCCATGTCTTTCTTGTTGCCTCCGTCAAGGTGGTTATGTTTTCAATGATGTATGTTTGTCTATTAGTTTGCAGCATTTTACAAAAACTGTTAGACAGATTACAATGGAAGTTGGTGGAAAGATGGGGACTGGTTCAAGGAATAACACATTACAGTATGATGCAGATTTGGACAAGAAAAGTATTCCCTTTGTTAAACGTTGCATCTTTATTGACTATTTCGATTTCCCAGTGATAAAATCATTGATCTTATTCAATATATGACATCTGTGAACGTGTTTGCACTTTATCCTAGGTTTTGTCATAAATGGCAACCGTCCTGAGTCCTGTATATTTCATACCTCCCAGAGTTGTCACCAGCTTTTTATCTAAGGGATCAAAGCCCTCTTCAGCAAGCTTGTGTGTGATTTGTCTTTTCCCTCCAAGGAGTGAGAGGAAAAAAATATATACTACACTCAAACCGTGTGGGTGTGTGTTTATTCATGGAGTTCAATTGCAATCGTTGTTTTCATAATAGTGGCTTGACAGCCTCAGTTGTTACTTAGTATGTTTATATTCAGTGGCAACCCTTAATCAGGTCATGTTGTCTTAACATATACATGCATCAACCTACTGCTCTTGTCATTTTCCCACTTTGTGCGCTGTGTGCTTTGCAGTACTTTTCATACACTCTTTAATTTATGCACGCCCATATAAAGCATTTCAATAAATGCCAGATGCTGGCCAAACAGATGGATTTTCCTAGAAATCCAGCTGGCTACTCAAACACGGTATTTCTGCAAATAGTGACCACAGCCCTTCTTTTCCTAGACTGCAGAAAGTAAGGCCTTGATTTGAGGCCGACTTATTTTGGAGAAGTACTTTATTTCTAATTCCCTGCATTTGATTAGTGTAATTGTTTATATTTTAATAAGAAGCCCTGTCTGCTCACTGTTCATCTAAAATACTACTAAGTTGTCATATTGGATGCTCCAAATAATGCTTTTAAAATAAGGAATATAGCTTCTTCCAGTAATACACATGATTGTATTGATAAATTCTTTCCCACCGTGTATATGTTCTACCAGAGCTACCAAATTTGAGCTTATCAGTGCTTAGGACACCCTTAACTGACTCCTTTTACTTGCTCCCTTGTTGCTCGGTTTACTTATGTTAAACCCCTGTTTTCTAAGGTTTTTAAATAGGTTTCCAAAGCGGACTGAATTAGAAATTCCATTGTGGCTCAACCTTGTCAAAAATGAGAAATGGCTTATTGACAATATGGCCCAACAAAATACAATGACGATCACAAATGGATTTTTTCTGATGGTACAGTCACATCCTGCATGTTGACCTGATGGAATTTTGCGCTGATAGAAATCTGAGTTAGACATCCCTCTGTAGAATTGGAGAGTAGACTTTGGTTCAGTTTGTGTGGAGACAATGTGTGTCAGCTGGAGATATGTATTAAATGCCTACTTTTTAACTGGTAGAGAATTGTGTGGGTGCCCGAATGGCCGCAGGCTCTCAGAACAGTCGACTTGTTCTGTGGTGTAGAGCATGAGCGGGTGTTTATGTCGATAATGTACCATGTGCTGCTACTCCTCCATTTCCAATATTCATAGGGCTCTGTCTTCCACTGCAACCATGGCAACAGAAAATTAACAATGGCAGAATTGTGGAGATTGGTGCTCTTTGCAGGGCTGATGTCGATGCCAGTTATTAATAATCAAGGGGGACCGATAACTGACATGGTAATTAACGCGCAAGAAATAACGTTAAAGCGTATCATATTCCTTTTCCTAATTAGGTGGAATAATTAAAGATCAACTAAATAACTTAACTTTTGAGTTACCTCACATTCAAGTTAGCTCTACGAGACAACCAAGCTTACGTTATAATGGCCGTAAGCTAGCCTACCTATAATCTATGTAAAAACACCATCTAACTTAGTGTGAGTAATGTTACGTTTGCGATATGTTGGCTAAAATAAGTTCCAGTTGCACCAACTTTACTCAAAAGACATAGCTGTGCCTACATAAATAAACTTATCTGTGGGCTGTATTGCAAGTGGGCATTCTCAGTGTAACTGGGAAACTCGGCTTGTTTGTCATCATAGAAATAAATTATAAGATTGTATGTGTTTGCAACTCTCATCTCTTTGGATGTGTGGGTTTCACTCTAACAAACAAGGCACTGATGCGCAACAGGTCAAAGAGGATGACATCCTCGTAAAAATTATATTATTTATTGCCAATTTTAAGGCAAACCCTTTGGGGTAGCATCTCCTACTGAGCAAAGCTGTGGCTAAACAGCAGCCAGTGTAAACAGCAAACAACCGCTACACACAGCCACGCAGCCGTTCCGCGGCGCAACAGCAGCCAATGTGGTCCGGGCAGTTCTTTTGAAACATAGCTCTGCTTTGTGATCAAAGTTGCTCCAGTCTGAAATGCGTTCCTTTGCGTCGGTCTGTGATAGATGTGATGTCTACGAAATCAGATAATGCTGTGGTCGGGACATTGCTCGAGACCACAGAGTTGTCAATAGATATTTAAAAATGAATTGATATTATCGGCAATCAGATAAAAACAATTACAGATACAGATAATCTACAATAAAGAAGCAATATATCGGCCCGGATAATCGTCCGGCCGATAATGGATCGACCCCTCAGGTTGTGTGTGAGGCTGAACGACAGAGCGAGCTTTATTGAAAGAAAATCAAATCCCTGTAACTGAAATGTCTGAAATCCCTACGCGTATTTATAATGCCATTGTTAAAAAGCACAGATTATTCATTTGTTAAATGACGAAACATCAAGACTCAAATATAACCTAAAATGCTTTGTGTTGTTTGACCGATTTGTTTACATTTGGTAACAGCTAGATGCCAATGTGGGACATTCTGTATCTCGACTTGCAATATCTGAAAGGAGCATATATGACTTAAACACCACTGGCTTCGAAAGAAACAGATTGTAAGTGCAGAAATTATTGTTGTGTTATAGTCAGTTGACAGAAAATAGATGTCTTATAAATTGTATTTTCAAAGTCATAACTTAGGAAGGACACATTTACATCGTCTTAAATGAAGAGCAGTGTTGTTGGGTTTTGGATTTAATGAGAAAAACCTGGTTGTGGTAGTGGTGAAATCGATAGCCTATAGATCTAGTGCTGATGTGGCTTGGCAAATGCAGACAGTTTGTCTTAAGATCAGTGATTGTTCAGTTCTCAACATTAATTGCATAATAAATCTAAAGCCACACTCCTTTCTTGGCTTCTTCTGCATTCACAGGGTTTGTCTATGCAGCAGTTCTGGCCCTTGCTTCTGTAGCATTGCTTTAAGTTGTTTATGTAAAATCTACAAGGAAACAGCAATAGGAAGTTGATTTACTTGATATAATAGACATTAAATTTGGTTGCTGTTGGTTTGTGTAATGCTGTCAGTGCTTGTCAAAGAGGGTTTGTGAGCACTACATTTGTAATGCCAATGTCGACCATGAGTTTGTAGTATTTTTTAGATCACCAAAAAGTCAGACATCGTGTCTTTATTTTTTAACCATAACCACTACAATTTAAAAGAACACGCATAAAGTGAGTGAGTTTAACGGTGTATATAGCGGTGTTATTTTAATATGTCAGATGCATAGGCTATTGGTCAAATTCTGAATAATCTTATCAGACTCAGAATCGACATTAATGCAGTACCTTTTCTGTAATTAGTACTCCTGTTACCACCTGAATGCCTGAACAGTAAGTTAAGCCCTTCAATCATTAGTCTAAACTAGCATTGCTAATAGAATGTGAATCTGCTGCCCAATAACTGTATAGTGAACCTACATTGTTGGTTATTAGTTTGCTGTTGTACCTTTTTAATGTACACTTCGGCCCAGATAGAGGGAGAAATGAGCTGGGATTGAAGGAGATGATGATATAGAAAAGCAACAGGCTTGCCCCAAAGGTCTGTGATCAAAGTGGTGTCAGGCTTTTTGAGCCCACTCTGTCCAAAAATAGACCCAATATGCAACAAGCCCAAGCTGTAACTGTAACTATACAAGTACAACTTCTATGCTTTATTTGGTTTACACCCATTTGTATTCATATTAATCCATGTGAAGAATAACTAGGTGCAATGCCATTGATGTTTCAACTAATCAGAATGGATTGAACTAGCTAGGGAAGAGACTTATTGGTTTAGCTTCTTGTTGATGAGCTCTTACATTAATTTACTTGATTATTTTAAATGAAGCAGCTCTTAAAAGCATTATTATGAATGTTTGAACAAGCACCGTGCTGTCATTGCTGTTCTTCATTTTCATTCCAGCTACATCAGAAGTTACAGTATGATTTCTGAATTCCTGAGTGTTTTCCTTTGTTGCACAGCCAAGCTGAGGATACATTCATCTGCACACCCTGTATATTAAGAGCACATGCAAGTTTCTGCTTGAGCACAGTATGTAAAAAAATAAAAAATAAAGCATCTTTTGAATGTGAAGGTTTTTCCCAGTCCAGAGAGCTTGTTACCTTGACAACAGCAGAAGATTCGCAGCAAGGGGAACTGAGCGTGTGAGCTGAGCTTGCAGTGGCATGGCTGTGCTGAACAAACAAGCGCTGTCGCTAACCATGTCACGAGCAGAGCTGCTGCTGCTGCGTTTCATTGCAGCTCTTCTCCACTCCCTGCTCCTCCTCTTCTAACTCCTCAGCCTTGATTTAATATAAGGCTTTTATTTGGCTGGTTTGTTGTTCAGCTACCCCAGCCATGTGACAGACACACCTTTTTATCTTTCCTATCTTTTATTTTGTCTAACTCCCAGCTCCATCTCCCCCTCTCTTCCAGCTACCTGCATTTGCTTTTATGTACCGCTCATTCTTAACTTCTATGCAGATGTTTTATCTCACACTAGTTTGTTTGGTGTTTGGATAAACTGATTTGGATAGAGCTGTCATGCTGCTGTCTGTGCTGGTTGTTCATGCTGGAGATATGGAGGACCAGTGTGCTGTGGTCCCTCCCTGCAAAAGCCAGGCTTTATCAATAATGTAGATGTTTTTGAAGAGGAGAGGTGTGGTGTGTATCTCTTTTCCTTTCTCCTCCCCCTGGCCCATCTCTCCATCCCCCTCAGCTGTCTCCCCATACCCTCCAGTGTCAGGTTTCCCCTCCAGTATTGACGCATAGAAGAGCAGATGACTGAATCTAATTAGTGAAGATATTACAATAAGCTCCGATACCTGATGCTTTGAAATACTGCAGGCCAAATCCAGGCATCTATATTAAGCTGCTGTTGCCTCCTATTGTTCAATTGGTATTGTGATCGGATCTTATATAGGTGTTTTTCACTGATAGACAACCCCCACATATTATAGGCAGTGTTTCATCCATGTGTAGTAGTCGATGACGATGGCATGAGATTTGCACGATTCCTGCGAAAATGTCAGTTATTGAAAGACAACAGCAGAGGCAAGCACGTGCAATGTACTAACACACACAAACACCTAATATGGTCAAGTGCAAGGCTGCAAGCAGTAGGTTACTACAGCAGTAGTGACAGACCATTAAAACATATACACAAATGCTAACCCTATCAGTGCCCCACCTCTGCGCCGATCATCAAATGACTCCAATCACACAAAAGCAGAACCAATCTCCACATAACCTGTCTAACTCCAGGTTCCTAGATAAACCTGCCTTAGCTGTTTCTGCAACAATGAGGTTTAAACACTGTGTAGCATCACAATCTGCAGAAAGGACTTTGCCGTAAGTGAATAACTTGAGCTGCTTTCAGACATACACTGAAGTCTTGACATTTTCTTGAAATTTCGAGAGTGGATGTGTGTGAGAGCTTCCGCATCAATTGCTAATAGGATTTTCTGGAACTTTTCCTGGCAGGCCCCTGGTAAAATATCTGAGTGAGGTCATGTGGTAACGCAGCAAGAAAATGTCTGGAAACGTGAATGAGTAGACACCGATGTTGATGTTAACTCGGAAAGATTATACGATTTTGGAGCTAAGGCCAGATGCTGGTGTCGATGTGATGTCAACCACTTGCTTGTTTTTAACACATTGCCATTTATACGATAGCTAACAACATAACTTTAGGCTTATGCATTATTTCATGAGTCTTTCATCAGGCTACTTTGGGCCGATATACTTCATCGTGTCTAAAGGCAATGTTAATTTTGTCTCGCTGAAATTTTCTGCCAACATTTCTATTCCAGTGCATATCGTGTCCTGTATATGAACTCCGCTAAAATCAAGAGGATTTACTGTGCCGCAGATTCTACAGTGTGAGCATGAATGAATGTCCCGCTATGACATGTATGAGGCCAGCATTATGCTTTATGAAATCAGAAATAGGTTAGTATTGTTGCTACAGCTGCTTTTTAGTTGGCTCTGTTCTGTTCGCAGACATGACAGCCAGACACAAGACTGACTGAGGAGGTGTTCTGCAGGCCCAGCCGGGGTTGCACAGTGATGTTTGTGTTAAATGGTCCAGGTATCAAATGTACGTCATGTGCTTCCATTGTTCATGAACAGGGGCCCATCATTCTTTAATTGTTTTCCAACAATGAGGTCTTGATAGCAGTTTGCCGTTTTGGGTTTGTCTCATACACTAAACACACCTTTCCTTAATAGTTTACTATTTAAACTCCTTAATATCACCTCCATATCGAACATTGGAGCAAATTTTAGGCTTAAGTCCGTGAATATATTGAAGGACAATTTTTGCAACGATTAAATTGAGTAAAACCAACTAGCAAGAAGCCATGTTTGGCTGCAACTAAAAATGTCAGTCTCTCTAGTGCGAAGCCATTGCCCCAGCTCCAGTGAAGAGATTTATCCTTATCTGCAGTCATAGTCTGTCAGCATCAGAGACAGCCTCTGATTCTTGTTGAAGGTCACTGATAAAACCAGCATTGCTCTCACCAGCTCTCTGACTTACAGCAGTGTTTTTAAAGAGCTTGTAATGCAGCTGCCTCGACCACACACAAACAGTTCTGATCTTCACCAACATGGCGAAATCTCTGCTGCACTGATGAGCTTGGATCTCTAAATCTTTGATATTTCAGCTGCTTGTCAACAGTGACATGTCTAGTGAACATGCAGATGAATTAATAATGCGGACTAGTTGTCATGGTGATACAGAACTAGAAATTTGCTGTATGTATGGCTGCACTTGGCTGAAGCAGACCTCTGACTCAGGGCAAGTTTTTTTATTGAACCAACGTTTAAAGCAGTTTTGGCCTCTGACCTCTGTTTCATCAGCTCCACCACATAAGTCTTGTTCTAAAATATTTAATCACATCTATAGATTTTATTTTGTATAGACTTGTGTATTTAAATGTATGTAAATTTGACTATTCAGCAGATTTGCTATTTGTTATCCCCTCATTCTCTCCTTGTGTAGTTTAGTCAAAGCAAATAAGCTAGGTAGCAAGTGTTACTAAGGAGCATGCAAATTTGAACTTTGAACTGTCCCAACCTAATGTTGAGTGCTTGGTTGAACTTATTGAACATTTGTTGAATTTAACTCTGAAGCAAATCCAAACAGGTTGTTTGTATTGTACTTAAAAGTTAGATTGTGTCACAGCTAAACCAGCTAACTGCTCAGTCAACTTAATGTTTATCGCTGAGAATTTTCTGAGTGAACATATGATAATTGAGATATATAATATGATTGATCTAATAATGATTGAATAGAGTTCACCCAGTGTACCATGGCCGGTTTAGTTAATCTAAACAGTACCCTCAGGTTATTTTCCTGCAACCAATCGATGGGTGGAAGAGTACGTGCAATTTCAGGCAACTAAGATTAACCAGCTACAGCCCTAGATAATTTTCAGCTTCCAACTAACTGGTGCAACTAGTTCAACATGTTTATTTATATTCTTAAGCTATCATTAGTCTTATCTGTTACACCACAATTCTTGTTGGCAGAGCAATGTGCCCAATGTCTTTGTCCTGTTCCCACAGATGGGATGGTTTTCTGAAGTCTTCTTTGCAGTGTAAGGTGTTGTAGAGTAAAATCAAAAAGCGATTGTTGGGTAACACGTGAAATAGTCAGTGATTAACTAGTAAGTGTTCAGTGTTTATATTCTGAACGGCTTTCTTTTATTTCACCTCCTGACAGTCGACTCGTTTTCTTCCAGCTCATTGTTTTGCTTGCTAGTTTGTCTTTACATTAGTGAATTGTATACAATAAGAAATTTTAATTTTGTAATAGATGATTCATAGTTTCGTCCCCGACTTACTATGGTGTAGCGATTTTTTGTTTGTTATTTAGATTGAGTATTAATCTCCCGGTCTCAGTTGAAACTGTGTCCTGTATGTTTTTTTTGGGTGATTGTCCAAGTGAATTTATGTTGTGTCTCAAACTCTATTGGGAGTATAGGGATCTGCTTCCTGGCTGGATTATTACATTCTGTCAATCCTGTGATTCCTACTGGGAAAGCCCCAGAGGGTCCACTTCAGAACAAACATAAATACACATCTAACCATCATCCTTCTTATCACTTAGGACTTTCAAGCATGGTCTGGCCTTAATCTGTCCTGCGTACCCACCTGCCACCCTGCCTGTACTATCAGCTTTTGAGCTCTATCCAGTAAAACCATGAACAAGACTCCTGTTTGATATTCATACCAATAGCAGAGGTACAAGATCACTCCTACCCAATAAAAATAATAATTTGTGCATGAATGCAGATTGTGAGATAAAGGGGACTTGTAAGTACTATCTATTTAAATGGAATTAACCCGGACAGCTAGTTGCAAACGACCATTGGACTCCAATCCTCTTGTGATGCCTTAAACGAGATTGATGGAACAAATGTGGGTTCAAACTGGGGGGGTCCAATAATTACTGGAATGTTACCAGTTTAGCCTGACAATGGACCTCTGTTAAACACCCTCCCATGTCCCGCCTCCTAAATCCTGATAAATCCTTGTCCTCATAGTTGGGAAGAGACTGGGGGAAGGGCCTCTAGCCAGACAGGTCAGTAACATTAGCAGATCTCGGACTCTGGACTGTGGCTGATGTGTGTTCCAATTTGGCTCCTTACTGTGGACCAGATATGGAAATGTTCTGAGGACAACCAGGTGCAATAGTCTTAAGGGTTGGCTGCCAGAGTCTTCCTTATATGTGCTTCTCTTACAAACCATTGAACAGGACACAACTAAAGTTATAGGTCAACATATTTTGACAATAACCTTTGTTCATGAAGTTGATGCCTTGTGACTGTCATTTCATGAACCCTCTAAACACCATAGTTGCAAAGCACTGAGACTGTTAGTGTAGCTTAGTTTGTGCATTACCTAACCACATCCTGTTCATAATTTCAGAAATCTTTGTCTCTCTCTGTCTATCATTCTTAGTTCAGTGCTTTGACGAATGCCCTTTGAGACCCCAACCCCCAATGCTTTTTAAACTAGAGTTGTAAACTCACCCCACAGCATGCTGACCAGCTCTTGCAGATATTATCCATCTTGTCCTATGTTCTAAAATGGATAAAGACATGGTTTTGAAGGAGCAAAAAAATTGAACAAACAGCTCACTATATTTCAGTTCCTCTGTACCCAGTTCTTCCATAGGCCTATCTCAGTTTGTCAGAACAGAATGAGAAACATGACCCTCTGCATCCACCCCAATACCCATCCTTGCAAGGAATTAGAAACTGCATATTCTGTCCAAGTAATTAATGCCACGTTTTGTTTTCATATTGTTTTTCAGGATTCTGTGGACTCTTCAGCAGCAGGTGTTTTTCTAGTTGGATTTTAGCCCACTGACGTTCTCCCACAGCCATGGAATCGGTATGTTAATGAAAATCATCTTCTACATATTCAAGCCGATATTCCGTCCTTTTATGGCAGTTTGAATTGAAACTGGTAGTAAGCACTTGCTTTTCAGAAAAATGTTTCTGACTAGTTCATACACTATTTGCACTATAGTAAAAAAATATGCAGTACATTGTGTTGTGTGTATCGTTGTTTTTCAAATTTTGGTATAACAACTTGAGATATATACAATTTCCCCTATATCTTTATATAGCATATGCTTATACAGTCTTTCTGCTTTGGATTCACTGCAAACATAGACCCCATACAGTGAGTAGCCTAATCAGACACTGACAAATTTAAATGCATTATTTCCATTCTACCAACAAAGTTGTATTGAAAAAATTCCGCCTGGCACCCGAAAAGTATCAATCTTTATGTGATGATCGCAGTTTTATGTAGAGCATGAAGGCATGGCACATCGAATACCATTCATCGTAGTTCAAGTCTTTCGCAATATGTATATCGCGCTAGTTCATATCGTTATGACGGTAAATTATTTATATATTGTGCAAACCTAGTACAAGGTTTTAGTACTTTATTCAATCTCAGTGGTATGATGATAGAGGTATACAAGAGCACAATGAAATGCCTTTGACCTTGCATGCAGCCCAAAGGGAAAAATTAAATGTGGAAGACGAGAGGGGGCCCTCCTACAGAAGAGTACACCCCTGCTGTGGAGCTGGCCCTTTGCAATAATGAGGGTCGTTCATATAAAAAATTGTCAGGAAACTCCAAAGGGTTTTATGGGTCTCTGAACACTTTTGCGCTTCTAAGGGATCATCTGATGATAGACAGACCAAGCTCCATGGGCGTCCGCAAATAGTGCTGCCATATTCCAAGATAATTAATTGGCCAATAGGTGGTGCTTTTATATGCATTTATTAGTTTTGGTCGAACTTAACCAGCTCCTATGCAGATTTGGTGTGTGAGGTTAGTAACCATGGTGATATCACCTACCATTGTTACACTGAAAACCAATGGTTAAATATTAAATGATCTCATTAATCAGACAAGCCTGAAGCATCTCAAGCTCTTCTTTTTGAACCAAACAACTAGTGTATTGTGTTTGTTTTAAGCAGTATTGTTAAAGACTGCATGTACATGAGTGCACTTAAAAATCAGGCTCTACCTTTTATTGTCAGTCATGAAGGGGACTGTGTGTGTGTGTGAGCAGAAGTTGCTTGTACCAACAGGCAAGTGCAGCAGCATTGAGCTCTATCCACTGGAATGCATGTATTAAGAACAGGGCTTAGTGCATGGCTAACCTCTGCTTTCCTGTCCCTTTGTCAGAGGCTGTGTCTGTGTGTATGTGCTTGTGTGTTAGAGACTGAAAATAGGTCACTGCTTCTGTAGTGCAGCGTTAGCATGTGTCCACCCGAAGCCCTCCATCACCCTCTCTCTGTCCCACTCACACTTATATTGCATACATTGAATACACTCAACTACATCCTTTTTGTTTTGATGATGTTTACGATAGTCCAAATATGTATTGTTGACGCATTGGAGCATTACTGAGTATGAACCCTCCCCTGAAAGCGTGACAGGAAAAAACTAGAGCACCTTAGCATCGGTGGTTCTCCAGCTTGATTGCAAGTCCACTACATCCGACAGTCTAGCTAAGGCTAATCTGCTCTGGATGCTCGAATTTATTAAACTGCTTTAATTTCTTTAAAAATTTGTTAAGATGAGAAGAGTTGGGTCGAGTTTTTTGAGGAACTCTGACCACCACCGCTAGAACCCTGAATTTACCTCTTTGTTTCAAAGGTGCTTTATAAATAAGATTCCCTCGCCTTGCCAAGATCTGTCTTTGTAAACTTTAAAACAAGTGTTGGTAACACCGTCCCCAAAACACATGAACACTGCTTTATAACCGCTAGAGTTCGACTTTTCTGTGACCTGCTCGCAACCTCCTGGTTATCATCTCTGCTCCAGCGGTGTATATCTCTATGCACAAATCGTTTGAAGTTTCAGACCACTTCATTTGTTGATAGCTATGGAGACGTAAAGAGGATTTCAACTAATAAGAACATGTGTCAGAAACAGCTTACCAACCCTAACCCCATTTTTATGCGTGACGTCACAAATGCCTAATCATGTGACGTATTCTGACACAGACAGGATAACATCTGAAATATGAGTGATTCTTTTTTATTTTTCCGAGCAGAAGTGCTCGATCTGTGAGCCACAAAACCAGGGAATATGTGTTATTAGAAATCTCCTGCCGGGTGATCGCTCTCTGCACTGCCTACATTTCTTGACCAACAAAAGTGGCTCAGCCCCCCTCTTCCTCTGCACAAAGTCATCTCGCTCAACTGTCTCCGACTCTCTTACTCTCCTCCCACCTTCCTCTCTTGCGTCTGTTTGTCTGTAGGTGTGCACCAGTAAGAGCCGCTAATGTTTACCTCTCCGAGCTGCCTATATCTGCTTACTGTCAGTGGCAACCACGGAAAATGATCACAAAGCTTATTGTGGTGCCGGGAGTGAAATACATGCTGGCTGCATGGGTGCCTATGGTGTCTGGGCATGCTTGCACCTAACACACACACATACACACACACACACACACCTTCTGCCACTCTCCTTCTTCCTCCCCTCATGTGATGCCAGTCACATGGTTTCCAGGCAAGCGGCTCAGTAAATCAGAATCAGACTTTTATTTTTAACTGCTTTAAATCCGCCACCTGGTCTTCATCACTAGCAGAAGTGACTGAGATGTGACGTGATTAAGACTGGGTTTCGACACCGATTTTTATCATTCAATTGATTCTAAAACACATGATTTATCACGATTCCATATCGGTTTGTTTAGGGATCATTTAGTTACACTCTTGCAATATGTTTTAGCACTGCAAATGTTAGAGTGATGTGTAGAACTAAAGTTATGGGTTCATGGCCTTTCTGGCATACCTTTTAAAATGTACAGGTTAGAAATAGTTTTGGGACCAAAGTGTGTTGAATGGGTCCCTTTTGTCTAAAAGTGGTGTCGCCTCTGTGCTGTAATAGCAGTATTGATATTAATCTGACTGGTATCCTTTAGCAGATAAAAAAAGCAAAAATGATTGTTCAGAATCACACCTTCTCCACTGGTTCTCTCACAGCTCGCCTTTTATCCCCTCCCCTTCCTCTAAAGCAGGGCTCGTTCCTCAGTGGGGATTAGTGTGTGCTGCAGCTCAAAACAGGGAAGTGGGCCTTGCTAGTGGCATTACATAACCCGCCCCGCTAGTGCAGCTCGGGCTGGCCTGGCTGGAGAGACGACTATAGAGGCTTTGTTTTCCCAACCTTCCCTTCTTCCTCCCCTCTGCCGCTCCTCCTCTTCCCCTTTAAGCAAGCTGCATACTGATGCTGTATAGAAGGAGTCTGTTTGCCGGGAACAGGCGAGGCACTGTGGCATGGAGTGCAGAGAAATACGCTAATAGCAAGCTGAATGGTGCGAAGCGCACCTCTTAGGCAGAGGAATTTCAGGGCTGCCATAGGTCATACAATTTCAGGGAGATAGGGAAACAAGGGACTGCAGAACGGGGCTTTAGTATCCGCCCAGGGGTTCCACATCAGCATTCCCAGTGTTTATACAGAAGGTTAGAATTATTTTGAGTGTTGGAGCTCTGTGCCAAATTTCTCAATGTTGACAGGTTATGAGATGCTTTCTAAGTATTTTTTGTACAGCACATGAACACACACGCACACACACAAGCACGTACACTATTCCCCACCTAGCAGTCTGCCACTGTAGGGTGGGAGTGGGTGGCCAGTGTGCTCTGTGTAATGGAGGTTCAGACCAGTTAGCACTCTGACTGAGAAGAAGTAACCCGTAGGCGTGAGAGTGAAAAAGATAAATAGCAGTGCACAGCATCTGCTTTATGCACAACATCTTGCAGCAATGAGTCCTTTGCTTGCTCTTTATTTCTGCATTTTTCCTTGAATTGATGAGGAGGGAATGTAACTCGACACCAGAAGATACTTGGTGTTATTGGTATGAGTAGCAGGGATTTTTTCGTCTCCCACAACAAAACACTTATTTGTTTCTTCTGGCTTAAATTCAAATTTGGGAGGTATTTGAATACCATGCCTACAATCATGCTAGGAGCATATTCAGCAACTTATCTCTTGGCTTGACTGTCACACATTGCTGCAGCGGTTAATGTAGTTCATATGGTCTCGCTACATGGTAAATTAGTCTCTGCATTTCTTCCTTGTTTCTGACTCTTCAGGGGTTTGGTTATTCATATGTGTTGAGCAATATATTTGGTTTAAGGTCACAAAAGCCCTCAGGCATTTCAAAAACTGTTGGCAATGTTTACAAAGAAAAGAGAAAAGTTGTCATATGTTGATAGTGTAAACATTTAATTTACATGCAAGCCCCTTTTGCTATTTAGATATGAATACAAATGATGTGGTTACTCACATTTGGGATATTAATAGTAGTATCTGTGCTGGTGTATGGGCTCAATGAGCAAAGGATGTTGGTTTGCTTTCATCAGGATTTTTTCCTGCTCTTGCTGGAAGGTCATGGTTTCTTCCCAGGCACTGTTTTCCACAAACTTAAGTACAAGTTAATACACACACGCAAACAGGATCTGTACCTGATGGTTAGACTGATTTAGACTCATTGCTTTATAATGTTGGTGGTCTATGAGTTGCCATGAATTCTACTGTCTACTTATTCCATCAGCGTCTTGAAGCCTGTATTTTTAAGAACTGGTCTGTTTTATGTCATTCTCCCTCTTGAGTCATAGCCGCTGTCTTCACCCTTCCTTTATTCTTTTCTTTGTGGCTCCCCTCACTTTATCTTTACAATAATCTTGTCATGGAACTCTAGTTTTTTGGTTACTTGTAATTAGTACAAAAAAAAAGAAACAAATCACAGTTTTTGTGATTTGGTTGAAGAATTCTTCCAATAGTGTATCACATTATGGCAACAATAAATTATATCAATATTATCTGATATGTTTCATACCAGCAGACCAACTGTATGCTTAATGTATTAATTTTAGAATTACGTTTAATTGGAATGCTTTTTTCATATTGATAATTAACACAATTTACACAATAATAGACACTACAACATTATGGTAGATAGTGATCAATGAAGTTTATTATTTTGTGTTACTGGACCCACTTTCATCCCAATGCTTCCTCCCTGGTTATAAAATTTGAGAGAGTCAAGGACTGTGTGTCTCTAGTTTGCATTTGTATACTATCTTGGCGTCATCTCTGCATTTGGAGATGGGCTTGAGTGTGCTTTCAGTATGTCAGCCATGAGCCAAGTTCCCATCAAAGAGTTGCTGCTGCACCAAAGACAGTGTTTAGACGTGATGGCTAATTTTAGAGCAGCTAGGCTCTTGTCCAAGGTGGGGGAGGATAAGATAACATTGAAGCAGCCCTCCCTCCTTACAAAGTTTGGTTTTGATTGTCAAACCAATATCCATCATCCAGCTACATCCATCACCCCTCATTCAGCCCCTGTGAGTGTTGGGCACAAATTAGATTTTTGGGTGTAGATAGATACAAACCTTACTATCTCTGAAGACAATATACAGATACACCAAAAGGACACATACTGCCTCATATGTCTCCACATCAATGTAAAAGAGCTCAGCCTGGATAAGCAGCTAGTTTGAATTTCTAAACTTAACCATGTGTTTGACTAATCTTTTGCTGTATCCGTGTGCAGTGCGAGTCAATTGGCCTTTTTTCTCTAAGAAGGTAGTCAAATCCAAGCAAAGGGCTATTTAATGCTGAATGAGAGCAGATAGCAGCTAAGATCCCTTCTCTACCGTTTCTGGCCATAATGGCAGTGATAATGGACTGTGTTCTGATTTGTTTATGTCAGAAAGGCATCTGGTTTCAGGAAATCTGGTCCTCAATGGTTGTTGATATGTTACTCGTTCATTTATTTATTTATTCTCTACCAGAGATCTGAACTCCATCAATTTGGATGCGCACACAAAAACATGCAGTTACACTCCCCCAGCACATCATACTTATACACAGACCATGTCGCAAAGCTGTCCCTGTCTGGCCCCCCTCCCCTCTCCCTCACACAGCCACAGAGCACTGACCTTGGTTTCAAGTAGCTGTGCTCTGTTAGAAAGCCAACACCTCTCCGGGGATGGGCTGACCTTGTTGTCTGACACACTGTAAGTCTGCACGCCCCTTTCTGTCTCTCTTATTCAGTCACACACACCTCAACCTCAGCGGTCTTTACAAGTCCCTCTGTGTGAACTTCACCTTTGCAAAAGCATGTACATTATACTGTAAAGGAGCAGGTCTCTTTGTTGTGTTGTTTAAATACGAATGCAGAGCTTAGCAGGTTTGGGCTTCTCCCCTACCAGGTGTTCCTTCATCAGACAACCACCTTTTCTCTGTGACAACATGCTCTTTTATGATGGTGTTTGCAGCATTGCACATCATTTTCCCCTCCCTTTATTCTCCTTACTTTGATTCCCTGCAGCTGTCCAGCTGTGCTGTGCAAAGATAGGTCCAGACATGTATATCCATTTCATTGTAGGCTCATAATGAAATCAAATTTAAACAGGTTGTTCTTTATTATGTAAGGTAATTATTACCAGCTTGCGCTTCAATCAAGCTATATACTGGTAAACACGACCCAGAGCATATTCTTACATTTCCAGTCAAGTCGAAAGGAGACAAAATTTGCTGGACAAACATCAGGAATGTTCCTTTGGCTTCCAGGTTTCTGAGGTGGTGGGAAAGTTTGTATATTTGACTGACAGCTGAGCCTGCAGCAGCAGTGAAGCACAATGTAAACAAATATGTCCCTGTAACTGTAGTTCCCCTGACAACAGTTGACAAAAATGCCCAACACAATTTCAAATTTTATCCGAAAGGTTATAGCCTATTAAAATGGTAGGTTTGTGATTCCTCTACAAAACCTCGCCACATGATCTCCTGATTTGGTGAAGATTTGGTTATTGGCCATGTGTGTAGCAACATAGCGCAGTAATGGCCCCAACACTATTCAAAAGAAGCAGCCCTCATTGTATGTTTCACCTACACCTTATTTGAACTTCTAGTGTATTTTACCATTTACAGCCATCATTCTATCACAAACTTCTGTTTTTGTTCTAAGCTTGCTGTAGAGTACTGTAGAGAAATGTTAAAGACATTGTCAGATGTTCACTTGAATTTATCGGCCAGGTCTTTGGCCCAGGGCATTGGTATCTTGTTGAAGGCCATCTGGAAAACCCTTCTGTACTTATTAAAAAATGAAAAAGCAATGCAAAAATGCTCAAACCTGTCAGCATTGTGGTTTGGTTGTGTGCAGTCCAGTTGTGTGTATGTGTGTATGTGGTTTATAAAAGTTGGGCTTGGG
The DNA here is from genome assembly GCA_038501795.1 of Pseudopleuronectes americanus. Classification (NCBI taxonomy): domain Eukaryota; kingdom Metazoa; phylum Chordata; class Actinopteri; order Pleuronectiformes; family Pleuronectidae; genus Pseudopleuronectes; species Pseudopleuronectes americanus. Next base: position 19,587,422 of record CM076716.1, on the reverse strand, counting down.
CCAATAGCCAGCCAGGAGGACAGACGAGGAAGCAGATGGATCTGTTTGGACTTAACCCTTCCCACGCCACTTCATCCTCTTGGCCCTCCTTTTCCAACCTGCACGCCTCTCTGCAGAGTAGAATGAAGGGGGCTGTTGGTTTGTTTGTGTGTGTGTGTGTGTGTGTGCGTGCGTGCATGTGGTTGTGGATGAAGACAGAAAGCAGACAGACAAAACAAGAGGGAGTGAGAAAGTCTTTGCTATTGCAGACCTTTCCATACAGATACAGTCTGCTCTGAACTATGCTGACATATGGCTCCTGCTGCCATGTAGGAAATGCTCTGGTACTCGGCTCTTTCCCCCTCTGGTACTCTCTGCTGTCTGCTCTCTCAGCCAAACCAGCACTTTGCTTGTTTGTCCCACGAATGTCTTGCTTTTTCTGGGATGTTGAGTCACCACACCCAATAAGGTCCACTGGCTGTCTGCCGATTGTTTTAGCCACTCTGCCTCCCTCTCTCTTGCTGTAGCCATCTCAGTAGTCAACGTTTCACCTGCAAACATATAATTGCTGTTGGTGCCATGCTAAAAAATAAATTTTTCACAGTTAGGCACACCCCCCTATACGCAGCATATTTTTTTGTGCTGAGGGGTGAATTGATCGTGACCTTGTTGTTTAGCCTCATTTCATTGCCTGGCCAGTGTCTGTCTACAAACATGCTGAGGAGAGGGTTTGCAAGCTTTGTCACCACAAAATATGTCGCAGTCACTCCAAAGTCACTGCAACAATGCAACAATTAAAATATAATCCTCAAATGTAAAACAGCTGGTCAATTGAACAAACAAAATTAAACTCTCAAACTTTTGTAGTTTAAAAACAAGACAAAAAATGGAACAGTCGACTAAAGAAAAGAGAATTTCACATAATATGTGTCAGAAAGCTTAATATCTGGCTATATTCTGTGTTTAATTGATCTGAATCTCACTGTTTCATAGAGTCACAATAGAACATGCTGGTCATGCTTACCTTGAGGCATTCAAGAGTCATTCAGAATTTGTGTAGAAATGCAGGGTCCCAGTATTATTGGAAATCAGTGTCAGCTGAGTAAAGTTTCTGGAAGACACCCTCCCTCCTAACAAGTGGATAGTAAATAGAAATCCCTGAGGGAAGATCAATACCTACTCTGCCTGTTGATGAGGAGGGAAGCTCTATGTGTGAAAGAGATGCGCGGCATGTTTTATAGAGTAGATGTGCTAACATGGTATCCCCAACATTGCCACCATCTTTTTCCCCTATTGGCATGGCTGGACAGGTCCATCTATTTTTGTATTTTGTTACCTCTGGTAAAGAGGCTATTTTTTCACCCCTTTTCATATTTGATTATTGGCTGGTTTGTATGTTTGTAAAATTACTACACAAACAAAATGTATCAATGGATTCTGCTCAAAATGTTTCTTTGTATCACACTGACTCTTCAACTTCTTTTTGGAGAAGAGAGCAGCTGTGGGTCAGTGCACTGATGTCATCTGTTGCCGTATGGTAACAATAGCTTTATTTCCTCTTGCCATTCCTTCCTTCCACCCATCCATTACTACTACTACAGCCAATACCCATCTACTACACTCTGACCCCCCCCTTTACCGTCCACCAACAGAAATAAGAGCTTTTGTCTTATTGTTCTCAGTGATGTAGATAACCATAACATAAGGGAAGCAGGAGAGCCAGAGTCAAGTAGAGAAAGGGGTAAGGGGTAAGAGGAGGAACACTGGAGGCTAGCTTTTGTTTAAAAAAAGTTGAGTCTCACAGTCTCGTGTTGCTGTTTTATGACTAGATGGTGGGGGGATGGTACGTAGAGGGTTTAGACAGGCACTGACCTCTGAGCTGAAAGACGTATTCAGGAATTTTTTTAAGTCAACTAGTTCACCACCCTCTGGTGTCTGTCTCTTATCATTATCTCAGAGCGTCAAACAGCACCCCAGGAAAGACTGTGCTGTGCTGTTCTTATATAATCAGAACTGTGTTCTTCTCGTGCTTCTTATTCTTACCTCTTGGCCTTTTTTGTGACCTTTGGCCAAACCTTAATGACACTGCATTGACGGTGTCACAAACCTTGCAGCCTTTGAGAAGCTGTTAAAAGGAGAAGGGATTAAAGTTAGACCTGTGTTCAAATTCAGCAAAGTAAGCTAGCAATATGATGTTATGTCATGTGCTTGTTATGAGATGTTGATAAGATTTTCTTTGTATTTTGCATAGTTGCTTCAGTATCATCTGGAGATCAAATACAAAATATGTCTTAATTTCAACAAGATTTAGAATAGTCTCAATAAACTATGGTCTTTGATTATATATTCTCTTTCACCTACTCATAATACCTTTTTGTTCACATTTTCTCTGAATATTTAAGCCCCAATAACAACCATATATCTGGGTTTCAAGTGTCTCTTTTCTCACAGTAACCGTTGATTTGTCACCACTCATTGAAGCACTTGCATGGTAGCTGAGAAAATGGGTTGACACATAATGTACCAGTAAAGGACTTCCCAGTAGCCTTGGACTTAAGAATCTGGTATGTGCATGTGTGATAGCGGTGCAGTATTTTAAGGCTACATACATACACACATTGTTTCATAAAAATAGAATAAAGTAATGTGGGTGTCGCCTAAAATTAGGTAGTGCATGTCCTCTGTACTGATGCCTGGCCACTAACTCAGTTCTCCTTTGTTGTACAGTATTTGCCTGCCCTGACACCACCTTTGCTGTGAGAAGACAGAAATGCAAAGTAAAACATTTCAGGAGTGCTCCTCTGCACCCTCATTTTGTGTAACTGAGAAATGTACCAGTAATTCTAGAGGACCCATTCATATTGACATGGTTCATAAAGTTTAACAATTTATTTGTGATATGCTGTTGATGACATTCATATGGTTGTAATTTGGCCGCATTTTTAGTTTTAGCAAATTCTGGGATAATAAGCCTTTTTATTCCTACCACTTGGTTTTTGTTGTTTTTAGATGACAGTAGGTTTGTGGTGTGTCACTACTAGTTGTGTCAAAAATATTGCATTTAAGTGGAAAAACCCTTGTTGGGCTTGGTTTCTTGTCATGATTAGTTTATTTATCCTTTGCTCTTTCACTTTGTTCTCCTAAAGCAGACTCTTAAAAACATTAATGTGATATTATCATGGGGGCAGATTACAAAGAGCTGGCATTTGGAAAAGTTGGTTTCTTTATATTATTGAGGCACAACACCCTGCCAGCTCTGTGCATTTATTGTCATTGTGTTTGACAAGCTTTGTTTTCCGATCCACATCATAATTTAAAACTGGCATTTTTGTGATCTATCCATTTCTGAGATTGTTTTTTGAAAAAGCACCATGATGGGTGGAAGAACATTGACTTTGACCGGATCTCAGAGAAAATGATGCCTTTTCAGATTTAGCAGGCTGAGCGTGGATCTTCCCGTAACTGGCAGTCGTAGGCAGCAGCCACTCATAGTATGATGTACCATTAGATTGCATCATTCAGATTTAAAGCTCTTCCTTCTCTGTCTGCCTGCCTGCCTGTCTGTCTTTCTCTTTGCTGCTTTACTTTCTCTTGCCTGTTTTATGGATAGCACAACATCCTTATTGTCTCTGATAGCAGTATTTGCTTAGACAAATGTGATGGCAACTGCTACGACTAACTACTAATGTCACAGGAGACTTGTCTGTAGTTTACCTGCTTTGTTTTACTGTCATAGCCCAACATTTATTTTAATGGATTAGAATCAGCCCTGATGGATTAATGAATTATTTCGTCACCATTTGAAAAAAATAAAATCAATAACCATGTTTTACAGCAAATTAGTTAAGGCCTTGTATCTTTGCCACAGATTGCTGTTTTTTTTTCATGGCCAGAAGGGAGAGTGACTCACGCTCATCCGCCCTCACATTTGGTGTTTGTGTGCTTGTGAGGAGCGAGCGGCTTGTTTGTGTGACAGTGATGTGTTCAGATAAGACATCAGAGGTGTAGCGACTGTCTATTTTCTGCCCTGCATCGTTATCTGCTTGCTCCTGGCCACGTCACAAAGCTTGAAACTCACCCACTGCACATGTAGGGTTGTATTGTATTTTTGTCTTTTTGTCAGTCAGCAATGCGCTGCTGCACGCTCTTCATAAATACCAGTGTTGTGCGGATTGTATGGAAGTAAACCGGACACAGATCAAATAAGCAAATTTATAAACTTGTACCTTTTTTATTTATTCTTTTATTTCCAGTCACTACTAGTAACCCAGTCAATGTAGCGATGAGGCAGGTTTTGGTCTGGTTAGGTCATGTTGGCTCTGCTATTATCTTGATTTTGTTTTACAGCCCATGTTCTTGTAATTGGGAAAAATATTGGTATTGGGTTAGGTCCGGTCCCAAAAAACTGAATTCCTCTCTGTTTCCAGTTGAGCTATGTTAGTTTTCTCTCTGGCTTGGACAGAAGATTGCTTCTGGAGCCGCATTCTAGTACTGATTTGGTCTTTGATGTATATGGTTTGTGTTGTGCTTTACAGCATTCACATTTTAACTGTCTCTGTCCTAGCACGTGAAATACTCTTATAATGGTTTAAATAAAGTATTACTAAACATATTAATAGGTGAGAGTTCAGCTTTTTTTACTTGTGCACCAGTTTGCCATTTTTAGTGGTTTTCAACACTAATACGAAGACACAGTTTGCCTGGAGCCAGCATTGCAAAAACTTGTGACGGACGGTTCTTGTTTCTACTGTTTCCTCAGATGTGTCGATTCAGGCAAAGTTTTCAACATTTCACCCAACTGTCCTTAGAATCAGATATTCCATTGTGATTAATACCTTGCCCCCAACCACCACCTCTAGCACTTAACTGCTCTGGATTATCCAGACATTTGGTTCTGCCCATTCTCCAAACTTTGCCTTTCACCTATGACCACCTATGCTCTCGAATCTTACTGATCTTTGAAATATTTGTTGGTATCTTCTACATATATATCACATCTTTCTAATTTAGATATTATTATTTTAGTTTTTTTTAGTTATGCGTTTGTTGAATGTTAGAAACGTCATCAACAGGCCCACTTTCTTGCTGTTAATTCTCTTGGCATTCTCCTTATCATTTTACTAAGGAGCTGTAAGGAAAAACTCCAGAGAGCGTCCAGAGAAACTGACTCACACATCTGCATTATGTCAAACAACCTCTCTGGATAGTCTGAATTTCACTGCATGTCTGAAAGCAGAATCAATCCAAGCATTTTATAAAGACGACCAGAAGCAGGGTATTTTTTACCAGGGTGCCCTTGAGACAAACAAAGGTACTAATGCATCTTTTGTAAACACTGGATTGGTATTTAGCCCGACAGGACCAATCCCCAGCAAATTATTTCTTATTTGCTTTTAGTGCTTATGTACTAGTTGTATTAATATTCACAAGCATTACAGTATTGCATATCCAATCTTTTTCTCATTGTGGTTCATTTCACAATTCCTATGCATTTCATTTGGTTCTACCTCAGTGGGAAAACAAGTTCAGCACATGATAAGGGTTACATTTTATGTCTAGTGAAATACTTCATTTTAATATGTTTGATGATATATCAGAGGTGAAAGCGTCAAATGGAATTTTCTCTGCTCACATTCACTCAAATCATCCCAGCAGGGTTCTTCTTTATCCACTGCAGTCTATCATGAGAAATTCTATCTCATATTTTCCGTATTTTTCATATTTATCTCAATGTGACCCACAATTCCAATTTATAATGCAATGCAGTTCCGCTTTGATATGTAAATTACATTTTGAAGTATGGATTGCATGATTTGTACTATTATTCTGTGAAGACAGAATCCATACATGTTGCTGTGGGTGCTGCTAAAACTGTCACTCTGATGTGGTTGAATGCCCGAATTGGAACAATAAATTATCCCGCTTATGCCTGTATCACACAGTAAAAAGCAGGGGGAGGAATTTATACTTTCACACAAATAAATAAATGACTTGACTAACATGGTAATGGGTGAAATGATAAAGGCAGATTTATCATTATTATGTTCAAGAACTACATTTTCACCTTATTCTGATAATGGAAAAATGTTTAATTTTGGCGTATCTTGGCTAACGCTTGTGAGCACTTTCTTCTTGGCTTTGCTGCTGTGTAGTTCTTCAGTCTGTTTTGGCTTTCCCTCTTGTATTGAAGTGATGTAGAGCACTGGAGCCTGAATAGGCTGAAATAAACAATAGGAAGTCTAATCTCTTCCCCAGCGCTCTCCCCCCTGAGTTTCATAGTCCCGTGTTTAGCCTTGAGCAGAGTGAAATGCCTAATTTTCAGCAACATGGCTGCCTCTCGACAACTTTGATTTATAGTGGAAAAGCAGCTTGTTAGTTTCTTCATTCTTTTTTGTTTCCCTACCTATTTCATCCCACTAAACTTAGTTCAATGAGTTCAACCAAGGTGTAGATGTCAAGCCCTTATACCAGCTCATTGTTGTCCTTTCAAACCAGATAAGCTCCAGTTTCTTCATTGAGCTGCATGGTTTTTATTTTCCGCAGAAATGTTGGTGACCTCAAGCTCAGTTCACCTGTGCTCTAGTTGGCATTGTATACTCCCAACTTTCCAGTGCTGTGGCTCACGTAGCCAACTGGTGTGAGTTGCTGAGAAACGAGGCCCTGCATAGCAGTGGAATAAAACACAGCACCTGTCACAGAGGCCTGAGGGGGACGAAGAGGACATTGCTGTATCAGCAATGCTCTCTGTATGTTTCTTCCCCTACTTTTTGATTGTATATATCCTCCATACTTAGCCAGTTAAGTTTTAGTTTATACTGTAATGGTGTGTTCACCAGCCAAACCAGAAGAGCACACAGCTTGGGAGCTTTCACCAGCTTCTCCAGGAGCTGTGTCTGGTTGACACGTTACCTTTGGCCTACCACTGACCGGTGAGTTTCATTCATAGCACTGTTTGGCTTTCGAGACTCGATTATCAAATATTTCAATTCACATGGGAAGCAAATGACATGGAATTTGCATCGAACCCGCAAATGATGCGGCGCAATAGACGAATGGGACGTTGGCCAAGACGGAGCCATTTAAGTCTCGGTGTGTATCTGGACAAACGGGCAAGAACAAAATTTTCACCTTATTATAATAAAGAAAATGTTAAATTTTTGCGTATCTTGGGAAACGCATCAGAGATTTTCTCTTCTTAGCTTTGCTGCTGTGTAGTTCTTCTGTCTGTTATGTCTTTTGAATAGGACGTGGGCCAAGACAGAACCTTTTATATCTATGTGTGGATCTGGACAAAGGGGCTGATCTTTTCTTTCACATTGTGTTATTTGACACTTTCACTTATTTCTCTGGGAATAATTAATGTGGCTTGATAAAGCATATTTTGGGGACAGATTTCTCATAAAATATAGATCTAGTAGATTTAAAAATGGTTTCATAGGGTGGCTGTTGGATATTTGTGAAGGTACTGTATGTGTTCTGAGTCCCATTCTAGGTATAGTTTCATTTTTATCTCTACTTTAACTATACCGATTTTGAAAGAGACTAGCATTCATTGTTATACTCAAGTGTTCTAACTACTAAACTAATGTATGGCAGTGCATGTTTGTGTGATCTAGACAACTGACTGTTTTCTACTGTAGGCTTACAGCAAAATAACAAATCCTCTCCAGTTGAAGGCTATTTGTTAAGAGCTTTGGCTCAGCAACGCTACGCTTCAGCGTCCGGTGTGTTCAGCACAACGATTTAACATGAGAGTGGGTGGGAGCCAGAGGCTTGACGCTGCGCTTACGCCACGCTTTGGCGTCGCTTCCGCGTCCGGTGTGTTCCCAGCGTAAGACTGTCAAGATTGTAACATTCAAATACTTATAGCAGTGTAATAGCAGGTGCTTTTTGGTGTGTTTTTTTGGTGTGTTTTTTCTGCCAATTTATGAACCACTCTACTGCGTCAGTTTATGTACAATTATGCACATTCTGTGTTTAAGATTAAGAATTGATATTTTGGATGGTCCTTCTATAGTTGTTTACTAGTTTGTATCTATTGTAACACATTCAATTTAATATGTCAATACCTACGATAAAAGATGTCAATTTCAATGGATTTTTACATTGCCATTTCCAGCAAAGACAGGAAGTTAAGAAAACAAAAATTCAATGGAGCACTTCCCTGATTGTGGGAAACCTGAGTTGGAGAGCAACTGCCTGGTGTTCAACCCATGTTCATAGTTTCAGACGGGGAGGCTGGCGTGTTTGTGTGCAAGTCAGTAGGTGGATGGGGGAGCTGAGGGTGGCATCTCCTAATGGAACTGGATCTGTACGTGATCAGGAATGAGATGAGGCAGATCTGCTCCTCACCTGTCCTGTAGTGCAGGGTAAGACACCCACACATACACAATCTGTGTATCAAGGAAAGCCTGCCCTGAGTGCTTGCTGGGTAATCTGATGAATCTCCCCAGCAGCATGTGTGCCCACCTGTTAGTACAGCCCCTTGTTCCCCCTTCAATCACTACCACATTACTGAGAGGGGGGGGTAATAGTGTGTTTTCGCGTGGATAAGTGGGCAAGAGTGGCTTGAGGAATGTAAAGCCACTTAACTGTTGAAAGATGACTGGTTACGGTGTGGTGGGTATAGGACAATATAGGGGTAGAGTGATGTGTGTGCTTTGCTGATTGAACCATTAAGATCTGGAGATTAGTGCTTTTGCAATCAAACATGTGCCATACATGGGCTGCTTTTCCTGGAATCTTACATCCGATCTACTGTACGCTAATGTAGGGATAAAGATGCATGTGTGGTTGAACAAGAAATTCCGGTGTTCAAAAGGCCAAAGAGCCCTCCAGTTCTTTGCCATTACTGTAAAGACGAGCCGAACCTCTGAGCAACTTTTGAATGACAATTAACCAGCAGGTTTGACTCCTTTTGGCATGGTTTTAAACACTAGTATAATAAATTAATCATACTGCTACCTGGTAAGGCTGCATGGCTGACAGCTGTTGAGTGTAGCGTATTGGTGTGACCAGCTGCTTTCCCTCCATGCCAATGTGAATGTAAGAACTTTCTGTTAAGGAGAACTCTACTTGGGCTCATGGTCCCACTCAAGAAAGGACAGAATAGTAGTACTCCACCAAAACAGCAAAACAATGTAAGAATATAGTTTTCAAATCTCTGTTTTGGTGCATGGAAGCTGTGTAAGTGAATCAGCGAGTTGCCAACCCCAGAGCAAATAGCTTAGCAGTTAGTAGCAGTTTTCAGACATGAACTCCAGAAAATGTCTGGAATATTTTGTCTGGAATTTTTTAACAACAGGCAATGTCAGTAACATTCAACAGAGTGTTGGTTCACAGCAAATCAGCGTCAGTCCTTATCATCATTGCTTTCAAAGCTCGTTGTCTTTCAAAATTGACGTTGTGCATTGCTCCTCTTTTTAATCCTGAGGTATTGGAATTTGTCCTATTTTGTGTCTGTTGTGTGTTAGAAACATCAACACACTCACACTTGCTGTTAATTTACAAACTTTTTTATTCAGTTTTATCACATGGGTTCATGACATTTTCAGTAAATTTTACCAGAGGGCTAGCGGGACCTGTCTCAGATATTTGCAGTGTCACATACAGCCTCTCGGGAATATTTCAGGAAAATGTCTGTACTTCAGCACATGTCTTAAACTAGATAGCGACTGGCCAGCAACAGAATACCTAGTTTAGCAGCTATTAAGAGCAGAGTTGAAGGTGACCCAGGTGACCCTGATGATTCTTGTCTTCACCCACCAGGCTCCTGCAGACAGGGAATATTAAGAGAAGAGAAAACATGAAATAGGGCCATCACATGGTACATTCCTGCTAACTCAGCTGAAACACCATAAACCCTGTAGCTGCTTCACACTGTAGCGTACTCTTCAACAGCACTGCACCTTGTGTTTTACTGAGCAGCCTCAGTAGCAGCACGAGGGTTGGGTAGATCTAGAGGTGTGCTGTGATGTAGATAAAACAAAAGCATTAGGTAGAAAAATTAACAAGTGCTGAAGCCACTGAATGACACAAATGTGATGGAGCAAATTAGATGAGGTGATGTCCTTTTCCTGATGTGTGGTTGCTGAAGCTGTTGGCTGGGTGTCTCTCCACAGAAGTAACCAGCACACACTCATTGGTCTCCTGCACTTCCCCTCTACCACTCGGTGGCTTTCACACACTGCAGAAACGTGAGCCTGAATAAATTGTCACACGCTCGCAGATTATCTTCCCAGGATGTTATTTTGTGCAGGGAGGATGTTTGAAATGCCAGTCACAGACACACTGCACCCTCCCCCATCCTCTCTCCCACACACACAGTCTTTTACAATGTACCGTTGAGCAGCAGTGGAAGAGTGCAGTGTAGTATTGCAGAGCTCTGCAGGGCTTATTTTTTTGTGTTTTTTGAAGTGTGTGAGTGTGCCGGAACACATTGTGACAGTGTGGCGTAACGAGGCAACACGTGAGCCATTCTCACAGTGGGACTTTATGGAGAGGCTGATTTACAGCACAGCTATTCACACCATCCTGCTTGTTCCTCCAGACCCTCCCCTCTGTCTTTCTCAATGAGCATCTTCCTCTTGATCTCCTTTCAGTCCCGTTCTAGTCATTTCTTTCCAGCTCTTTCCCCCTTTCCCCCTGTAAAATATAATGCATACTACCTCCTCAGTTAACAAGGGGAGATGAGCAATCTGAGGCAGTGAGGGGGGAGGCTTTGCTCAGCCGAGGCATTGACAGGAGTAGAGAGACCTAGAACGGGTGTGAGCAGCTAAATATAGAGCGTCTCTTTGGAGCGGTGATGATGTCACAGGCCGGAGAGGAGAGGAAAACAGGGGGAAAAGAAGCAATGCAAGACTCGGAGGCAGCAGCCACTTCTTCTAACTGACTATTCGCCAAAAGCCATACACAAAGAGCTGTGTTTTCTATGTTACTGAAGCAAGAGTAAATGTAGTAGTTTACTTTCTATGCAATTATGTCATACCAGGAATTATGATATTTGTTTTGAAATCTGAAGATGTATGATCTATGAGAGAGATGCAGTAATGAGGGCTTAAGTGGTGATACCAATCATTTGGCATAATCTTCAATTTTTAATTATGATAGGTACTTTTTATTATACTTGATGTCAGGGACAAAAACAGTTTTTACTAAATTTCCTTTGCTAGAGTACTGATATTCTTGGTAGAACATATTTGTACTGTTCTAGTTTTGCGTACATGGTGTGACAGTCCCACACACCCCCACCCCATACTCCATATCAAGGACACTACCTTTGTTGCACAAAACTAATATGTAATCCTGTCAGATCTCTAGACGAGATAACTGGATACCTGAATGCATCTGTAATGGTTTGCAGTAAAAGGAAATGTGACGGAGCGCTCGATTTACTGCAGCAAGATCTATGTGGTTGTGCAACCGTACAAGCCCCCTTGTTTTTTCTTTTTCCTGCTGGGTCTGTAGCATAACACATTTCAGATGATGGCTACTACAGAGGGATGTATAATGAGAAACCTGGCTATATAATGCTTTACTGAATTTTACATTTCTTATATTGTGTTGCTGAATTTGTGTGCGTGTACAAGTTTTGATAAATTAGAGAGGCAGAAAACCACACATTGCTTGAATCACCTTATCTGCATGTCTGTCTTTTTTTGCTTTAATGTATCTACATCACATAAATGTATAGTTTGGTACGAAACGGAATGGAAGATTAGAGAACCTTTTTCCCATGGCTACGAGGTTATGTACTGACGATTGGGAAGCATGTGGTTTATGGATGTGACAGTTCTGATGCACGCTCGATATACAGTATGAGACAAATGTGTATTTTGAACATTACAGAATTCAAATAACCCCCAAATTATGAACCTGTAACTAGCAGATGTAAGGGCACTTTTAAGTGTGTGTGACAGTGGCAGAGTTGCTGGTAATCCAACTAACAAAGTCTTTTTTATCAGTATTAACTTTTGTCAGGTCAGGGCCAGTGAGGATTTTATTGCAATGCGGCAGCTGCAGCACAGAGCCATTGCCTATTCCTATTGATCACTATGCCTGGTGGATTTTTTAAGTACAGAAGGTTGGATAGTCTGGTTGGAGCTGTGTATCATCTACAGTATAGATAATACACAGCTACAGTAAAACTACCAGCAGCATATTTAAAAAAAAGTCGATTTAAGATTAACAGCTGTCAGTTTGACGTTTGAATGGATCTTAAGAGTAAATGACGTGTGGTTGAGCTGAGCAACGCTGAACTGGACTATGCTCTTAACCCTTTGCGTTAGTAAACATGACAGCTGTAAATGGGTAAAGTTGTCCCTCTTTATGACCCATCTTTAAACAGAGGAGGGTCCGCCTCACAATACCCCCCTTTCTGTGATTCTCTCCACCGCTCTCAGTCGTTGGCCTTGTTTTTCAGTACATTATATAAGTTGTTGCTCTTCAGCAAGCAACTTGCAGTAGTGCTGTTGTTCCCTTAGTCAGATATCATTCATATGTTTAAGGACTTGGACTTGAAAAGTGTGATTGTCACTCATTTAAGCAATAAAACACTGGAAATAAAGAGTTGTGACTCACTGGAGATGAATGTCTTCTTACCTTTGACCTAGCCTATAGCAGATTTAACATCCCTATCATATAAATAGAACATATTTTATCTATATAAACTGCTTCTTTTTTCCAATCATTCTAGATTTGGCTTCAGGGTAGCATAAACCACATATTATTGTGTGTGTGGGTGTGCATGAGCCTGCACATGTCCCTCATGTGATCTGATGTAGAGTGGCTTTCTTGTGTAGGTTGCTAGGCAACCTGCTGTAGAATTCTCAGTCATAATCTTTGATATTAGCTCAGAGAGACGGAGAACGAGTGGAGGAGGAAGCAAGAATGAACGAGTGTTTTAGAGTGCATGGCTCAGCCCTCAGAAAAACACATTCACTGTCTTAACAAGCTGCAGTCCTCTTTCAGAGTGGCTTTTGTAATAGTCGTGATTCAATTTATTTCTGTTCTAAAAATTGGTTGTGAAGACCATCATATTCTTGGAATTATAATTTTTTTGGGGGAGACATAATTTATAGGAAATGTACAAAGACGTCCTAAACAGTTGAATTAGGTTGCTTATATGAACATGCAAGAGGAACAGAGATTTTATCATGTGGGATCAGCCGTGGGAGATCCTTTAGTGGAGTAAAGTAGGATGGTTCAGGTCTGTTATTGTGACCCACGTAGAATGTAGTGGTATGGAGAAATATTGGTGTAAAAATAAAAAATAAAAAACTATTCATACTGCACCTTGCACTTATTTAAAATGATATGTTCGTATTTTCCCCCCTTTACTCAGAGGGGACATGAACAAGAGGTGGTTATTCTCAGTGGAAGGTGGCTTTTTGTTGTTGCCCAATAGATAAAGCATGGTGTGAGTAGTAATTTGGCTTACTGTGTTGTAATCTCTGTTAAGAATAAATTCAGCTATTCAGAACAGTCAAAATTTCTTTCACCAACACATATCCGGTTGACCTCATTTGCACATTTCCATGGAGAGCCTGCTCTCTGTGGTTATTATCTCCATATTATTCTGCCTTGTTTACACTTGTCTCATTCGTACCTTAACACTCATTCGTACCTTAACACTATGGTCAGACTGCATATAACACCTAACGCTATTCAAATCCACTTTCCCATTGTTTATATGTGTTATTTGCCATAGTTACTGTGCTACTAATGTACTAACAGTAGCAAAATCTCTAATGTCTACAATTGAATGGCATTTTCACAGGCTTTTTCTGAATATACTAGAAAAGAAAGGCAGGGAGAGGGGTTTGGAGAGCTGTTTTCAAGCAGGCTACAGAAAACCTGGAGGGAAAGAGGAGATGCAGACGGCCTTGTAGCTGACTAAAGACCAAGTTGGCGGGCGGTTAGGGAGGCAAGTCTGCGAGAGGATGGAGGAAAGGAGCCAAGTGACGGCACAGAGGTAGTGTTTGTAGGCTGAGGAGCTAGCTAGCACCCTAGCTGGAATGAAAAGCCTTTGTGTGCTTAATAAGATTGCTGGCAGTGCTCCAGCAGCTCTGGCTAGTGTAGGATTAGGCTTGGACAATCAGGACTGCAGGATCAAAACAAGGGGCAGGAACACCAGGGTCATTCTGCTTGCTAGGATACCATCTGCCCTGCTTGCCTGCCTGCCTGCCTGCCGCAGTCAGGGGGAGGGGAGAGAGAGAGAGAGAGAGAGAGAGAGCGGGTGAGAGGGGGGAATGGGGGAAGGGCAGACCAGAGCTCTAGAGGCATCAACAATGTTGAGGCAGAGCTAGGCAGCTTTGTATGCAGCTCAGCTCAGTTCAGTTCAGCATGCTGTGCTCTGCTTGCATACGCACACACTGAAACCCAAAATGTATGTCTGTAAATCAATATCATCTATGGATATTAAAGATCCTCTGACATTGCTATACCCTAACAAAAGGCATTTTAATCGTAGTGGCCAAACGTGATAATAAAATACGCAGCTTTAACAAATCATAATAAATGTCTTTTCAGTGGGATTATTAGTTTTTTGTGCATAGAAAATTAATTTTTCAGACACATTTAATACAATATATTACACATCTAATTCTCACATTATCAGTTTCACAGACATTCTATGTTGTTTTATCCCTTTCGCATGCTTTGACTAAAACTTTATATTTATTGCACACAAACAATTAGGGATGGGCATAATGAATTGGCGATCGATTAATTGATCATTAAGAATTCCGTCGATGACATTATTTTTTCATCGAGGAAAACTATTGCATGTTCGCTATGTGTCGGGAGGATGGAATATCCGAGCTGCCCTGAACGCAGCACAGCGAGGATGTTAGCAGCTGGAGCAAGCAGCCCGGTGCTAGCCTCCGCTGATCGCTGGGCTTCATGTCCTCACCCAGACCCGGGTCTGGGTGAGGGGTTCCGGGAGTGAGAGCGTGACAACAACCAGACTGAGAGGTCCTGAGCCGTCAAATCCAGCTAGCTGTCAGCGGCTAGATGCTGCTCGCTCATCGGGGCTAAAGAGTACAGCAGTGCATATTTTCAAGTGTAAACATTGAACGGAACCCGTTTAACTAAGAGTTGTTCATCTTGTAATAAAGACCTCGATGAGTAAACACGCTGTGTTTTTTCTATTTTCACAGCATTTTTATATAGCCTATAAATAGTGAATTTTAATTCAAAAATATGAAAGATTAATCGAAAATCGATCGTTAATTCTCCCGACGATCGATTAAAAACTTTAATCGAGTGCCCATCCCTACTGAAAATAGCAAAAAATATAGCCCACAGAAATGTTTGAAATGTTTTTTTACCTCAATATACAATATACTTTGTTTTTATGGTCGATATTGCCGAAGGGCGCATAGAAGGAAATTGCATGCCTAATATTATGTGTGTGCGTGCGTGTACGTGTGTAGGTTTTTTAGACGACAGAGTTGATTGCTAAGGCTCTTTTGGGATCTTGTTCAGTATTCCAGCAACGTCATGCAATCAAAAAATGATCTGCTGCCTTCATTTTGTATTGAATACATTCTATTTATTCCCTTTCTTACCCCAAATTTTTTCCTAATTTTCCTTACCCCTTCGTCCGTCTTCAGCTTTATGCTTATCCTTCTCTCCAGTCTCAGACACAACATTACCTGCAGGCCCCATGACACAAACACGCACATACACTCTCTCTCCCCCCCCTCGGTTCTCACACGCTCTCTCACACAGACTAGTACACACAAAAGACACGACAAGCTCAGAGCAGGGGTGGCTTCATATTGGTTCAGTCCCCCCCTTTGTGTTTGTGTAGAATGGATTTGTCCAGCCGCCCTGTGTTGTGCTTGGCCTGCACACTGTATTGTTGGAGGGGGTGCTCTGCATGGCTCCTAGCCTCTCTATGAACTCAGATCTTGTGGTTAGCACTTTCCAAAGACTGCACCTGACCTCCCAACAGAAGTATTTTTGTTAAATCATTAGTGTTTTGCTTGGTTTGCGATTTCCACAACAGATGTGAGACTGAGTGTATAAAAATATCTTGTGTTACAGCAGACTCTGTACTGGGGGGGCTAAAAGTGTTGAGGGTGAAAGCTGTCGTGGGGATGGTGTGAAAGAAGACAAGAGGGCAGGTTGAGGTAAAGAGATTAGAGGACCGTCAGGCTCAGTCGAGGCAAAGGTTGTGGATGGTGGCTTGAGGAAAAAAAAGAGAGGGGGACGCGGTACAGCTGATGTAATGTGTAACAATATCCATGCTCCTTGTAAATGCCTGTGTGCACCTTTTTAGAGTGTGTGTGCATGCGTGCATTAGTACTAAGGGCCAGCCTGCTGGCTCACATCAATAATTCACCAGTCCTCTTAGTGAGTCTCTCCTCCTCCCTACCTCCCCTCCCCCAGCTGCCTCATCTATCCTCCCTCGTTGCCCTAACCCCATCTCTCCTTTGCCTATCACCAAACACCTTCCAAAAACACACACCACACCCTCCATACTTAACCATAATCTTGATACCCTATCCTGTACTACAAAGTCCCAAGCTAGTGCAAGCCAGTGTCCATATCAGATCCCCTCCCCCTCTACTTACAGATATTTTAGTAGTTTCTGTTATCGGGGTTTATGGTCCAGGATTCATAATAGGGACATATCCCAAGATAATCTCAGTTTGTGTGAGAGAGACTGCTAGTGCACCAGGGGTTTCAGGGAGATGACGTAGTTTGTTGTTTTGGTTGCAGCCATCCTCTTGTGGATGGCTGTCTTATAGCTTTTTGGCAGAGCTCCCATGGCCACATTTAATGCTGATGCAGCACAAAAACACAAAGTAAATGAAAGGAGACAGTGGGGGGGAAGAGGAGGTCAGCCTCTCTCAACAGAATTGTATTTCCTGATTAATTTTCCTTTCATATATTTGTATGACTCAGTTGAATCAGTTGCAATGTTATTTCTTAAAAGCCAATTACTGTACCAGCTTCAAACAATGTACTGTAAATCATTTTCATCCAGACACATGGATATATTATGCACATAAACTGTGATACATTTAGGCAAGGTTTTTCTGTAGAACTTTTATATAATCAAATGCCTATGGTTTATTCCAATCAATAACCTAGGGGCCAACAGAAAAAAAACTAAGCCTGGTCCGAAAACCACTTCAGCTGCAGTTATTGTTGCATAAAGTGTGAATGTTTGAGTCTTGTATTTTCAGAGTGATGGCTTTTCCATTTGTTTTACCACTTTTCCTTGTTCTCCTTTTGCTTTGCCTTAACTTTGCTTATCACCAACACTCGCTGCCCATGCTCTCCTTCCCTCATCGGGCCGTTTCAGCCCAGGTCGTCTTGTAGTGTGAAAACTGCACCATTGTCTTTGGAAATTTGTGGGTGAATCAAAAGAGGAGAAGAAACAAGGTGCAGGGGTGTAGGTAATTAGGAAACCAGATCCACGGCTTGGCTTCAAAGGCAACTAGATCCCTTTGCTGCACTTATTGATCAGCCAGGAATGTTGCTGGTCTCCTTGGTAGGGCTCTGAGATATCATGGAGACACTGCACTCACACCACAAACATTTGAATCTGTATTTTTCTTTTTTTATATCGATTTAATATGCGGTAGAAATATAATGTTGGACTGTTCACCATTATGAATATTGAGAGTCTGTGATTATCCAGCACGCTGTGTATTTTGCTTTTCATGTAGGTTTTAGGAAATTTGATTTTCGGTGTTTGTCATGAAGTGTAGAGATCAAAAGAGACCACAACTGTGACAGCCATTGTATTATTTAACTCCTTCTTTCCTGTCCCCTAATTCTCTTTCCCATCCTATCGTTATCTACCCCCTCTTGCTTTCCTTTTTCCTGTTCCCTCCCTCCCAGAGAGCAGGCACATACAGAGCCAAGTAAACACTTTGATATGCAGAAGGAATCTCTCTTATCCCCCACCCCCTTCTCTTTCTCTCTCACTCTCTCTCCCCACAGCCTATGTAGGTCATCATGACTCACTCCTTTATGCTTCAAAAGCCGGATCCCTGCTCAGTTGCTCTATCTTGAGCCCTCTCACGTTCATCGTTGTGTAAGAGAAGTGTTTGACAGAGTGTGCAGGCGACCATTTTATTTTTTAAATGGTTTTCTTTTGAATTCATACTGTAGGTTTGTAGCGTTACTTCTGTAGTTTGTTTGCTTGTAGCAATCATTGCTTTCAGCTGCAGCATACAGATTTCTTTCTCGAAGCAAATTTGTTTGTTCTCCTCTGCATTTTCTCTGACCTAGATGCTACAGCAATCAGATTTAATATTGTGCTGTGTCAGAAATTAAATGCTTTAGGCCTGTTTTCAGGTTTGTGGCTCAGAGTTAAGTTTAACATTTTCCTATTTCTTTTTTCGACTTACTTATAGGCAGATTTTCAAATTTGAAAATATTTCATTCTGATTCTCTAATCACCCATGCACATTGTGTATGATTTTAGATAGATTTGACATATGTTCCCTGTTTTTAAGCCCACATCCATCGCGTGACCATGTTAGCAATCCAATTGGGTTAAATCCAGGCCAGTGCACGCTGCACATCTGTTGCTGGTGCTCGCTTTTGCTACTCCTCCAGCCGGCTACCTGTTGAATGGTTAGCTCACTATTTGTGTGCTTCATCCTTGTGAGGGATTGCAATTCAGAGGGAAGCCCCTTTTTGTGCTTCTTCAACACATAGCAGAGTATCTGCATATGAATGCAGCCTTCTGCTTCTCCACACTGCCACTGAAGAAACACCCCCATAAACGCCAGGCCCTCTTGACATGTATGTGTGCTTACATGCATGTGTCTGCAATGTCAAAGAGGATAAATCATTCTTTTGGCATTTATATTTCAAGTTAGCAGATGAGACCAAACTATGCTGAATGTATTTACATCATCTGCTTGTGAGTGTGTGTGTGTGTGTAATGTAAGGGTATGGTGAAACGGCCAAGGGCTACAGTCTGTCAGAGGCGTTTACTAGTGAAAGCCAGGCTTTGAGGACCATCTCACTATTCTGACCCAGATCCCAAAAGGCCTTAGCATGTCACATGTGTATCCTTTTGTGCTCCTCTCTCCAGGGCTGCTTTTATATTGGCCAGACCTTAGATGGATACAAAGGAGTGCACAGAGGCTTTTTTTGATGAGTCACTCAGCCGAACAAAAACAGAAGGAGGGGTGAAGGAAAAAACACAATGCCCAGATACCCCCCAGCACCCAACAGTGCTCCCTGAAAAGATTCCAATATTACATCACATACAGCGAGGACTGACAGTTAAGAGTGTGTCTAGTGGTCTTAATGGTGGTCAACCGATACGCACTACATTATGGCATAACATAAAGGGACATGCTGGGAGCAAATTTAAAATGCCAGGTGAGCACAATAAGCAGAGAGGCTGAAGAGGCTTGTGCATCTGTGTGCAAGATGAGGAGGGGGGGGTTGGATGTACCATGGTAAAAGTAAAGCTTTGTGAAGGAAACCTGAGAAGGCTTTGGGGCTTTACATTCACACACCTGTATCATCTGTCCCTTCTCCCCAGCCTCAGTGCACCCCTTGTCCCCTGAAATATTCCATCACGGTCCCATCTTCCAGTCACTCCCATACTCCTAAAACCAGAAACTATGTCTTGATAAGTAGGGACGTCCCGTACCATTTCCCCCTTCCCGATACCTACCTGAACCTGGTCCTTGGCTTATACCGATCTCATATTAGTGCATTTAAATAACAAACTTGTACAATATATTTTCAACATCGATATGCTACTAACCCTGTATCGAAGCGATAATTGCTATTATTGCTGTATGGCCTGGCTCCGGTTTAACACTTTGAAAAATAAAAAAACTGAGATGAAACTGAAGTCTTGCATTCAATACACACATTTTATTTGTGGGACTTTACAGCATGAAATGTTACTGATATTTCAGCTAGCTTTGGCTAATACTACACTTTACTAAACTAGAAATCATCACTTCTTTGCTGCTTTAAAATAAGTACTTGCCAGTGACAGTCCACTGCAACTGCTGTTCTGAAGCAGCAAAGAAGAAATGATGGGGAAAATAAAATTAAAGACTTATCTTAGTTAAACTAAAATGTATTATGTATTACATAATATGTTTCTGTATCGGTATATATATTTGCGTTACGTTCTCGCCAGTGCCCAACCGACCTTTTCGTCAGTATTTGAGAATTTTCCAATGCTGGTATCAGAATCTTTATTGATAAGTGAGTCCTTCAACAACCTCTGTCCATGGATCAATCCCAAACAAAGACTGGGAGAGCTTCAAATTCTGTGAAATCCTGTCCTCCCTAATATGCCGTCATTATTATCAACCTGCTTTTAAAGCCTTGTCAGCCACTTCTCTCTAAATGCACTTGTGTATTTTCCACTGGTGTAATTCTATGTTATGACATGTATTTCTATTCAGTAGTTTTCTCCCTCTGTCTCTCATGCTCATCTTCAAAGTAACTTTTCCATAAGAGAGTGGGTGTTTGCACTGGGCCATCAACAGGAAATTCCAGACTTGGAGTGTGGGGGTAGGGGATGGCTGGGAGAGAAGTGAGAAGATCAGTGTGTTTGGCAGTTTTATAAGAGCACCCAAAGGTCTCTGAGTGGTTTGGTCTGCATAAGAGCTCCCTCTGGTCACTTGAATAGGAAACAAAATTTAGCATCTTCTACACTAGTTTTGAATGGGCTCTCCTTCCTCCTCCTCCTCCTCCTCCTCCTCCAATTTTTGTCTTCTATTCTTCTCTTGTTTCTCAGTTAGATAATATAAATTTTCATGTTCATGCATGTTCCCATCTTGCATAAATATTTGCTTTAAAAGCTGCAATATAAAGTGTTTAATCGTTGTTGAAGACACAACGGAACTTGCCACCAAGCAAACAGTTAATGCAAACCATGTATGGTATAATTACAGGACTGTATTTATTGGTGCTTAATTCATGTTAAAGTTTTGTGTCGTTAGTGGCCTTAAAATTGAACAGGGAAGAGGCCCAAGCAGTGAAAGCCACTGCCGATCTCCATTTATACATCATTCTCATCCTCTTTCTAGTTGTCTTTTGTATTCCTCTAATGAAAACAGTGTGTACTGCCTCTGCGGTAGGGCTGCACAGGGTTATGGGGTAAAGCTCTAATTGGCTAAATTGCATTCATATGTTGATAGCTGTTGTCTGGCTGGAAGTGTGTGTGTGTGTGTGTGTGTGTGTGTTGTGCATTTGTGCACATCCGTTTGCAGGTTCAGATGTTAAGAAGTGATACCTTGTGAGCACCAGAAAAATAATTCCCTTAGGGTAGTGCCTCTTTCAGTTATTGCAGTTTCCATTGCTGACGAAAATAGTCTGCACACATACACACTCTCTAGACACGCAGACTCAGACACACACTTACACAAAGAGTAAAAGGGATGATAATTCTAAACTGGGTTGGGTTGTGCTGCTTGGATTAAGCATTAGATCACTAGGTCTTGCTATTAGATAGGAGCCATTGTTTCTTCGTAATAGTCTATTCATCAAGTTGCTGGTTGGGGTCAGAACTAGCCTTTGTAGTCCAGAGTGAGCGATGGTATCTTTATTTATTCCACTACTCCTTAGCTGGTATGGAAAAGTCCAAATCGTAATGGCAATAGTGTAAGAGATCATAAGGTTGAGATTTTAATACAATACATGTTTCCCTCCAATCCAGGTTGATGATGATGGAAGATTTCAGGGCTTTATTTCATTTCTAGTCTCAGTGCTGGTGATAGAATATAGGGATGTAGGTGCTCTGTGGCTTCATTGATGACCATTCAAGGTATCCTCAAAGGCTCTTTCCTCAAACCACTAATTGGAGCCTTTTTGTTCCACTTGATGAGTTTATTGATTGTTTCATTATAAGGGAGTGTGGCCTGCTACAGACCCTACCTGGTCAGTTGTTTGCATGTCTTGCCTTCCTGTTTGTCGTATTTGTTCTGCGACACCTGAAAGTCTTGAATCTTGTTGTTGTTTTTTTTACCAAATTTCTTACCTTTTAATTCTTTTTAAAGACATGATGTGTGACAGAAGTATTTATTGTCTGTTTGACAGATTTGATCTATTAGTTAAGTTTTGTCATCTAAAGTCAATAAAGACACTCAGAACTCATTGTCACTGATAAATTAATATCCTCTGTGGCAGCAGAACACGTTACACCAGCCTTCAGAAACTCCTGCCACTAACCAAACACTTGCAATGTAAGGCTGATTAACTCTGACATACCCACTGCCAATGAACTTTAAAAACTAAATTTATTAGCCTAACAACATTAAGGCTACATACTAACCCAAAATGTAACCATGTCTGGTACTTGCTCCATTCTAAAAGAACACCAATTTTAATAAATTAACATGCGGTACATTTTCTCCCTAGCTGCAAAGAACTCTTAGCAGCTTGTTGTGGAAAAAATATCGCACCCAAGAATTCCTGCTACACCTACTAGACCAGAGACTGCTGATTTGTAGGATCCTACTCTAGATTACACTATTGAAACATACCTTGTTTGCATCAGATTTTTTTTAACAGAAACTAAACTGTAACTTGTAATCAAGTGGCATATTTATCTGTTCATGGTGACATAATGACTGAGCTCGTCAAAGACTTTTACGTGGCATCCACTACGCATTGAGCTTCTTGTAGTTTCAAGAAATGGTTTTCACACACACAAACACACCCACAAAAATGTTAACATGCTAATTCTTATTAGGAATATGCACACATATCCTTTTTAAGCAGGCCCCGCCCCAGCCCTCAGCTGGCTGTGCTCTGCAGTAGCAGGTCTTTCATCCTTCCATCCCTCTATCCAGCCCAGCCCAGTGATTTATAATTCATCTGGGATCCTGCGTCCCTCCACCCCTCTGCACCAGGACAGCATTAACATTCTGTTTGGTCCCCAGCTACTCTGTACCCGTGTGAGTGTGCGTGTGAGTGTTTGTGTGGAATGATTCCTAGGCCCAGCCAGTGAGGCTCCATTTGGAATTGTTGTTACTGTAGCTGTATGCATGTTCATTCTGTTCTGGCTCTGCCAGCGTTCCTCTGTCATTGTAGGCATCAGGTTGCTTGTCTGGCTGTCAGTCTGCTTCTAATCTCTGCTGTTTGTTCTCCTTCTCCTCTGTCTTCATAAGTCAGCTGCCTGTCCCTCCTTCTGATCCCTGTGTAATAACAGAAAGCAGTGCGGCAGAATGTTTTAAGAGAGCAGCTGTAATAGGGCTGCACAATTAATCGTAAAAGTGATCTTAATTTTATTTTCCAGATCACATCAGGTGAGTGGTTGATGCTAATTTTGGATCTAGTTTTTAGCTCATAGACATTGTCAAACACACCAGCAAAACAGCTAGACATACCTGAGTCCAACATTCTCACATGACGACAAATAGGAGCAATTAGTGAGAAAATCAATAAGAGAAGGAGAGAGCTATAACTGCTTGAGCAAAAAAAGTGTACGTTTAAATGTACAAGATGCAATTAGCCATTGTAATGAAAAGAAATAGCAACAAATAGCATGGAGATAAGCCCATGTAGATATGCGTGCAACAGAGCAGACCTACAGCTGCTACAAACAGTGCATGTGTGAGGCTTCTACTTAAAACTGCTATGGTTTTATCAAGGTTTCTTCACGGCATATAGTTTGTATCAAATGTGGGATGCTTTTGAGATGTTGGCAGTTTCTAGATCAGTCTGTGTGTGTGTTTGTGTGTGTTTGTTTGCATGTGTGTGAGAGACATTATGATGCTCATCAGTGGAAAGGTCATATCCACCCTCTGTGCCTCTCTTGCCTTGCCTCTCTCTCACTGTTCATTATCCATCCAGGCTTTCTCCCTGCGCTCTGCAGTTATTTTTACCTCCTCACGTAATCCTTAATTAATGTAGATCTAGTCTTTGTGCCTCACATTCTACGACCATACACACTTGCTTGAACGAACGTTCATTCATGTTCCCTCCAACAGGCGCACACAATCAATCATTTATCTTCTCTGTCAGTCTCTTGCTGAAGCATAATGATCTAGATCAGACACACACACAACCGCATCTTAACATATTGCACACTGTACAATCACAAACTGATTGAGTGGCTCAGGAAGCTAAAGCATTTACCATACAACCATCATGCTCTGAGTTCAATACAGAATGGGACCTCTTGCACATGCCAGCTCTACCTCATTCTCCATCTGTGTTGAATAGTTTACAAAAATGTGACATTTTCATGATTTCAATTGGTGACTGAGCACACATTTTAGATTAAATTTGAACAAATATGCCTCAAGTTTATTTATTATAAGTTGAAAATTTAAACAGTGATGGAATGGAATGGATCTAGATTGTTAAAATACTTATATGATGTGGTATGAGTCAGAGAAGAACCCGGTAAATGTTGGTGCGGATCCAGGAACATTTTCACTCTTTTCCTGGGGGTTAGTTTGTTCATCCTGATGGAAACAGGCATGTTTAGGGGACTGATTTCTGTAAGTTTGCAAATTGGTGCATGCCTTGGCTGGGGTTTGCGCTCTACCGAGTACCATTCTAATAAGAACTTTGTGAACAAAATCTAAATTATGATGTCATAAATGGTTGTCCTCCTCTAAATGTTATAATATCTTAAGCATTACTTGGAACAATAGCTCGTTCCCTACTGTCCAGTCTGTCAACAAAAAACACTGAAAAGAGTGGAGCAAAGCTGGTTGCTAGCTGTCACAGCAGTGGTGAAACCAGAGCTGAAACTTTTGTACTTCACAAGCATGCCGGTGTTATAAAGCTGTGCTTCTCCTCCAGTCTCTGCCCTATGCTATAAGCAGCAAACGCTCAGTCTTGTATTGACGTCACTGGTATGATGAGTGTAAGAGCCTAAATAAAAGAGGCTGCAAATGCTGTATGAGGTATGGGGCAGCACTTCAGGCTGTGCTGTTAACCCCTGGTGCTTTAAATCACATTAAGATGTAGGACCGGTTTCTGTCTTTATGAATAGGACCTGGGAGTTGTATGGGTCATTTTTACTTTTCATTTAGATCTGTGTATTGTATATTATGATGTCTATCCTCAGTTGATGTCCATTACTCTTGCTCTGGAAAGAATAACCATTAACCATCTGCAGATGACTCATCAGCTATTTGAAGAGGTCATTAGTGTTATAATTCTGCTTACAACATCTCGCTTTTATTGAATCTTGCTTTACTGTTGTATTGCTATACCTACTTATTTGAGTTGGTAACTAAAGTTGTTGATGATCTTATGTTAAGGATTTGGAGGATTAAATGTATCTTTATCAAGGCATAAACATGACCTATGCATTGTCCATATTGTTTTGTTTTGTCTTTCAAAATATGTGTTATAATAGTTCTGTTTTGAGAGAGGGGCTCTCTGTCTTGATGTTGATCCATTGAATTTGGTTTTGAACTTCAAGCAAGACCTAATTTGATTTGCATTTGTGATGAAGAAAGGTTATATGGGTTTAGATTTAAAAGGTTGCAGGACTTCTAACAGTCTACATGGCATCAGTAATTATATTTTGAGTGGGTGTCACTTAAGGTGGCAGCTTCAAAGATTTAAGCTCAGGTTGATATGGTGTCTATTCTAGTTGTTGGAACAGCAAAAGTCAGCAGGGCTCAGCAGCAAAACCAACTATTGTGATATTATTCAAGAAGTCAAGTTATAATTGGCTTTTTTTCCTTCATTCTATGAGCAGCTTTGATCGGATGTTGTGCTGCAGACCTATGAGTCTGCAAAGAACAACTCACAGAGAAAGTTGTTGTTTACCTCTGTGAGAGTTGTGCAACCTGTCGCTTGAAGCACTTTGACTAACAGCTCACTGTGGCTGAACCACCTTGTTTCATTACTTCCTGCAATATTTCAAACTGATCCACTGTCAAAAAAAAATGTTTTCTATATTAATTTTGGATGAACGATTTGTCAAGTTCTAAGCTCACCATCACATTGCCTTTCCTGTGGCTGCTTCATAATAAGAAAACTTGTGTTTTGCCACTTGCATGCCTTTAGCATCAAACCACAACAGTAGGAAATGTTATATTTGCATTAGCAGTTACTTAATAGAGGAAAAGAGTGAGCTTGTGCAAAACAATATTTAACTGGAGTCCCCCTTGAAAAGAATTGTGACTGGTAACTAGGACACTTAAAGATAAACTTGCTATTTTGGTGCATTTTGTACTTTGCTGTGTGATTATGATCCGAATTAGCCTGAGTACATTCCCTGCATGGAAAGATGGGTCAATCAAACATGCTGCTGTTCTTTCCATCACTGCTGCATGACAACCGCACAGTCAGGGGGTTGGAGATGTGAAAATAAGGACGAGTAATCCAGAGAACTGGAGCAGATAATGTGGCTTCAGCTGATGTTTGAAGTGTCATTTTTGTTGTTGTTGTGTTTGTCGTGGTGCTGGTTGTTTTGCAATCTTACACTGATTTCCCTGCTGCATGGTGTGATTACTCCAGCTATATTGTTTTTTGGACTGTTCTGCTGTTTTGCATTGTAAAATTTGTTATGCATTGTGACTCCAGGCCACTAACTGTGTACTTCTGTAGAATGTATGATAGAAATTACATATGTCAGCACATAGGAGGCTGTGAATGAGTGAAACAGCCCTGTTTGGTCAGACGGTGATCCAAAGGTCATAAAGTGATTGAATCCTTGTTGCTTGAGGTTGAATCGTAGAGGCACTCTTTTATCAATTGGTTCCCTCTCTCCGTTCACAGTAATTTCACTAGCTTCTCTGATAGCCCTGCATCTGTCTCATCCTTGAGTTGCTAGGTAACAGGCTTTCCGTGTGAATGTGTGTTTGTGAGTGAGTGTGTGTGCGCTTGCTTGCCTGCGTGCGTGTGTGCTGACATGTTGCTGTGGCAATGTCAGGCTTTAGCGAGTGAGAGGAGAGAGGGAGAGATTGAGAATAAAAAGAGAGGCAGATGAGAGAGACGTACTCAGAGAGGAGAGGAGGAAGAAATGAGAATGAGTCAGAGCACTGATGAAGCTGAGGGATTGGAGAGGAGAGAGCTAAAAAAGCACTAGATTGTCTCTGGCCTTTCCTGTAGCCTAGCTGCACTTATACATGCTATATATATATATATATATATATATATATATTGATATATACAGGACTGCAACTATCTTAGCGAGGTCACTGGCAAAGGCGGTATGATTTACCAGACTGGCAGGCAGGCAGTAAGCACTGAGCTCTTATTGGATGGGACAGAGAGGTATAAGGGAGAGTGAACGTGCTCAGAATAGGAAATCAGAACAAGTGATTGGATTCCTCCCCACATCTCACTCCTCTCTTGCTGTCTGGCTCTCTCTACTCCTAGAGACTTATGGATAATGGAACCACTCCCACTTACTCACATTTCAAATATATGTTTGTCAGTTTCCAATGCCCTTGTGTCTCACCTGCTGCTCATATCGATATTTAACCATAAGCACATGTTATTGAGTAGAAAAATAAATTGAATATTGAGAAACTATTGAACCCAGAAACTTTAGTTTTTCTGAAATACAACCTAAAATGCAAATTGGTAGGCTAGCATTTTAAACCATCCTGTTTCCCAAAAGCAGACTTGTGGAGGAGCTTGGCCCCCGCCCTCCAGAAGTATAGATAATATCTGTTCTTTGATTCAATACTATGCACACAGCAATTCTGCTCTTTTCTTACTGCTTTTGAAAGCACACTGTTCTCGTCTCGCATAATGCAGCTTTCCTCCGAGTGCTTGTGTATGTGTTAGCACACATGTTTGTGTGTGTTGCTCTCCTCTTTCCCTACACAGGTTTATAATGAAGTGAATGGGCCCAGGTCAGGGACTGAGCAGCCAAGCTGGGCTCTGGTTGCCAGGATACAGCAGCCAAGACGGCTGGTGTATTTGCACACCAAACAGGCTAGTTAGCTGCTGCTGCTGTCCTGTAGACCGTTTTCCTGCATAACATGTCAATAGATTTCCATGGGCCCTACTGGGTATCCACACAAGGGCTGGTTGATATAGTTTAATTTTGAAATTACAATCACAAGAATTTTTACCGAATGTTATTCTTGAAGTCAGTTCAAGACCACATACTTAGCCTGATGACTTCTTGATCTGTTGGAATAAAACTAGTTTTAAAACTGGTTTTATTCCAACAGAGAAATTGGGAGAAATTGGTTCACACCTATTCTCCCAACCTACGGATGACACCTGAACATTCAAAACATGATCCCGTCACCATCCACATAAATACACATTGGTAGCCTAGTGAGAGTAGCACACAACTACAATAAATTACAATCTTTCCCCTGCCGTAGCCTGAGGGTAGGTGGGCGCAAAGCAATTTTTTTTGTATTATTTGCCTAATTTATGTGTGCTTGTTTCATTTGAGCTCGGTGTGAGAGCCTCAACTGCAGCAGTCTCTCTCTGCTTTCTGTTTCAGCCCGTGTGTCTTGGCCTTTACACAGTCTCTGTCCTTCCCACACAAACACAGAGGCGAGGGGAGCAGAGAAAGAGACAATTTTGTTAGGTTAAGTGCAATAAAACCTTTCCAACAAGTGTTTTAAGTCCCTGTAAAACCAGAATTGGACAGACATGGAACCCAATCGTCTTGAGTGTGAGCCTTTTTGTCACAAGTTGTACATTTTACTACCTTCATATAAACTATAACAAATATTGGGTGATGCCTAAACAGAACACAACAGGCTGTGTCAGTGTGTATGGGCAATATTATCTTTTTGTAGCCTTCGGTTTAAGGGATAGGAAGTAGAGTACCTCTATGTAAATATATTACAGTTGTATGCAGAATGTGATAAATACACTGGCTTTTGACTGCCTGTATGTTTTTAGCTGTTAGCCATTAGCTAGTGGCACAGAAAATATTGCTGCAACATGATTTGTGTTGGATACTTATTAACTCAGTTAAATGTGTAAGTATTATTGTAGGAACACAGATTATCAGCTCCACTAAGGAAGCTCTTTCCCCTGTCTATTTATTTCTTAGTTTGTTCACAAGAGTATACATAAATAACAGATTACCATGAAACCTGGTGGAAGTATGCAGTATGGATTTGGGAAGAACCCATTAAAGTTTGGTTTGGGGAGAAGTTCCAGGATCCGTTTATTCAGTTTTTTTTAACACTGCAGCCTTTTCTTCTTATTTATTTTGTTGAGATTTTCACTGATTTAAGGTGATGACTTTCCAAAGGGGATAGAATTTGGCCTGAGAAAAGAATGAACTGAAGTCGACTCATAAACATCTCTGGTATGAGGACACTTTGACCTATATAACATTTGCTCCTCCATCTCTGTTTATATGCATGAGCCATAGCGCATCTGTAAACCAACACCAAGCTATCGGTTGTCTGGCTGTCAAAGAGTGCGCTGCTGATTTGTGTCTGATTGTGCAATAGGCAACAAGGTTTTGCACACTACACACATGAGCGGAGAGCAACGTGCCCATCCCTCTATGCAGCTGCTGTGTTGTTCAGCTGTTAGTGTGGAACATTTGAGGTGTGTTTTTGTGTGTACAGTGAGAGTTAGGAGTGGCCTAGGGTTTGTGCAAACAACAGCTTTTCATCTCTGCACCTTCACTTCCTTTATCTGCATCATATATCTGTTTTCCTGTTGCTGTATTTTATTATGTATGGTAGAAAAAGGTTCAATGAACCGTGCGTGAGGTCACTTTATTCAGTATTAGTTTAGCAAATGTCTTAATATCTCAAATATCTATAAATACCCCAGGATTTTAAACCATCCTGTCATATCATTAAAAAAATACATTAATGAATACAAACATTAAAATGATTCAATCTAAAGCTGCATCTGCCAATATTATAGTGTCAGCTTTTATTCCTATTCATAGTTTATAAGGACTGACTCTGTTATTGAAACTGCTTTTGGGGCCAAGATCATTTCAGCTGGAGAAATTGTTT
Organism: Pseudopleuronectes americanus; assembly: GCA_038501795.1. Lineage (NCBI taxonomy): Eukaryota > Metazoa > Chordata > Actinopteri > Pleuronectiformes > Pleuronectidae > Pseudopleuronectes > Pseudopleuronectes americanus. The sequence goes on along the minus strand of CM076716.1, from coordinate 19,557,558 downwards.
CTTCTTAATTACATGACAAGTGCTCATTTTGCATGACAGTTTCACTAGTTGTGAAATAATTTGACACTTAAGATAATTTAGATTTTTAAATTACTACACATTGTCCTAACTTCAAGGAAGCCTCAATGTAATGTGTTTGAGAAACTAATTACCCTTGTACTATGACGTCCCCATGTAAGTGTGTGCCTGTGGTGTGTGTAAGTGCGTCTGTGAGTGTGCACACAGTATGCTGCAATATGCTGAAGCGTTGGCCTCTGTCTGACCGCAGAGGGAGTGGCTCAGAGGATGGAGAGGATGCTACAGGAGAATGAACTGAGAAAGTAACGGGGCACAGAAAGAAAGGGGTGTGTGCATTTATGCAAGAGACAGGGAGAGTGGAATGGAGAGTTGTACTCGCAGGTCCTTTCCTTTGTTTGGCAGATATTCTTTCTTTGGCTCACTTCTTACCATCTCCTCTCTTCGGTCATCATCTCAACAGCCCGGTTTAACTTGATTGACGTCACATATAAAACATTAAAACTCAATGTGGCTGTTCCTCAGTGTTAGGGTCAGAGCATGAGTATTATCAAGAGATGTCCAATTTGGTGTGGTTTGAGTTTTCTTTTGAGACTGTTGGACCTTGGCTAAGGTCTGGACTCTTCTAGTAAAAATAATGTTATGTGTTAATTCCCCACACTAAGTTTTTACTATCACGTCAACCTAAAATTACAGCCTTGCTTTGTTTTGTATTTGGGGCCTGTCTAGAAACAGGATACTGGCCTAGAAAGTTCACTTCCTCTGCTGCTCATTACAATTACCATAAGCTTGTGATTTACCACTCATCTTCTTGCAAATGTGTATAAACCCAACCTTGTGGTTTTCATTAGATGCACAAATGAAATTAAGTAGCCTGGTGGTCTTGGCTCGTGTTGAAAAGCTATTGATGTGAAAGTGTAGGTGCATGTTGACCAGTAGGGACATAATGCACAATACAGTATGTTAAATGTTTAAAGGGTCATAGAGTTCAGGGTTACTAAAGTGCTGCTATCACGCCAACTACTCTCATCGTTCTGGCAACAGCAGAATAAATAATTAAAGGCAGATTTCTTTTTATTATTGTATTTGTTGTTTTTAAGACGGTCATAAATAAATGTTTAATGGTGTCATGTTTTTCCAGCCTAAATCCTTACATTCATGAGTCAAAGTATCGTGTGCACTCTAATCCTGCTTATGTGTTTTCACCCTTTTGGCAACATTTTCTCTAACAGTTTAAATAAAAAAGTCAAACTCTGGAGAACACATGATCAGATGCAATGCTGCTTGACCACATCACAAACGATATATATTTCTATTGTTGATAAACATAGTTTTACATTAACAAATTGGTTCAAACAGTCATATACACACAAATACACATATGGGACTACTTAAGTATTTATAGCTAACAACACTTCACTGAGTGATACACACACACGCACAAAGTCAGTCGCACACTGCTAGCAGATGTTGTGTATCTTTTGATTTGGATGGAATTACAAAGGAAATGAGGCCTGTGGTTTTTTTAAACAGGGTTTCCTCTCCATAACTGTACCTTTGTGCGACTAGGTGTTTTCAGACATAATTTTCCTGTATTTCGCATTTCAGTGAAATATTCAGTTGCTATATCCGCCCATCATAGTTGTCCCAAAATACTGCTGAGATTATTGTTCTAGAAGCCCAGCTGACCCAGTTAAGGCGTGCGTGCGTGCGTGTGTGTTTGGGCAAGGTTTGTTTGGTTCTGAGAGTAGTTGACCTTCCCTTCCACATTGTTTGATGTGGTGAAGGTGGGAGTTTAGGAGATGTTGAAATGAGCCTCACAGTAGTAGCAAATGGGGAATAACAATGAGCCATAGGAGAGAGGAAGGGGGGTGTGGTTTGCTGCGTCTCATGTGTCTCTCTTTCCATTTACCAGAAAAGGGGGAGCAGTACATCCTCTGTACTTGTGTGCCTCTCCGGTTGGCTGGCTGGCTGGCTCGGTGGCTGTCTTGACTTGACTGACTTGACTGGAGGGATATAAATAGCAGTCTTTGAGTAGGATAACTGCGGAGGGAAAGAAAGGGGGGATGGGCGGGGACATGTAAGTGGCGCTAGGGAAGATAGGAGTGCCAGTGTCTCAGAAAAAATAATGCCGCCATGGTCTCATCTGTTCAGTCACTCAGTCAGTCACAAGGATGATTATACTTGGACGCACTCAGAAGAGAAAGTGCATTATGGAGGGGAGAATTGAAGGGATGGAATGTATGATTAATTCATGGCCCTGTGAAGCTGAAGGCCTCGCTTCATGAAAGAAGGCAGTTGGTAGTAATGCACATGTTTTGTACATGCACAAAGCAAAATAGAGAATGAGAACACCGAGCACATATGACACTGCAGAACCCTCTGTTGTTTAAGGTCATGATCAAACTAGGGTTGGTAATGAATAATCGTTATTCGAATATTCGTTCATTAAGAATTATTCGAATAAAAATCCAAGCCTAATGAATATCGTTCTAGTCCCGTCCATTATGAGAACAACATCTTCCGGTATTTTGAGCGAGCGCGACTTCCTACAGTAGATGAGTGTAACGGTGCTAAATCCCCGTCAGATATCTTAACGGACTATTAGTTCAGGTCAGTGATGTGTACATCTAAAGAAAATATGTATTCACTCTAACCGCCCTATCCTTTCCCGTAAAGTCACAGACCAGGGTTCCTAAACTGAAAAATAATCACATTTTTTTATTGTATATATGTATATTTATTTATCATTCAGATAATGGAACATATATTTTCACAGTGAAGGCCGGTGCATGCTTCTGCAACTGCGTCTGCGGCTTTTCACGCCTCTGTGGCGCAGGACTCGTTGTCATTCATGCTTCCCCAACCGTTGCGCGTGTTCACCGCCAGAACACTAGGCGGAGTAACGTGTTTTGTCGAAGACGACTTCTTTCTTCTTCTTCGTTGACTGTTTATTAACATCGCCACCGCGGCTCCTCGTAGCCTTTTTCTGGCGGACAAATCCGCCAGTCAGTGACGGGTTATACAAGTGGTCATACTTTCGGATCTCTTCTGACAACCGCTCTTCTATTTGGTCCATATTCGTTCTTCTAAATCTTCCGTTGTTTCTGCCGGTATTATTGGGCATGAAACCGGAAATGCGACCACGAAAAGGATGTAGTTAGCAGACCAATCACAGCCTTGCGGGCTGGCGGAGGCTTGCGGAGCTTTGTCTATAGTTAGAAAAATTGTGCGACGCACGTAAACACGTAAGAAGGGATACATAAGCACGTAAGGGGCCCGGAAAGGCTCTTGCGCTTATGGGCCCGTGAAAACGCAGAAGCAGGCACCGGCCTTAAGCCTCTTTAACACAATTCAATTCAAGCAACAAAATCGAACTTCAGTATATATTCGAATTTAGTATCAGCGAACAGAGACTAACCAAATATTACTTCAACACGTCATTTAAGTGCACTGCACCACGGTGGGCATGGAGTCCAGATATCGCAATGGAATTGTCCATAGAGTTCGAGCCCTGCGTCATGCCTTAGCGAATATTCGAATAATTGTTCAATAACGTTATGAATATTCGAACATGAAACCTCCTTTAAAGTCCCATCCCTAGATCAAACCAATCACTTCTACCCTATAGATTTTGAGTTCTTGCTGTTTGGAGACAATTTTCAATGTCGTTGGCTGACTAAGTTGGGGGTTTCCTTGAATCAGGATGGGGGGAAGTTCACAATTACAAGGGACGGCTGTCTTTGAGAATCTAATTGGGTTTGTGTTGCCAGTCACTTTCCTGGAGTCATTCCTCAGCTGTTCCTAGTTCACTCAGTAGCTGACAACCTTGGTGTTATGCAATATCTGACATTTTGTGTCCTGGTCTGTAATTCCTTAATTCTAGTGTGTCAATGCTTTGGTTGAGTATAGCTGAAGTGCTTAAAACTTTTAAATATTACAAAGCATATTTTTAAGTTCTTTAGTCAGACGTACCTGCTGCAGCAGCAACCTAGCCGGCTGTCCTCCCTCTCAACTGCTCTTCCTCAGGAGCAAGGGTGTAATGGTTCAAAATAGAGTGCTTGATGTACCGCTAATGGCTGCATTGTCTGGCAGTGTGTAAATGTGTTTTCAAAGAAACCTAGTGGCCAGGCGCTAACCTCTACCCTCCATCTCTTTTTCCCCTTTCTCTTTGTTCCAGACGGTCGATGACGATGCAATGGCAGCGTGAATGAAGATTGGCGTGGGGAGAGCTGAACGATGCCCAAATGTGGGGGTTCTAAAACCCCCCAGCTGGACCACTTCCCACTCAGCACCGACATGGTGGAAAAGCAGGGTGGGAAGAAGGTAAGACTTGAAAAACACACACAACCTACCCACTAACCAAATGCATTTCTACAGATAAAATTCCAGTGTGTGTGTTAGCTGATAGACACATGAGGTGGTATCATTTATATTATCTCAAACACAATATGAATTTGCTCTAGCCACAGCGTCACTGTATGTCATGGCCTTTGTAGTAGCCCAATTTCAACCCACAGCTACATTTGTTATCAATGAACAGTTATCAACATCATATCTTGGTACCAGGAACGAATTGGATGCGGTGGTTGTTGAGTTCAGCAGGAGTTACCCAGGCCGTGGCAGCCTGCCATATTCTAATCTCCCCTGCCACACTTCCATAATGAACCCAAAAGTTTTTTACACTTCCCATAATAACATAAGAGATATCTAACTCTGTGTTTTGCTACATAGCTGCATTTCATAGCTGTGTGCAGTACTATATGCAGCACTGTTTGCTGTATGCTCACTCGCACCATTATCCGCAGCTTCATAACCATCCACGCAGTTGGACCTCATAGTTTCATGTGTGCAACTTCAAATGGGAATGGGAGCAGTTCTCTCTCTAATGCCAGAATTACTGTCGCGCTCTTTAGTCGGTGTACCAGTCACGCAGAATCTGTCTAAGCATATAAGAGTGACCTTGATGTGTGTGCGCATATTTAGTTCATATTTCCTAACCTTTCCAAGACCACTTTATGACAAACCCGTACATGAACTATTGGCTACTGATTAACAGTTTTTCGTTTTCTTGAAATTATGGGGAAACAATTTACAGGATTTATCAGCCATATTTAGGAGCAACAACAGTAAGGTTGGCAGGTTATGACATATTCAGTCTTGATATGTTTGGAAGGAAGCATATCCTTAATTTGACACAGGTACGGTCATGTTGTTTGCAGTGGAGCAAAGTGTGAGGCGCAGCTTGATGATGTCACAGTGTGTGCCAACTGTTAAGCTACAAGCAGCCGCACCAAGAGTCAGTGAGAGGAGAGGTAGGGCTTATGCAGGCATGGATTTACAGCCCTCTGCAAAGGATTGCATCAGACTCTGGCATGGAGGAAGGGAGGGAGGGAACGAAGAGCACAGGGGTGGGGTGGAAAATGGAGTGAGAAGAAATGAGCAGGCATTGCTAGGAGACCACAAAACGGGGTGTTTAATGAAGGCAGATCTGAGGAAAGTCTCAATGTCAGAGCTGTCGTTAAGTTGAATTCACAAATGAACAACATGAGATAAGGTTCTTAGTTATTTGACTGTTTTCTTCTATTTACTTCCAACTCATTAGGTGTCAGGTCGAACCAAGTTCAACATTTTCGGTCATCTTTTATTTATTTTCTCTCTCTCTTCCCCCAAATCTTAGTCTCCTTTTCCTCATGGCAGGTGTGTGCAGCATGCTTTTGTGTGAATTGTGGGTTCTCTTGTAGAGGCCTTTGTGTAGGCAGGGGAGATACAGACAGCGAGAGGAAAGGAGAGCGAGAGAGAGAGACAGGAAGAGAGATCGGCTGGCTGTAGCTGACAGTGTTTGTCTCTACTGTACCATGACATCATAGTCTTATGACTCGGGCAGGGCAGGGGGAGGAGTTCACAGAGTCGACACATAATGGAAAACCTGCCCCGAGGGTAGAAAGAGATGAGTAGGGGACAGAAGGTAGTACTGAGAAATTAAAAGAAATAAAGTGAGCGTGTGTTCAATGTGTCTGAGCTGCTCTTGTGTCTCCTTATGAGAATTTAAACCCTCTGTAAATAAAGCATCATGATTCAACGTATCTGGACCTTGCAACAAAACACTCAATTGTTTGTATGCTTACGCTTTGTGTCCAAATATTTAAAATTAAGAAAAAATCAACAAAATAACAACAATCCCTGTTCAGAGAAGAGTTTTAGCTCCGCATCAGAAATCATCTCTGTTTATATCAATACACCTCAGGTGTATTGATATAAACACCTTTTCAGGTAATTATCCTGAAAAGTTGGTTGCTTAGTTGCAGGAAATGGTTGGTTGCTTAGTTGCAGGAAATGCTACAAACAAGCAAAAGAAACCCACTGAGAGTAGGGGTTGGCAAAGCTTATAATCTATTATCCATGTTTATTTAATATTCCTGTTGCATTCACCACTTCACAGAATATTTAACATGGGTGTCTATTTCATTCTCTCAAAAAGTCTCCAGTTCTGCCTGTCCAGATTAGAAACAAACTCAAGAGTTTTCAAAATAAACAAGGCTAGCAGTAGTTTTATTGAAATTCAAGAGATTTGAAAACTACAACATATTAGTACTTTGATATTCTTCTGAATTGAAGCATTTTGCATATACACAAAATTGAATTGTTAAAAGGCACAACAATATTTTACGTATCAGTAATCATCTTATTATTGATTTAAAGATTTCATGGCTTTATAATTGTGAATGATACTTCTTAAGGGTCAGAAACACGTCTGTGTTTTTTGCGTTTAATATGCGTTGGATAAGTCTAATTCCAAAGGATATATCCCGACCTGGTAACGTGTTTTTTTAGTGTCCTATAGCATGTCTATGACATTATCACACAGAAACGTATGATGACGGCTTTTTAGTATTTACATTATGTGGACAAAGCACAAAGCAACTCTTTATGTTCTTTGGTTCTAACTGTTGTAAAGCTGCTAGTCATGATAAGCAAGTCATTATCACAGTCATATTCCAGTACAACAAAGAAACCTGTTGAACAAACACATAAGTATTTACATCTGTTGATAGCACATACAGTTGGGCTTGTGATTGTTTCCAGCAGCTGTAGACCACAAAGCTGAGTCGGCGTCAGTGCTGCCTCCTCTCCCTGTGCCTTGCTGTTTGTGCTGCGGCCAGAGATCCAGGAATGTAGGAGGAAAGTCCATTGAAAGGTTTTGCTTTGCAAAGTCCTTAATGGAAAGAAGAGTCAGGGCAGAGAACAGCACTTAATTCAGGAGCAGGCTGCACATTCCCTGCCGACTTAAACCGGTCTGTGTTTGATAGCCAATGTCTAAGTTTTACTTTTTTAAACTTTCTATTCAGAAAACAACATAGATATCGTGTAAATTGGAGTGATCAATGGTCTTAAAATCTTAACCATGCCTTGCACAGTGTTCTTCATGTTCTGATTTGTCTCCTTCACAGGATAAAGTGTTGTCAAACAAGACGCCCAAGTTGGATCGCAGTGATGGGGTCAAAGAGATGAAAGAAAAAGCCCCTAAAAGGAAGCTGCCCTTTACTGCTGGAGCTAATGGAGACCAGAAAGATTCTGACTCAGGTGAGAGATTTTGGCATATGTATGCGTCACACCGCCATGTGGGTATCAAAAAAAATTGGGAGTTATTGCATCACATCCACTAAAACTGGCAGGAAGTTTTTAGCTATTCCTTGTGATAGGGAGTTGGGCTTTTAAGTGAAAGAGCTCCCAGTTCCTGGTTCAAGTCATTTGTGTGTCTGTGGCAGACCCAAAGAGCTTGTTCCTGCAATCACAGTCAGAAAGGAGAAGACGACCACACAAAATCATGATCCAATTAAGTGGGGATTTGTGTAACGTACAGGTCTGACCAGGTCCGGCTTTGGTAAGGCTCCGGCTTTGTGTTTTCTTTAATTAGGCAGAGAAGGACTACTGCTCGTGCTTGTTTGACTTTGGGCTTTAAGGGTTCAGGATTTAGTTTGTTGATAATGGTCCAACTCAGAGGCTTTGGTAACAGCCTCCATCATCAGCATTGGCTGAGTCGCTACATTGGTTTATGTTCAGCGATTAGAGTTGGAAAAATACTTTCCATTCCAGGCTGGAGTGGAAAACTAAAAGGGTGTGTTGCACCAAATTACTTTTATGGTTTGGGGTCATGCATTTTTCTTGACTTGTGTGTAATTTTGTGTGTAGCGCAAGGGAATTGTGAATAGGTGAAAGGTTTGATCGAGAAGCTGTATCTTAAATATAAATACAGACCATTTACCTTGCTTGCTCAGTACTTTAATTGTAACTCTTGAATTCCTGTCTTGTTTTGTGCATGTCATTGCCGTTTGCATGCTAATACTGGTATTTGAAGATGATTTATTATTCCTCAAGAGTAGTGTGTTCCTTTATTCTAATCTGCTGGTTTCATTTCATTTACATGTTGGCTGTCTCAGACTGCTTCTTGTAGCTTCTGGGAGAATGAGAGAAACTCCTCTCCCCCCCAGTAAAGGAAGGTGTGAACTTTCATCTCAGGAACAACAGCAGGACAGTCTGTTAGTATGCTAATAGTGTGGTCTGTTATTCGATAGGGCTGTATGGTTGTTCAGGCCTTGACTCATCTGTCTGCAACATATTCTCAGAAGAAGTTTCTACCACAGAAGCCTTGAAATATCCAGGCCTCATGCCATTGTTGTTTATTACGATAGATTGCAACACAAAATCGTATATAAAAGCTGTGGCTAGGCTAATGCTTGGTTGGATAATTTTCTCAGTATCAATGCCATACTTTACTCAACTGTGTGTTGAGTCGTTGTTGTTGTTGCATAACTCTGTTTTATAATCTGACATGTTGTGTCGCCTTTCAAGTTCTGACCCTACTGGGTCAGCATCTAGCTGCTCTGCAAAATTTCACACCTCTGATACATCACAGCACCCACCCCCCTTGCGACCTTTCCCCACTACACACTCTCCTTTCTGCTGTGGCTTTGGCTGTTAGACATTAACTACGACCATGTGGCAAAGTATCATATACCAACAATATTTTCTACAATCTTGTCCTTGCTAACGTTGGTATTTGATTTATTATGCACACATGGTAGTTAGGCGAAATAAAGTGCAGAACAGTTAATGCAACTTATTATAGAAAAAGTGATAGTGTTTTAGTTTCTATCCTTTTTTTAAGCAGTTGGTTTTTCTGTTCAATTTGTTAATATGTTAGATTTGTGGTTGCTTCACATAACCAGGCATAATGGAGTATGAAAAATATCTGGAATCAAGTAACCACAGGCAGATTTCTCACTATGTAGTTCTCAAATCCTTTCCAATCACTTTTCATAAAATTTTGCTTATATTTTGGCCTCTCTAAAATGTTTCAGCTGTGTTCTTTATATTTGTGTTGTTTCGGAACTATCTTCTGTTGAATACAGAATAAGCGTTATTCTCTAGCCTGAGCTCAGGCTAATTTTAAATCAATATTGCTTATTCGGTCTGCCAAGCAGGTTTGTTTGTTTTTTTGTCTTTTAGTCAGCAGCATTACACAAAACTACTTGACAGATTAGCATGAAACTTGGTAGAAGTATGGGTCAGGGAAGATCCATTTAATGTTGGTGCGTTTGCTTACTGTGAATCCTGCAGAGGATCTCCTGCTGTGTTCTTATATTGGCTCCTCTGGACTTTATCAAGACTAGGAGGGCCAGACGGGGAAGAGTCCACAGAAACTCTGGACGCTCTCACTCTGACATTTTTGCGTTCACACATACAGAGAAAGTCCAGAGGACCTCTGGAGTTCAGTGGATGTCTTAAAGCAGTTTATGGGTGTGTGAAATTGGTGCAGCTTAATTCAATTTAAGGGACTGTCGGCTTTGGCAGAGGTATGTACTCTACTGAGTTCCCTTCTAGTTTATATATCCTGTACAGCAATTCTAATGTTGTTTGTGTGCATTGCTATGAAATCAGCCTCTGATTAGCATGTACATGGAAGGTGCCTGATTTGTGTTTACAAATATTACAAGCACCTACTAGCAAACTAGAGAAGTGAGTAGGAGTATGTATTGACTGTATGCCTCTCAATAGTAAACAGCAGATGATTTGAGATAGGGTTAATCACATCCCTCAGAACTACAGCTCTCATAATTTTGCAGAATCGCCAAGCCTCCCTTGACCTCCTCATGAGGAGCGTTAGACAGCAGCATTCTTCCTTCCTGAGGTCATCCTCCCCTTGTCCTCTTCACCACCACTTTCCACAACAGCAGTTACACTTCAGGGATAGATGCTAGAACAGTCTTGTCAGATAACGACAACACCCACACTAGAGATGGATAATTCTGAAAGTGCTGTTTACTCGTGAAAACCGCCAGCGTTTTCAGGTCATTTTTGTGGACATCAATGATGCACCAAAACAAAGGGAAAAAAACGAATATTTTCTTCTTGCCCCTACTTGGAAGTTAGTCAAGTTTAAAGCTCCTTAAACCTAAGGATGTGCTGCCATCCTTTTTTGTTGTTGTTCAGACTATTCATTTGAAATGGTTGCTTTTCTGTGTTTGTATTTAGTATCTTTATTGAAGAGCCCCCTCTTTCAGTTTGAGAGCAGGACTTGCATTGAGTTTTTTTTTGTTTGGACAGATTTCCTGCACTCCAGCTTCAACCAACTCCAGTTTGACTATAAACTCCCCCCTCTTCATATTAGAATTTTAAATAAAAAGTGACGGCTCTAATATATAGAAGGCCAAAACGAACCCAGCCAAACAAATATTTGAAATTTGCGGTTCTGTGCTCTACATCATGTGCTCTTTTTGTGTCTCTGTGCAGTTTACATAAATGTTCTTAAACGGAGTCACTTGACTCTCCTTTGTGCACTCTTTTGTGTTATTGCAGCCTTTCCTATTGGTTCTTTTTTGGCGGTACAGTAGTGATGGTCATGTTTTGTTAACGTAAGCTGAGCCATGTATAGAGGTTTGCAAAAGGAGCCGGCACGTCCGTCCGTCCCCCCCGGGAGATTATAGCTTACAGAGATGTCTCTCTGACTCGCAGACTCGCTCTGAATACAACCAGAAGACAAAAGCTATACACTCATGACCTAACTAATTTAAACATGGTTTAACACATTAGCCAGCTGGACAGAGAGGACAGACACAGCTTTATACACCACTATGTTCATTGCATATATTTGTGAGTCTCTCTTGCTCAATACAAAGCATTGACAAAACATCCTGTTGGCCACTTCCTGCCTCTTCTCTCTTAACTTCCTGTTTATGCAACCTTTATGAGTCCCTAAACAGAACACGTTTTTGTTTCTCAGTCCAACGTGCCTTGGTCCGAGATACCTGGTAAGACTGGTTGGAGGGGTTCTTCTTGTTGTTGAGTTTGTTGGCTCACTGAACCAGACACCCTCTTTGTTTTGAGATTGGCTAACACTAAGGGATTGTCTGCATGCCATATCAAAATCTAACTCTATTATAGCTTGACATCTATGTTCGATGTGGTCCCCTCCCACAGTTGAGGTAGGCAGTCTATTCATGGCCTGACTCTCCCTAGCTAGCTTGTGTTCCTTTTTATATTCTCCTTTTCGCTTATCTTGTTAGTCAAGTTTCATGCAGTGAGGAGAGTTAGGTTTCAACCCTGTCCGTAAGCTGAGCAATATCATTTTACTGAGACAAACAAAGGCCACAGCAGTGTTCCCTAAATGGACCACCAACTACCACACTATATGAGACACAACGTTGTGCAATTGTTCATATGAGTGATTCAGTAATGCACGAGTGATGTGTCTTTTTGGTTCACGTGATGATGAATAATAGTTTTGTGTTTATTTTCTCCAATTTTGATCTTTCTCAAAATTCTCAGGATGAGAAACTTAAAAAAAAATCCTATGCCTCCTTTAAACATGTGGAACAGCCTTTTTTTAATTTGTATTCCCTGTAGTCACTTCAAAATCATTCATATTTGTACAAGCACTAGTCACTGGGTTAAAAAGTTGTACTTTTTGCTTCACTGGCAAAGCTTGAAAGTTCCTAAAGTCCAGTATGAAATAGTGATCTTTCTCCAAAAGTCTGTTCAATTATGACATTTTTTTCCCTTTCCAATACTGAATCTGATACCTGGACATCGCCTTTCGGCTGCTATCGGGGACCAATCCTTTCCATTGCATTGGAAGTGATGATTTTTTTCATTATTGTATTGCCTATTGCTAGTGTTGTTAATGGCAACACTCCTCGTAACTGAAGTCCTGCATAAGGTGCACGTTTACAGCGTGAAATATTGCTGATGTTTTAGCTAGCTATGGCTAGTTCTACACTACTGGAAATAACTTTTGTTCCCTTGCTCTCAAAGCAGTACTATAGTACAGGACAACTGCTGTATTTAAGCATGGAAGAAGAAATGATTACTGTGAAGAGAGAATTTAAGTTTTATTTTGGTGAAACTAATATACATTAAAAAAGTGGTATCGGATAGTTATATAGATTTGCATAGTCTTTCATGCCCAACTTCTTATTCTGTCGTATCAGACACATTTCTGATGCTGGTATTGGTCCCAGAACATCTCTCAAACAAACTGTCCCTTCTTTTTTGTGTCACCTGGAGTCTGATCCATGTGATGATGACTCTTGTATTAAACACTTTTGCCTTGTGTGTTGTTTTTCAGGGCAGTCCTCAATGTGTGTAACAGCCGCCTTCCTGGTTCCCAATCTTGTAAACATAGTATGGAAAGGCAAGCGTAGCACTTTTTTCTCCTCTGCTGCCCAAAAACATGTTTGGACTGCTTCTGTGGTTCCCGCTGTTAAAGTCTTAGCAGAAGGAATGTGTCTAAATGGCAAATGCTTTGGAGAACGTGAGAGTGCGTCAAAGAGGGGTGGGGGCACATTAGCTGTAAGTGCTCACAGATGTTAGTGAAAGTTCATCAGCTCTGTACTTGTGACTGGAAAAATATTTTCCTGGAAATCTTTAAGCCACCGGAAGCATGAGCCGCCATGCTTCCTTCTCGACTTATTTACTTGTGTTTTTGTGGCCTGGAGCAATGAGGCTAGACTTGGAATGAACAAATGTCCCACACAAATAATACTTAGACCTTTCCATTGTTCTACTGGTACCTCTTTACATGCTCATTTGAATCTGCAGGTTATTTCACTGCTGTAGGAGTCTGTATCGTTGACAGTGTTTTTTAGCAGTGTGCTGTGAGAGTTGTTTCCCCTCACTGATGAAGTGTTGCAATCCTGTGTAGCTTTACCCTCCGTAAGGGTCATCAAATGGTATGTTGCCACTGAAAATAATTGCTGGGTGTGTCTTTGTGGAGCAGCTGCTTTTGTCCAGTAGCACCGTGTCTCCAGTAAGCCTGGCATTCAGGCAGGCATGTGGTGACCTTGGCAAGGCCATGTTGAATTGAAATGTACACCAGATATTTCATAATAACTGTGGGTCTGCCAAGTCACACCCTCTTTCCTCTCCTCTCGTTGTGGGCTGATTGGCTTGGAGACAGGCAGACATAAACACGCCGCCTGGTAGCCCCTCCCCTCCTCAGGGGCAGCTGGGTAATAACAAAAAAGTCGCCCCCTCCTACCACCCAACCTCTAGCATACTGGACTACAAATGTGTAGTATGTACCTTTTTATAGAGGATTTTTTAGATGGTTTAGATTTCTTTGGCTGTGGAAATACTAAGTGTGAGCTGCATTGGGTAGACTAGATTGTAAATGCAATACTACTTTTAAATTTTTTTACTTTTTATAAACATTTTATAATTAGTCTTACTGAAGTCATGCTTTTGAAACTTGGTCAGATATTAGAAATGCAGTTTGTACTGTACAGCTTTCCTATAAAAATGAATGCAGTTTAGTTTATATTACTAGTGTTAATATCTTTGGTAGTCACAACAAGAGAGGATCATCCATCTATTAGCTCTACCTCTTTTCATTTTGTTGGTCACGGTGTGCAAAAGCCAATCCCAGCTGGCTTTCAGCGAGAGGTGGGGTAGACCCTGGACAAGGTTGGCAGTCTGTCACAAGGCTGATGTACAGAAACAAACAGCTACGACCCAAACATTTACACCTACAGAAACAAACAGCTACGACCCAAACATTTACACCTACAGAAACAAACAGCTACGACCCAAACATTTACACCAACAGACAATTTACCCAATTTATGTTTTTTGTGGGTATAACACTCATAACACAACCATTACTCTCCCATGTCATGAATTTGTTAGTGTGTGCATGACTGATCATGTAGTGTCTATACAACCCAATCAAATTAACTTTCCTCCTTTTTTTTCTTTTATCGTTACAGAGAAACCAGGTCCAGAGCGGAAGCGAATTAAAAAGGAGCCTACCAACACCCGGAAGGCGGGCTTGCCGTTTGGGATGGGGATGCCAGGGATCCGGGCCGGGTACCCCCTATCTGAGCGGCAGCAGGTGGCCTTGCTCATGCAAATGACAGCTGAGGAGTCCGTCAACAGTCCAGGTGCGTGCTTATCATGGAGGCCACGTCCACTGTGGACGAGAGGCAGAGGAGGACAGGGAGAGAGCTTTATGTTGAATGTTCATGCCGTTCCTTGCGCGTGCTGTAGATTAATGAAGGTGGTCTTGAAGGCCGAGGGGGACGGGGCTGATTGTTTTTTTGTTTCTGCTTTTTAGCTCTGCATCTTGAATCTAGTTACACAAGCTAATCCACATAAATTCTTATTGCAGCTACTATATAGAGCTATGCAGTCAGTGAAATTGGTTGTTTTCGTAGCAGCCTATAATAGTCACATATTGTTTCATCAACAGCAGTGATACTCTTTTCTAGAATACAGCATGGGGGCTTCAAGGAAATGAAACTAAACTACCCTGGTTGGTATTGCGTTAGACTGGAACTAATGGCGCAATTTCACAATCTGAGCCAAATCGCAGCCAGACATCCAGATGTAAAGCTCCTGCAAGGATTTAGTTTTTGTTATAAATCATAGTTGCTGTCAGATGGTAGATCTGGCCTAGTTAATAACATTTACAACCTACTTATCCTCTCAAATTGAAATTTTTTTGTTGCTGATAAATGTATTGGACACAAACATTTTTTTTAAAAGTGTTGACTTTTAAGATTTAGTTGGTTACGACCAATGTATTGCTACCTTTATGTATATGTAATTCCTCTGTTGCATGCCTGTCTGCATGGACGATGATTAAGTGTGTGTGTTTCAAATATTATTTGTGACAATAGCAATACAAACTCAATAATGTAAATGTGATTAAGTCTTGGATTTAATCTTGTAAATGAGATGAAATGAGCTCAAGTGAAGTAGGTCCAACCACTCTGCTGCTGACTAGTAGGGTAAGCCTGCCCCCCTCTGGCTGAAAGCAGTTCAGATATATTGATATTCATAGAAGTCATAATCGTATCAAGAAAATCGTTGTCTTAATATATTGGACCTACAAAACTGTTCTAGTGTTAAAGTGCTTTGTCCATCTCCGTCCATCAGACACAACACCAAAGCATCAGTCGCAGTCCAGTATGGGTCAGAAGGGAACGCCAAACTCTGCATCTAAAACCAAAGACAAAGTGAATAAACGGAATGAGAGAGGAGAGACTCGGCTGCACAGAGCAGCGATCCGTGGAGAGGTACGCCGCATCAAGGAGCTCATCAGCGAGGGAGCTGATGTGAATGTAAAAGACTTTGCAGGTGAGAAGCTCTTGTAGAGATTGTCCTTTGCTTTTTGCATGAAGCAATATATGGTACTTCATATTCTGCATACAGCTCTCTTACTGTAAATCTTCTTTTGTTTAGGCTGGACTGCATTGCATGAAGCGTGCAATAGGGGGTTCTATGATGTGGCCAAGCAGCTGCTGGCAGCCGGAGCAGAGGTCAACACCAAGGGCCTGGATGATGACACCCCTTTACACGATGCATCCAGCAATGGACATTTCAAGGTAGCAAAAATAAACACTTAGTCAAATCGGATCATGTCTGAATTCTGTCAATACTATTATCACAGTAGTAAAGCTTTAGAGAGAAAGAGTTATTGGTGCATTAATTTAGTGTCCACTATATGTAATATAAATGTTCTTAAATTAAAGTATATATTAAGTAAATATTTCATATTATTTGTTTCAGGTGGTTAAGCTTCTTTTACGGTATGGAGGGGACCCACGTCAAAGCAACAGGCGAGGTGAAACACCACTGAAGGTTGCCAACTCTCCAACTATGCTGAATCTATTGCTGGGGAAAGGCACGTACACTTCAAGTGAAGACAGTTCATCGGGTACGGAACAACAAAAGTCTTGTGTCACCAATCACATGATTGTTACATGTTGAATTGTGTTTTAATTGTGCCTCTCTTTACTTTCCACAGAATCATCAGAGGAGGAAGATGCCCCCTCATTCGCCCCATCCAGCTCTGTAGATGGCAATAACACAGACTCAGAGTTTGAGAAGGGTCTGAAGTTGAAAGGGAAAACTATGGACCCTCCTAAATGTGCGACCACACCAGTCAAAGATGAATACGAATTTGATGAGGACGATGAGGAGGAACGTGTCCCTCCAGTGGACGATAAACACCTCTTGAAAAAAGACTTTCGTAAGGAACCTGTCCCCAAGCCCAACAGCCTCACCGCCATACCCAAGATGGAGGTTAAAACTTATTCCAAAAGCAACACGCTCACACCAAAGAAAACTGTCAGGCGGATCATCTCTGACAGTAACAGTTCAGATGAGGACGACAGGACGTTGTGTTTTACTCCAGCGCCTACGCCGCGGCAACAAGCCCAGCAAACAAATACCAAGGCTAGAGACTCTGGCTCCATGAGCTCTAAACAACAGAAAGACAAGAATAAAGTCAAAAGAAAGCGGAAGAAGGAGCCTAAAAATAATGTCAGTAAAGAAGTCAAGTCTATTAAAGTCAACGACAAATTCTGTACATCAGATTCTGACTGTGGAGACATTGAGAGTGAGGACGACAAGGGCTCAAATAGTATAAAGGACTCCTCTGCAGTGAGCCTGAAAGAATCCCCTGGCTTTAACGCATCCTCCTCCTCATCTTCCCATGGTACCTCGCACTCACAGAAACAAGCACCGTCATTAGCAGAACAGCATCCAAAGCAGTGGAGGACAGATGGATGGAAGACTGTGTCCTCTCCCACATGGTCAGACGTCAGTTCTCTCTCTGATTCAGTCAGAACAAGACTATCCAGTGAGTCTGACTACTCCTCCGCTGATTCCAGTGTAGAGTCAATAAAACAAGTCAAGAGGAAAGCACAGGAGAGCAAAAAGAAGAATAACAATGTGCACAGTAACACAGTGGACAAGAAAAATCCTGAGCTCTACAAAAACTCCAATGCAGAAAGTGCGGTCTCCAAAACCGACGTAGATGGCAAAGTGCTGAAAAAGCATAAAGTGAAGCACAAGCACAAAAATAAGGAAAAAGACAAGGCTCCTAGTCTAGTGCTTAATCAAGACATGAATGAGAAATTTGTCAAGAGCTATTCTTTTGATTATGATGATTCTAGGCAGAAGTCCCTAATTGTTGAGTCAGAGTCACCAGCAGAGAGCAAAGTCAAGTTATCCAAACATGAAAAAGACCATTCGAAAAAGGAGGACAGGCTTTTGAAAAGTAAGTCTGATGACAAGGATTGGTCGTCTGGGAAAGACCTGCACAGAACGACGAAGGAAGAGAAAAACAAAAAATCTAAGGACTCCACCAAGGACAAGACAAGTAAGGAGGAGCGCGAGAAACCAGTAAAATCTGACAAGGAGAGAGCTGTCAAAGAGAAGGAGAAGCCCAAGGAGGATAAACAAAAAGCTCACAAAGAGGAGAAGAAGAAAAAGTCCAAGGAGAAGTCCTCGTCAAAGGCAGACCGGAAAAGTGAGCAGAAAGAGGAAAAACATCTAAAGGTGGACAAGGAGAAAAACATCAAGGAGGAAAAAGAGAAATGTAAAAAAGACAAAGCACCGAAGGAAGAGTCTGAGTATGAAGGCTATGATGTCAACAACCATTTCCTCAACCTTGAGGACACAAAGCTCAGTGCCTCAGATGACCACCATGACAGATGGGGCTCCGAGATGTCCTCTGACTCCTCCCTCTACGAGGATGACAGTTGGGATGCTCCCATTAAAGAGTACAAGGAATACAAAGCCAACAACGCTGTAAAACTCATTGTTGAGACTGTTAAGGAAGAGACCAGGAGGAAAGAAATCAAAGTCAAGGACAAGAAATCAGATCACAGTGAGAAAAGGTCAGAGAAGGAAGCCACTTCTAGAAAGAAAGACAAAGACTCCTCTGAAAAGACGAACGAGAAGAAAAAAGACTGGGCTGAAAAACAAAAATTAAACTTGAGTCACTCAGTCGAAAAAGAAAAGAAGCGGAAGGAGTCCACAGAAGTGGTTAAAGACAAAAAGGACAAGGATTCTTTGGACAACAGTCGAGACCGTAAAGATTCACATGAGTCCATAAAGGATAGAAAGGAAATGAAAATCAAACAGGAATCTACAAGAGATGATTATGGCAATGATGCTTTCTTTAAAGACATTGATGCTGCAAAATCATGTGATGTCCGAGAAAGAAACTACTCTGGAAAGGAGAAAGAAAAGAAGGGGGACGGAACAGACAAGAGAGAAAAGACTAAAGCGGACAAGCACAAAGACAAAACAAAGGACAGAGGCACTGATCAGGAGAAGGAAAAAAGTGAAAAAAGCTCGACAGAAAAACCTGCCAAGGATAAGGATACAGACCGGGGCACCAAAGACAAGAAGGAGGGAGTAAAAGACAAACACAAAGATCGAAAGATGTCTTCAGAACAGACCAAGGAGAAGAAAGAAAAGGCCTCTCAAGAAAAACACACCGATAGGGAGAAAGATTTCGTGGAGCTAAAGAAAGAGGAAAGAAAACCAGAGAAAACCAGAGAGAAAACGTGGTACAAGATTGCTGACATATTCACTGATGAGAGTGACGATGAGGAGGAGAGCTACAATGGTGGTGTGCTCGTGTCTGACTCCATCAGGAAAGACTCAACACCTGAGGCGGACGAACTAGAGCATTTCCCTTTAGAAAAAATAAGAAAATCTTCTGTAGAAGCTAAACACAACACTGAAAAGGCAAAAGACAAGGACCACAAAGAAAAGAAGAAAGAAAAGGCTACATTTGACACCGGTAAAGAGAGGAAAGGCTCCCTGGAGAAACACAACAAGGACAAGAAGGACTGTGTGGAAGTAAAACACAAGGAGAGAAAAGACAGAATGTCAGTGGACTCAAACCTAGAGAAGAAAAATAAGCAGAAGCTCCTGGACAAAAGGGACACGAGTGAGGAAAAGACAAAGAGCAAATATAAAGACAAGCTGGAACACTCAAAGGAAAGGAAACCATCAAAAGGCAGTGGTGAGAATGAAAAGTCCCTTTTAGAAAAATTGGAGGAGGAGGCAATGAATGACTATAAGGACGACTCCAATGATAAGCATAGTGAAATCTCCTCAGATAGTTTCACTGACAGAGGTCACGAGCCAGTCCTCACTGGTTACTATGAAGCCATCAGTCTTACTGACGTGGCTGAGGACAGGCGAGACTCCCTGTCCATATCTACACCCCAGGACAAGTTCAGAGAGAAAGAAAGACATCGACATTCCTCTTCATCCTCATCCAAGAAAAGCCACGACAAGGATAAAGAAAAGGTCAAGAAAGAAAAAGGTGACAAACGTGACAAGACAGAGGAGATAAGAGAGTCCTACAGCCGCAGAGAGAGCCTACCTTTTGAGAAAGAGCCGATGCCTCTAGAAGCTGACCCTTATACTTTCCCATTCGGAGGTAAGGGAGACGGAGACGATGACTTCGAGAAAACTTTAGAGTTTGAAAAAGAGATGTCCAAAAAAGACAAAGACAAATCTTCGAGTGTCATCAGTGACAGAATGAAGGACAAAAAGAAAAAGGAGAAACATAAGGAAAAAATTAAGGAGGAGAAAAATAAGTACAGCGATGGTTTTGGGTCATTGAAACACTCCAAAGAGGATGTAAAGTCAGGCTTGAAAGACAGCCTACAGGTCACCGTTCTCAAAGACAGGTCAAAGGAAGACAGTCCTAAATTTGATATGAAAAAAGACAAAAATCGGGATATACTGGACAAAGACAACAGGGTGGACCACAGCAAAGCTAAGGCTAAGGATGAAAATGAAAAGATCACTCAGTCCAAAGACACAGTGCGGAAAGATAATCGTCCGCGTGAAAAACTGTTGGTGGACGGTGATTATCAAATGACGAGTTTTGGTCAGATGTTGAGTCTAAAAGACCAGGAGATTGAAGAGCGCCACAAGAAACACAAAGAGAGGATGAAGCAGATGGAAAAGCTGAGACCCAAGTCAGGGGACCCTAAACTGAAGGACAAAACCAAGTCCACAGAGGAAGTACGAAAGAACCGCAGTGAACTTTCGTCAAAGAAATCCAACAGCCTGGAATCTGGTCTTAAAGAAAAGAAGCTGAAGGATGTGGGTCTCCCAGCGCAAATGATGTCTCCGGGCAGGAAGTTCCAGCCTGCGGACAGTCAAAACTCAAAGGACTGGCTTGGCGGACCACAAATGAAGGAGCTCCTCCCTGCTTCTCCCAGGCCGGATCAAAACAGGCCTACTGGTGTCCCCACACCGACATCTGTCATCTCCTGCCCCAGTTTTGAGGACGTGATGCAGACTCCACGTACCCCATCATGCAGTGCAGAGGATTACCCTGACATCATGTTGGATGGGTTGGATTGTCAGAGCTCAACAGCTATGACCATGTCAATGAATGCCTGCTCTCCATCGTTCTTTGAAAGGTATTTACACACACGTACAATAAGGCAATACTTTTGTAACCATTAAAATGTTTTCTTCTCCTGAATGTGGCATAGTTTTCTAATGTCCTCTCCTTTGTCTTGTGCACCCAGCAGGTATTCTAACTCCCAGAGTTTCCAGGAAGGCACCTGTCCTACTCCTGCGAAGAACCTTCAGCTTTCACTCGTCAGCCGCTCTGCATCCTCAGACGTCCGCAGGCCTCTGGAGGATGAGTTTAAGGCTGTGGCTGACAAGTTCCATCGACAGGAGACTGATCCAGAAGCCGACTTTGATCCACCCTCTGCCCAAACTCCAGAGGACAAATCAGCAGATAGGCTAGAGTGTCTGTCTTCTCCTTATTTCTCCCCATTGGGAATGTTGTCCCCTCAGCAGGAGCCAGCACTTCCTACACCAGATGTGGCAGAACCAGCTCTGACTGGTTCTGAGGGTAGTGAACACCTTCCTGAAAGTGTATACAGCTTCTTGCCGAAACCTTCTACACCAGTTCACAGGCCAGACCCCCAGGAGCCCTGCTTCGACATCGCTGCACCACCAACACCAGCTCCTGCTGCTTTGCCACCACTCGACATCGATGACATCTCTGAGCCTCACCACAGTGAACCTAACCTCGTCATCTCCGATCTTCCTTCTGTCACAGAAGAACAGGAGCAGGAAGAAGAGGAGGAGGATGGAGAGGAGGAGGAAGAAGAAGAAGACGAGGTAGAAGAAGAAGAAGAAGAAGAAGTAGAAGAAGAAGAAGAAGATGAAGATGAAGAAGAAGAGGAAGAGGAGGAGGAGGACGATGAGGAAGAAGGCGACATGGATGAGAGAGCTGATGGAGACCACTGTACAGTGGAGGAGCCTGAGAAAACAAGGGAGCCAGTTTCCTTCTCCCCTCAGATTGAGGACCCTCTGAGGAAGAGTTGGCCTGCAGAGTCTCCAGACCGACAGGATCCAGAAGTCCACGAGCTCTCCCCCACACACTCTGCCCCCAACCAGGGAGAGAACTGTTTTGATCACAGCATGGGCTGGAACCCCAATATGGAACTGAAATCTCCCCACAGGACATCCGGGGAAATAGAGGCTGCTGTCTCCAAAATAACCAGTCCTTACTCTCATTCAGACAGTGATATGCTTCACTTGTCTGGACACCCCTCTGTCACTCCCCCCTATGCCTGGAACAGGTGGCACAAAGAGGAACCAGAGGACTTTGATGAGCAGAAAGAGGCTGTGGCTGACATCCCCTCCCCAGAGAGACGTGACTCAGTAATCGATGTGGAACCTAACTATCTAAACACCTCATCCTCTTCCATCAGGCTGGAGTCTTTCTTCCAAGAATGCAACAAACCAAGCATGGAGGATAATCACCAGATAGTTGAACAGTCAACATGTGTGGAACCAGACAGCAGACAGAGTACTCACACTTTCAGTGCTACAAGTGATGTCATCATGAGTCCGACAGTGGGCCCTGAGCCTGTGGTGCCCTGGGCAGACCCATTCTCAGCTGACACAGATGAGCTAGATGACCTGGGACCATTCTCCTTGCCTGACTTACCACTAGCAGACAAGTCAGAAGAAGCTGAACCACGAGACCCTGAACCAGCTGACCTCACCCAAACTGTGCCCATCCACATCAGACACAGTATCACAGAGCGAGATGACCCAGACATAATAGAGGTGGACCTTCCAAGCCTGGCTAAGACCACAGGCCCTGCTGGAGACCTAAGTTTTGAGGAACCTACCGGTCAAGATTTGGTAGTACCGTCGCCACATGACAACTTCCAACAGGACTTGGACCTTGAGCCTCAAAGTGTGCCGGTCAACAACTCTCTATCTCTCATTCAACAACAGGAGAGAAAAGGACCTTATACAGAGCCTGATGAGTCGGAGACTAATATGTTGTTTTCATCTGTGAGTCCAGATGCCAGTCAGCAACATCACCTACAGATCCACTCCCTCACTGAGTCGCTGCAGTTACCCCTGGATTCAGTGTCTGCTGTCAAGTCAGTGGTGATGCAGGAGGAGATGTCTGAACCTGTAGCAGAATCTGTGACATGCAGTCCTCTTCCTCAGCCACCAGTGGCAGTCAGCCTCTCCAGCCCACTGGAAATACCAGACACTCAGGAGACCACGTCCAAGCTAATACCTGTAACTCTGACCACTGTGTCCACCATTATAGACATCCCTAAGAAAGTGGATGAAATCCCCCAAAGGATTACCCGCAATCGCGCCAAGAACAATCCCTCTGCCGCTACTGTCCCTTCTACCTCCAGCATAATAACCTCGTCTGCTACTGCCAACCCTGTAACGACCAGTCCCACAGCGAGCATTAACGTGATCCCCATTCGAACCCCAACACCCACCTCAGGCTCCTCCATCTCAGTTCTGAAGAAAGACAAGGAATCTGTGATTCAAGTCACCTCTACTGCATCTATTTCGACCCCTGCAGTTTCTGTACCTACTTCTGTGACAACTCCTGCATCAGTGGTTCTCAGTAAGACAACAAAAGGACGCCCTCTCCAGGTGGATGAAGAGGAGTCTCAGACCCAGCACCCACGGAAGAGGAGATTTCCACGTTCTACTGGGCAGCAGGTCCAGGTCCAGCTGGTAAACACGGCCCTGCAGCAGACCAGGGAAATGATTCAGCAGACTCTGGCTGTTGTAGTAAATGCCATCAAGCTGGACGATATCGAGCCCTACCACTGCGATCGTTCCAACCCTTACTTTGAGTACCTGCAGATCAGGAAGAAGATTGAGGAAAAGAGGAAGATTCTGTGTTACATCACCCCACAGGCCCCACAGTGTTATGCTGAATATGTGACCTACACCGGCTCCTACCTGCTGGATGGCAAGCCGCTCAGCAAGCTTCACATCCCTGTGGTAAATTATCCTGGCTTTACTTTTTTTCCTTGATTAAAATCTAAATAGTTAAGAGTTTTCAGACAGTTTGGAATATATGCCTGATTTTTGTATTAATCCAAATTTCTGTCTGCTGCAAAGACAAACATGAGTGCATCAGTTTTTTTTTCTTTAGATTCATAAATGCTTTATCTAAAAGGTAAACTCACTAATGTTATATTTGTTTATCAGATTGCACCACCTCCATCACTGGCAGAACCTCTGAAGGAGCTCTTCAGGCAACAAGAGGCAGTAAGAGGGAAGCTCAGGTTGCAGCACAGCATAGAACGGGTAAGAAATATACTGTTATGGCACATCTTATTATCTGGGATTGTTCTCTTGCTGTTGGTCAGCGTATATTCATTTTTCTTTCCTGTTCACAGGAGAAGCTGATTGTGTCATGTGAGCAGGAGGTTTTAAGAGTTCATTGCAGAGCAGCCAGGACAATAGCCAATCAGGCTGTGCCATTCAGCGCCTGCACCATGCTATTGGACTCTGAAGTGTACAACATGCCATCAGAGAGCCAGGTACAAATCGGTTACAACACATGATTGGTCAGAAATCATTGTATCAACGGTGGCCATATCTTTATTTCATTCATTACTTAATCTATGTTATAACTTGGTCTGTGTTCTCAGGGTGATGAAAACAAATCTGTGAGAGATCGCTTCAACGCTCGCCAGTTCATTTCCTGGATTCAGGATGTGGATGATAAATATGACCGCATGAAGGTAGGTGTCGACACTCTGCGATGATTGAATTTGCTTGGATGTCTTAGTTACAGACATTGATGCCACAGCCTGTGTATGTACCAAGCATGTTTATTCTCTGCTTCTACCCCCCTCAGACATGTTTGTTGATGCGGCAACAGCATGAGGCAGCAGCGCTCAACGCCGTGCAAAGGATGGAGTGGCAGTTGAAGGTTCAAGAGCTGGACCCAGCAGGACACAAGTCCCTCTGTGTCAACGAAGTGCCGTCCTTCTACGTGCCAATGGTCGATGTCAATGACGACTTTGTCCTGCTGCCTGCATGACACACCTGTGCTCACAGATCGAGCGCAATCTTTGTCTGAATCACTTCTTCTCAAAGAGACTTCGTTGAACAGAACGAATGGAAAGGGCTAGCAAGTTCGACAGAGGACTTTAGACAAGAAAAAATTATATTCTATAGAAAAAGTAAAGATGAAAAACTTGCTCTCAATTCCCTTTCATGAAGAAGGAAACATGTTTTTACTGGGGAAAAAGAAAATACACAACTTGCACTTTCATCCTCAAACGTTTTTACGCTTTCGTTAGGTCAGAGTGCGAGAAGCAGAAACAGTTTTTGCTTTGAGGCTCTGACATCAGGACACAGCTCCTCAGCGCTCGGTTACAGTGAGACCGGGGACAGAGATATTTTTTCTTCATTTTGTTTTTTAGTCCCTGCTCGAATAGACCCACCACCACTGGGAGGTATCTGCAAAGAGTTATCTCAGCAGTGTGGTGCCTGTCGTGAAGGAGGACTGAGGTGAAGCCTCCCCTGTTGATCCGGGGCTCCTGGTGGGCCAGAGGAACCAGACAGAGTCA
This sequence comes from Pseudopleuronectes americanus, assembly GCA_038501795.1. Lineage (NCBI taxonomy): Eukaryota > Metazoa > Chordata > Actinopteri > Pleuronectiformes > Pleuronectidae > Pseudopleuronectes > Pseudopleuronectes americanus. Next base: position 19,532,335 of record CM076716.1, on the reverse strand, counting down.
GTGCTGGTCTATCAACAGAGTTGCGTGCATTATGTGGATCTTCAATGTGGATCTACCCCAAGAAATCTGGGACGGACGGACCTGGAAGCTAGAACCATACACTGATGGTTTTGGGTTTATAAGATAATACACCCAGAGGATGCCGTTTCTGATCACCGCACCAACTCGGGCTGAGCGGCAGTGCAACAGAGCCTGCAGCAGGTCGTAACATAGCAGAGGGTTAGCGATGTGTGTGCACGTCAGGGCCCAGTATCTGAGGGGAAGAGACTGACCCTTCAGCCTCTCAGCCTGGCTACACAGAAGAGGACAGGCATGGATCGCCGAGGACCGACCGGAGTGTTCCTCGGCCACCGTGTTTGCTCCGACACAAAAACATCTGACCGCCGTGGACTGCAGAAACACAATATGACAACCGGAAGACACAAACATAACGAATGTCAGACTCAAAGAGACTATTGAGAAATTGTGGTTTAGCGGGAGAGAAATATTGTTTTTGTCTATTTCTTTACTTGGGCATTTCATTGCTTCTGAGGAAGTGACTTGAAACACTACAGAGCCAATATTAGTTTAATGGAAAAAAACAAAAGAAAACTGAAAAAAAGTTGTATTCCGTAAATTATGTACAGTTTTTATATTCGTTAACCAATGTATTCTTGCTGCCTTCTAGATAATTTATTTTGCCACACATTACTGCACAGTTGTAAATAACCTATGTACTGTAATATCACTCAGTTAAGTGTAAAGAAAAAAACATAAAAGAAATAAAAATTATCTTTTTATGTACAGTTCACTTTTGGGCAGCACTTTCCCCCCCCTTCATATCCATGGGCCAAAATGTGTACACGATTCTGTCAGTATTGGAAAGACTCCAGTGCACAGTCATAAGATCCCATCTCTAGATCCCGTCCAGGCTCGGATAAGAAGTCTCACCTGGATGCGGATCACCACAAAACACAAATAGCTGACAGAAAACACTTGTGGATTTAACCAGCCTCCCACAGGCCAACCACCATATAGTCCCTTGGATGTAGCAGAATAACTGTTGAGGATTTATTTAAAGAATAGACAGAGGATTATTATTCATTGCTTTACTACACAATTATATCTGAAAATTTTCAAACCAAGAAAATGCCTTTTTCAGTGAAAAAAATGTACTCATTGTTGGGCAAGGTCACATAGATATATATCAGTTGGGTGAAAGTTGGAGAGATGTCATTTACGAGCAATGCCGTCGTGTTCATGTTAGTATGGTTTCATTTTTCTTGTTTTTACTTTACAAAAATTGGACTGAAATCATTTTGAATGATCACAAAACATTGTTTGAAACCAACAAGACGCAGGTCTTTCAGCATTTCATTATATGTTCTGTTCTCCCAGCTCGTCTGCTTTTCACACGAAAAAGACTGAAGAGCTGTAACAGCTTTTCAAAGCTTTCATTCCACAGCAACGTCACGCTGTTCCTCTCGGTCTGTCTGCCCATCGGCCAGTGTTGGACACCAGCTTATTTCCTTGGTGCTGTTCCAACTTTACTCACTGGATGGCGCTAGTGGCTCTGTCAGAGCGTGTCAGAAAATTCAAGAACCCTATTTGGCTTTGCATGAGACCTGTGGCCTTTAAATATATTTTATGTTTTTAAATATATATTTAAATTTTACTAGAACCCTTAGAGAGTTTAATTCTCTTAGTTTGGCCGTCAGTAAAATCATTCTCGGCTCAAGAACAAACACATTTTTTTATCCATGCTTTATCTGAAAGGCGTTTGGCTTTGTCGTTGTCATGGATTATAAATGTTAGGTTACTTCTTAATATGTCGGGGGCATTCGTTATGATTTTGCCTCTTGCGTTGGGCCCAAGCAAAACAGTTATGAGACGTAGATCTTCTCCGAATCAACCAAAAGGTGGACAGACACCAACACAGACAGTGGAGGGGGAAGATATAGCCTAATGCTGAACAGACCATTTGAAATCCCATTGAAATGTTGATTTGTGACAACCTGTATTGATTCTGTTTATTTCGTGGGTCTTGGTTTTGAAAAGCTTTCCCGACCTTCCACACAGCCGACGTTCTGTCCGTGTGTGAGAGCCGCTCACGTATCCTGATGGCAATATTATCTGAACCTCTTTAAGTTATTTACACACTGTCAGTCAACATAGCTGTGTATGGTATGTCTAGTGCTAGTGCAATGGTTGTTGCTATTACACTGTGCAGACAAGGTGGCTAGATGCATTGTCCTGGATAGTTTTTGACAGATCCTGGTTGTTAAACACACACATACACTCACACACACTTAGCCAGAAATTTGGTTTCAAACCCTTGCTTGTCTTGATTTAGTTTTTATGTTTGTTGTTGGTTTCTTACAGTTTTTTGGGACGAGGGGTAATGGGTGTCTTTTGTTCACAAAATCCTTGTGTGTGTTTTTTTTTAGCTCAGTGTGTAGTTTTGAATGTTGTTGTGTTTATCTTGTTTTTTTTTAATTCAGACATAAACACCAGTGGCATGTCAATCACATTGCTTATCGAGCAGAATGTATACCGTTACTATGCCCCGACCGACAACACCCTCTCACTATTGTTTACAAGACATCAAGTGTGTTTCCGTTTTCCTGCGTCACCTTTTTTAACGGTTTGAGCCCCGCCTTTGTTTTAGTTTTTTACTTCTGTAATGAGTTGTTTATTTGAAACATAAAGGCTTGAAATCCCCGGTCTGCGGTACAGCATCACGCAGAGAAATTGAGTAAAAACACTTCCCACCGCGTCGATTCTCCAGTGTGAATATTAAACTGACAAAAAGATAGAATTCTGGTTTAAATTGGAAAATAAAAGACATAAAACACAAGTTAGTCCTCAGATGCACAGTAGAGCACTTGGCCGTGGTGATACAGATGCTAGCCTGACACCACCTCAGTCAACAACATATTACCTCTACTCTCCTTACATTCACTCATAATGTTTATTTTAGATTTGTTATTTGTTGTTTTTTATTCTTACTGGTCGTAAATATACATATTTGCTATTTTTTCATTATATAGAATCACGATTTCAAGCCTTTTTTTCTAGTTTTCTTTTGTTTTCTTTTTTTTAATTAAAACCCAGACTGTAGCTGTTTCTTTGTTCCTTTTTTAGAATGGAAAATGACTAATAAAAAGCATGGAGAACTACTCTTTAAATGGTGAGAAATAACCTATTTATTATCTTTTTGTTTTTTCTGACACCTGTGGTATGTTTTGAGTTGAAGTTGGTCTCCGCTGTGTAAATTTTCCTCCTTGTAATGCGTGAAAGAGACATACTGTACATAGCTCTGTAAATAAAACCTCCCAGGACGTTTTGCACCCTCCTCTTTGTACTAGTCTGAAAAATTGCGTAGAATGTGGGGTTCTAACAGCAACGGGCTGCGTGCGCTCGCTGCAGGTGATATGATGTAACAATGTAACATTTTTTTATTTGTACAATGTAGTTTATTTGTGTACATATTGTTGGAGCAGCTAAGGGGGATGGCGGGAAGGGTGTAATGAGGGGGGCGGGGGGTTGTTGATGCTATTGTCAGTGCTGTAACAGAAATCCAGTACTTTCACCTCTAGCTGTTGTTGATTTCCTGCAAAAAAGAAGAGTTTAAGAAAAAGAAAAGACAAAAAAAATAAAAACGAGAGAACCTGAAAATGAGGATGGATGGCAAAAAAAAGACTAAAACTAAAAATTCTAAATTGTTATTTTCTACAGTTGCATGTACAGAGAGCGCAAGAACTGCTGTTGTTCCTCAGAGATTATGTTCGTTAATAAAACTTTGAAATATTACCAGCTGCCCTCTGCTTTTTGATTTTTGTGTTTGTCGTGAGCCGTACGGTATCAAGCTTCATCAATGCTGCCGCTGATCATTTCTGACACACTCAGAATGTCCACTCCTTAGAAAAATCGATACATTTAAGAATATACATGTAAAAAAAGTAGATACACATTCAGCTATAACATGGATCTCTATTTAATGTCCCAGAGACACGTTTCTATATATAAGAGGAGGACACTGTAAACAAAGATGGTCGAAGCGTCTCCACTTCCTCCCACTTTCCATAAATGAATCCATACGCTTGATATTCTCGACCAATCATGATTCGGTCTCAGCTGTCAATCATCAAGTTTCACCCGGTTTTTATAGCATCAAATAACTCAAATAAATCAAACTTTTTTTTAATTTGAACATAAATCAGGGAGATTTATGTTTTACCTAAAATGACAGGAACCATCTTTGAGAAAAGTTTATTTGACGTGTACTTTTTGTCTTTGTCCACGTCCCATCTATTAACTTGGAGGAGGTGGGGTTTATGACCTATTCTGCAGCCAGCCACCAGGTGGCGATCGGGACGCTTTGGATTCACTTTCGGGGTGCTGTCATGTCGTCCATATCTGTTTATTCAGTCTGTGACTCACGGGGTACAAACATCTGTTTGCTGTGAGTCACCATTTGCATGTGATGTCATTTCTCACAAAAACAAACCAGGTCTTTGTCACATGTTATATTTATTGTCTGTGATGATTAGAACCTCTTCTTAGTGTAATTCGAGGTTTCATGTTTCACATCTGAGTCCAATGACACAAATACAAGTCACCTGCTGAAGTGGAAAACACGCAGACGTAAATTCACAGCACTGAGTCCACAAGTCTGTGAAAACCAAAGTAACATACAATTAAACTAATTCTACTTACATTAAAAAAGAAAATAGTTTACCAACGTAACAAAGAATACTTCCTTTGGTAACACAATTTATTAAGGGGGTGGGAGACAAAAGAAAAGAGGCTTTTGAATGATGGGAAACTTAGGATTCAGTGTTTGACCAAAACACCTCTGCCTCCAGCTGCTTCAGATTTGAACAGCAACGGGTACAGTAAAGATGGCAGCTGACATGACCGCTTTGAAAAGGGAAACCAAAGCATCTGATTGGCTAGTTGCATTAAACCCGGCCTCCTCCTTGTTAGTGGATGGGACATGGCAGGGCCGGCCCTGGCAATGTTGGGCCCTAGGCGAGATTTCAAATAGCCTCTCTCGTAGTAATAGTTCCCTCATGTTAGTGCAAAACTTTTGTGTCGCTTGTACTGTATGCAGTGGAATTAATTAAAATGTTCACCCTGACACAGTATGCTTGTTGCACACAGAGTACCAAAGGAGATGTGTTGGTAGTAACATTTAAACCAGGATGCTGTGCTCTCAACGCATACGCATGCAGTATTCTTTCATTAGCAAAGCTCATTCAGGACAACAGCTGGAGTGCAGAGGAACTCAGCAGCCAGCAGGGGGCAGCCTCAGGACATCACATGGAAACAAGCAGCAGCAGGCTGTGATTCTTGAAAGGCGTCAGAAGACAAGGCTGGCAACTACTGGTTTATTCTCTAACAATAGGTTTTTAAAGCATGTTAAATCATCCAGTATCTAAAATCCCAAAATATAAAAGTAACTTTTAAGTTAGGCTGTCAAATATATGTAGAAAAGTAGGAAATATTTTCTCTGAAGCTTTGCAGCATAGAATAACATGGACACATACACAAACACACACTCGCTATAATTTGTCTATCTTCTTATTGTACTTAGTTCCTCATCACAGTCAACAGGCTGTGTGGCCTAGCGTTAGAGTGGCTGTTCGCAAATAAGAAGGTCCCAGGTTCAATCCCCACTCTCTCCCATCTCCATTCTGGCAATATACTGAAGTCTTAAAATGTGATTTCAATCTATTATTAATTGCAAAATATCTTACACTATGTGAATTTAAATTAAGTAAAAAAACTTAATTTTTTTTAATTTAAATTAAATTAAATTCATAAAAAATAATTTTTTAAAAAACTGCGCGCGCAGGTCCTGCACAATGGGCTTCTGCGCAGAAGGTGCGCAGTGGCCTTCTGCACAGAATGTGCGCAATGGACTTCTGCGCAGAATGTGCGCAATGGGCTTCTGCGCAGGATGTGCGCGCGCAGTTTTTTTTAATTTTAATTTAATTTAAATTAATTGTTTTTATATTTAATTAAATTAAATTTAAATTAATTTAAATTCTTTTATATTTATTTCTAGTGAAGGATATCTCATGAATGCTGCAGAGCATTAGAGTGAAGTGTAATTTCCCTATTTTAAAGTGGAAAGAGTTTGAATTGTAGTAAACTAACAGAGTGAGAGAGTGTATATCCCAAAAAACTAACTGATGATCTGAGGTTAAAGACTTGTCACCTGAATACAGTCGAGATGGCGATCTCTCTTTTGAAATGTTAGGGACACAACTTGTGCAACAGTTGTTTCGCCCTAATAAAAATCCCCCCCCCATCCTCACCCATGAGTTCGGACCCAGCCTCTGTGTCCACTGGTGTCCTGGTTCCACCCATGGCAGCGTAGTGGCGTGGTGCTGGCCCAGGGAGCGCATTTCCGCCACCCCCCTCCCCCCTCCCCGTGTTCCTCATCCCTGTGAACTCATCGTGTTCACTTTAGTGACTCAGTTAATTAGGTTTGGAACGAGGGGATGTTCAGAAGTGAGTTACGTCACGGGTTCATCCCTCAGCCCTGTCTCCTCCTCCTCCTTGTCCTCCTCCTCCATGTGTTACCTGCCGCTGCGCCTCCTCTCTCCGGACTGTGCGCCCTCACTGCGCCATGGCCACCGACACATGCGCCTCCGCTCACCTCCTCATGGATTACGAGACGCAGCTCTTCCCGTACACCGGCGGCTACGGACGCTACAACCGCGTCGTGGTCGTGTTCAGCTGGCTGCCCAACTTCGCGGTCATGCTGAACCTCTTCAGCGACGTCTTCTTCACCCTGCTCCCGGACTCGTACCAGTGCAAGCCGGACCCGCAGCTGCTGCCCTCCACCTTCCTCCTCAGCAACTTCTCCAGACAGCGCTACTTCAACCTCACCATCCCCTGGGTGAACGGCTCCGGCCTCAGCCACTGTGAGCTCTTCAAGTACCCGGCCAACACGTCGGAGCTGGCCGACACCGTGCCCAGGGAGAGGGTGTCCTGCACCCAGGGGTGGGAGTACAGCAGCTCAGCGGGGCTCCACAGCAACTTTGTCACCGAGGTAAGGCACCGATCAGCCCGCAGGTCATCGTCAGGTCTGTGGATCAGATGTGGACCTTCTAGATCAGGGTTTGAAATGGATGAGAAGGTTCATTCATCCAAAGTTCTGTGGCTGAAGGTTCCACTGGATTTGTAGGTTTTCTTGATTCATTCACTCTTCTATAAAAGTTGTCCTGAGTCACTCTAAAAGCTGGTGATGTGTTCTGGCCCTGCACCAACATGTTGCTGCTGAACACTCTCCTCACGCAGGCTTTTATCAGTGTGGTGTGGAAGGTGGCTGTTCACAGCTTCCAGTCAATATTTGCTCAGGTTGAGCAGTTCAAACAGTTCTAACTCTCCCTCACTGGTGTTCGGTCTCTGAGGTCATTCTGTAGAGACCAAGCAGTGCATGCACACCACACACACACCACACACACACACACACACACTCAAAGACACATAAAGACACACAAGTCTTCTACCAAACACAGCACTGATATTCATTAATAAAACAAATTATCTACTTTAGGATTAAGAAGTGAGGGTGAAGTGTGTGTAGAGACAAAAATAAATGTTGTAGGGTTTTATCTCTACACGCCTACTAGAAATCAGAGCTCAGACCTCCACAGAGGCCCAACAGTCTCCTTACATTCAGTCAAGCTGCACCAAACTCCACACACTCATAGAAATGAGTTCCCTAAATGTGCCTGTTTTTTATCATCAAAAATCCATGAATTAATCCCCAGAGAAATTAAGGCAAATTTTAAGATCTTGACCTTAAAATTTAACTGATTTGTCCCTAACGTCTGCTTACTACATCTGTTTTTATTGCCATGTATTTTTGTGAAGCACTTTGTTATCGGTTCAAAGTGCTACACAAATAAAGCCATCATTATTATGATTATTGTTAATACAATCATCCGCCCCCTGATCTGAAGCTGCACCTAAATGTAACATGCACTCTCTCCTGACCTATACCACATCCCTCCACCAGGTTTCATGGTAATTCAACATGTAGTTTTTGTGTAACTCTGCTTGTAATCTATTAAACAAACATCAAAAACCAACCAACAAACTAGAACGACACTGTGTAGAGCTCGTACTTCCACCAAGGCGCAACAGTCACACTAAATTTAATCAGGCTGCAACAAATTTCAGTCACACGTAAATATCAGTTCCCTAAATGTTTCTGATTTCTTTCATCAAAAAGATCCAGAAATTATTCTCTTAGATGCGCAAATGGCAAAATCTTGTGATGTTAAAGAAGGTGATACAAATAAAAAAACCACCTGAAACCATCTTCTGCTTTGGATCCGCACCAAAATCGACCCTGTTTACAAACAAACAGATAAACAGACGGGGGTGAAAACATAACCCTCATGACAGAGGTAAGAATCAGAGCCTGAACATTATGTTTCATTGTGGTCGTGTCAGATTGTGCAACGTGTGTAAATAAGCAGCAGAGACTTGTTTATCTCTTCACTGGTCTCGTGCTCCTCTTTGACCCCTGCAAACACTGATAACAGGTTCTCCCAAAAACTTTGTCTCAAGGTGTCGTCACCCACACATCTGTTTCTGTGCAGTGTTAGGTAACGTACATCAGAGAAACATGGGGGGATGTGGGGTTTGGTGCAGTCTCTGAACCAGAGTCATTATGGGTAATTGCCCCTCAGCTTTTCATCAGATTATCTTCACTGTGTTGTGGTTCCGAGGAAATAAACATCCGGCAGCTAGGAGACCCTTTCTCCCCCCCCCCAGTGACGAGCTGTGGCGCTGGGAAGTCTGAGGCCTCGATGTTCCTTCCTGAGTCAACACGTCCTTCACTGACCATGGCTTCCTGTGAACATGATGTCCCTCAGCAGGCCAAAGAAAAACTTTAGGAGAGGAAAACGTGAATAAACAACATGAGAGCTCATCACATTAAAACACACCTCAGTGTCGTCCTGTGGTACCAACACACACCGGTGTTGTTTGCTGTGAGACGGACTTGTTTATTGAACTGGAGGCGACTGGAGACTGTTTACAGAATGGATGTTGGTCCGATTCTGCCTGAGACCACTCCTCCACAGTACTGAAGTCTCTTGCATTAGCTGAGCACATGCTGTCATGTTTTTCAGATTTGATACATGACTGAAGTTTCACAGTGTTAGGTACGAGTTCAGCAGCAGCTCGCACAACAGATATTTGTCCTTTGGGGCTTTGAAATAAAGACCCTCGAAAGCCCCAGGTTCACTTCAGGAAACACACTAAACCTGATTTGTATGCTCGTCAGACCTACTAAAGTTTTTATATACAAATCCCTGTATTAACAAAATCCTTGACAGCTGTTAATTATACTTACCTAAACCTAATGGAGTGTAAAACGAGAACTCTGCAATAAATCTTACAGCATTTATAAGCTAAGAAAAGAGGATGTATCTTCATGAGAGTTCACTTTGTGTGTCTGAGATGTGGAGGTTTGTGTTGTGTTGGAATGAGGGACGGTTCTACTTCACCCTATCTGGTGTTTATTATTGACTTCACCACATTTATATCAAAGAGAGGAGGATGGTGGAGGAGTTTCCTGCAGGCGGCAGCTCACCAGGTGTAGATCAGCTGGCTCTGACAGGCTCTACTTTGAGCTCCACTTTGTTCTAATGTAATAACAGTCAGCAGACATTTAACTCAATTAGAAAAGAACATGAGCTACATTCCTGCTTCCTCTCACAAATCACTCTGTGTGGGACTCGCCTGCTGTTCTCTGCATTCTGTGTCATCCGATTACCATGAATGCAGCATGTTGGCGACGGTGTGTTCAGGTTCCTTATTTAAAACTGTCTGTCATCACACACATGAATTGGGTATCTGCGTTTTTAATATTTTTGCAAATGTCCTATATTGTCGTCTATTCTCAAAGCACATTACAAGTCATTAGTTTGATTCAGCTGATGCCAATTAACTTACTGAGGCTGGAAGCTGATTGGTCATCCAACTGTAATGAGATGAAATGTGAAAGAAAGGGGAAAAAACATGTCAGATTCAAAGTGTCAGCTGCTGGGAAACAGTAAATTCTTGATAAATGTTTGTGACAGATTCAAATCCAGAGGAAACATAAGCAACAACCGTGGATAATGTTTGGTAGCTCAGTCTCAAATCGCAAAGCCTGATATTTATTTTTCCATTCATCGTCATGTTGTGATACCAGCAGGTACATTTTATGCAGTTGCAGAATTGAATTTGGATTTTTTTTCCATAGAGGTTTATCAGGACATAAGCCTGTTCTGATAAAAAATTTAAATAGCAACATGTGGAAAGAAAATTTCACCAGTTGGAACGAAAACTACAGATCCCTTCGTTACATTTTCTATCTAAGGCCAACGAAATTAACAGAAGTATGTTTCCTTTAAACGACTAAAGAAAATGGCAGAGCCGTCTGTTTTTAGTGAAATTTAAGTTCATATTTTAATTGTTTATGTGTGTCGTCCTCTGCAGTGGAATCTGGTTTGCAGCGACTACTGGAAAATCCCTTTGCAGCACATCTGTTTCATGACAGGGTGGATTCTGGGATACATCTTCATCGGTACATTATGTGACTGGTGAGTGTTGATCTTGTTTTATGTGGAACACCAAGGTATTCAATAAATAAAATACACTCTTACCATTAACATGTGAATATTTTATTTTATATCAATGGACCAACTTTGAAATAATTGACAGTACTGAACTACGGCTACTCTCTGACATGAACTGAACATGAAAACATCAGATTTCTGCAGCTGATTTGACTCCTGCAGGCTCTACCTAGGTGGTGGCTTCCTTCACCCAAACCTTCCAAACAAGTTCCTGTTGTTGTGAACGCATCATATTCAGACAATTCTTCATATGTGAAAGGGAAACTATGAAAAATGTCCAGACTCAAATTTCCAGTCTTTCCAGAGTTCATGTGTGAAGATAACTGAAACAAACCCAAAGATATTGAGGAAAACACCATTGTGTGATATACGGTAACAATGTCACGTGTGTGTGTGTGTGTGTGTGTGTGTGTGTGTGATGATGCCATGTGCACTGTGTGTGTTTGCAGGTTGGGTCGTCGGCAAGGTTTCCTCCTCTCCATCGTCCTGTCCAGTCTGCTGGGGGTCGCCGTGTGTTTGTCCAGCAGTGCTGTGGTGTTCCTGCTGCTGCGTCTGGCTCAAGGCGCCATGCTCGCCGGCGTGCTCGTGTCCTCGTACATCGCCAGTGAGTGTCCTGCTCACACATTCAAAACCCAACCTCAGCTCCCCCGCACGCAGCCGCTCACTTCTGTGTTTACTTTAGAGAGCACTTCAGGATTCCTGCGCTCCAGTGCCAGTCACACCCTGGCACCGTGTTCATGCAGATGTCATGTTATTCTCTATTTTAATAGAATTTATCACTTTGATTTGAATTTAGACGAATGATCTAAAAAGAAATGTCAGAAAATAACTTTTGGAATTGGCAAGATAATGCTTTGTTTTCACGTGGGGAATAAAATCAGCTTTAATCAAAAGAGAGTTTTTTCTCAAGGGAACACAATTCTATTTTCAGTATCACTATCACATTAAAACATAATTTAATCGTGTTTATTCCAAAAAACAGAGCAGAACTTATTTCCTAAGTAAATACTGTCCAGATTATACAGTGAGTTCTCTTTTTTTACGATTTTGCTGCAGCCGTAGTGGGTTGAACAGCGATTACACATAATTTAAGTTTTCTCTTGCTGGGAGATCTGAAGTTATGCAAATGTTAATATAGTAAATTCCTCCCTTGGGATTACCCAGTGGAGAATAAAATGTAGCTTATTGACTTTTATAGAAACAGCTTCACATCTGACAGCTTGTGATGAAAAAGTGTAGAACGACAAACTACCTTTAACTGACTGAGTTATCTAATCAGTCCAAGATAAGAGAAGTATCACTGTGCGCTGTACAGAAGCAAGTTAGAAAAATCTGCTTATCTTCTGATGTTTTATTCCTGACGGCCCTCTTTCCACTGTGGGACTCATACAGGATTATCTTTTCTTATCATATTTTACCGTCTAATCTTTATTTCAGGAAACAACTGAAGTCTGACTTTTAATATATGAAAGTCAAGAAAGACAGTTCGATATATAATGATAACATGACGACTGAATACTTTTACCATCTGTTGATTCCATACGACAGGAGACTGTAACGGTTTCTCTCTGAATACTTGTACCACTAATACTTTTATTCTTCTAAAAAGGCTTTTATATTACATTTAACAGTATTTGAACTCTGTTAGAATCTCTGTTAGCATGAGGAACAGTTTAATTACTTGCATCAGACCCACGAGTCAGATAAATGATCAGATTATCATATTAATGTTTCGTACAAAACATGTGAATGAAAAGTTCTGAGGATAATCTTAAAAATGGCACATCTGCATTTTCAATCAATCAATCAATCAACCGATCCAATTTGACTTGTATAGCCTAAATTCACATTGTCTCATTGGGCTCCACAGGGTGCAGCTTCAAGAAACTTTGAAACTTAAGAGAGGGTCACATGTGAGGATCCCTCTCCCAGGACAGAGGTGCAAAAGATGCCGCGAGTAGTAGAGCATAATATACCGTAATTAAAAAATACATGCTGGCCATCAATCGTAGAAGTATAAGGTTGAAGAAAAGATAAAAAAAATACAATTATCATTTAATCCTACGTGTTTTAACCCCTCGTCCCACATTGAGTCTGACTGTGATTTAAATTGCATTAAACTTGGAGGAAACAGCCGAAGCTCAAACACACCCGCCGACAGCCAAACATGTGACCACTGGGGCTTTTCTCATTACAAGAAAATGAAAGCGAATAATTGTTTCACCAAAACATTTGTACAACTCCCTTTATTTTGAGAGTTATAAATTATATATTTTATTTCAGAAGCAGCTTTGATCTCTGGTCACACTGTAGCAGAAACAGGTTTTTACAACACAATCTTTGGATCGACGGAAGAAGAAACTTTTTTTCCACCAAAGCAGTGCAAAAAAATAAACTAATATTCAAATAGTTAACATTGGTAACAGCTTTGAGATTTCATCAGAATAAAAAATTAAAAAACTATTCTATATCTATTTGTGTCATTTAAATCCCCAACCTATGTGGTGATGTGAACTATGTTCTGGACACAGACGTGTAGAATGGAAAGACGACTCACTCTGGGTTTGTTCGTGGTCATGTTTTCTGTTTGCATTTACTTCTTCACATCTGACTTCAAGGCATTTCTTCAAATTGGACCTGTTTTCACTTGGACCGAAAGATCATATGATTAGATTTCATTGGTCAAAGGTCAAAGGTCACAGTGACCTCATGTGGGTCTGGAAAGACGTCTGTGTTGACTGAAGCTGCTCTGGTTATTGAACCCATCTGCAGGGTCGTATTTCTACTGTGGTCACGGAATAAATCAAACTAAATGACCGACCGTCTGTTGCCATGGGCTACGTGTCAGAGAAGATAAGATACAGACTTGGATCATTGTTTTTCACAGGTGTGTGTATGACTGACTGTGTGTGTGTGTGTGTGTGTGTGTGTGTGTATATGACTGAATCACTGTGTGCGTGTGTCGTGCTGAGCTGTGACTGACAGCTGGCAGCTGGTTGGGGTTTGTCTCTACTTGTGCGTCTCAGCTGTCATCTCTCAGGGTTTCAGCGTCTCTGTGACGAATCTTCAGCTCCGTGCCGACGCTGTGACTCTGCCTGTGACGAGACGTCCCTGACTGGTAGAGGACACACAGTGTCTCCCTACCGCCCTGCTTGTTTTGTTCCTAGAACTATCTCCAGAGTGAAGCAGCATAGGAATGTAGTTACGTGAACAGCACACATTCCTGCATGGCAGATGGAGATACTGGGTAATGGAGTGTCCCGTCTGAAACGCACACGTTTTCAGCTTTTAATCAAATGAGGCCATACTCCCATATTCCAGTGAGGTCAGAGCGAGTCCAGGTTCTTTTTTTTTAGCTCAGGCCTTGAGAGGTTTTTTTTTCCCTCAGTGATGTCGTTCCAAGCACATCTCGTCCACAGAGAGGTGAACACAATAGCAGGACAGAGCTGAAGGCGAGGAAGTGAAGTGAGCAGGAAGTGAGCAGGAAGTGAGCTCCTCATTTTCCTTATAGACCGAGAGCAGCTGGAAACCAAATCCCAGCTGTGGAGGGAAGGAGGTTAAAGTTCAGGAGAAACTGGACACACTCGCTCACAGGTTTGCGTCAGTTCCCGATTGTGGAGTTTGTTATCTCCTTGCTTACTGAACCTTGCATTTGTGTTTATTTTCAGATAGTGTGCAGATTCTTGCTTTGAACCAGCAGACTCGACACTAGATGAGATTTGATTGTCCTGTGTTGCATAACTGAGTTTAGTGCGGTTCTCAACGAGGAGACGCAGCACTATTCTTCCACAAATCTACAAAAGCAAATGAGTTTTACTGTCAATGTATATTATACTGTCAAAAGAATACATTAAGCTCGGAATAAGAATATTACATTATTTTTCAGAAACAAATTAGCATCTAAACGTACATCAGTTGGATAAGAACTAGCAAAAAAGACAGAAACCATCTGTGAGATGTTTAGATATGTACTTGTTACATTTCTCATCTACTAACATAGAGGTGGTGGTGTTGATGGCCTATACTGCAGCCAGCCACCAGGGGGCAACCAATCTGTCCATCTTTATATGCGTTTCATGATCCTAACATTGAATATTTTAGGCTAATCCGTGCTGTGAGAGATTAGCTAGTGGGTTAATATTTAACATATGAAATAAATGCAGTTATACAAAACACATCTATAACAGCCAGTAGTTATGTGTGTGTTTGTGTGTGTAAGGTTTAAAGTTTTGACAGGAAGGGATTTGGTTTTGGACAAAAGGAGTTAGTGTTTCTGTTTCTCCCCTCTTGACGTGTGTCTCTCTCTCCTCTCTCTCCTCTCTCTCAGGGCTGGAGCTGTGTGATCCTCCTCACCGGCTCATGGTTGCCATGGTCAGCGGCTTCTTTGCCGTGTTTGCAGAGCTGCTGTTGCCGTGTCTCGCTCTGTTGTGCCGAGATTGGCCCATTTTGCAGGCTGTGATCACGCTGCCTCTGCTCCTGCTGCTTTCCTATTGGTGGTGAGTCAGGCGGCAGTATTCACACACCAAATACACCGACACACACTTCACCATGTGCATCTTCGGTGACTCATTAAGGGCTGTTGGTTACAGTGGTGCTCGATACCAGTGTCAAATTGTGACACCATGTGTTAGTGTGTTTGACATGTTTGCAGTTTGCTTCTAGCATCCACACCTAAAGGTTTGAATAAACACAACCCTCCGTTAGTGTTGTCATGTTTTCAGGTATAAAACTGAAGCAGTTAAACACGCACATGAAGAGGAAACTGCAACGATATGTCAATCACCCACTAATGAGGCCCCATGTTTCTAGCTTTCTGAAAAGAGCTTTGTAAATTTCGAGAGTTTGCTAAAGACTAACACTAAATGTGTGTGTTTGATGTGCCTGGGACGGGGGTGGGTGTATTCACTTCAATATAATTTACGTGTTGGCACCGTGTTCTGGAACGATCCCTTCAACCTCCGGCCCTTAGGTCTCTTGAAACCCGTCAGGAAGTGAGTGTCTGCAGCATCCGTTAATTTGACATTTGTATATAATCATGATTCTTATCTAATCCTGACTTTGCATGAGGAGCTTGAAGAGCCCGACCCTCGCCTGTATCAGGGTGTCACGCAGGTGCAGCGGTTTGCACTGTGGCCTCATAGTGAGGACGTTCTTTGTTCGAATCCCAGTTCTTTGCATGTTCTCCTCTGGTCAGGTAGATCAGGGAGATAATGGCTGGATGTGGATGTAAAAAAGAAGATTGTTTGTCGATGTTACAGAGAATTTGAGCTCTGACAACAGGATTTGTTTTTGCTCAGCTGTGAGTCGGTGTTTCCTGAGTCTCCTCGCTGGCTGCTGGCCACCGCTCAGATCCCTCAGCTGAAGAGGAGCCTCCAGGAGTTCTCCACCAGAAATGGTGTTTGTCTGCAAGATGACATCTACCCCGGTGAAACTCTCCTGTCAGGTACTTCCACTCACACCTTGTTTGTACACACACACATGCTAGCACACATATTTTATTGAAACATCATAATGCTTCATAAACTTGCAAGAAAACAAGCTTTATCTAGACATAATTTTACAAAAAGCCTCAACACAAGACATGAAAACTCAAAAGCTAGATAAGATTTGTTAAATTGTTGAATTCTTGTTATCAATCCCCTTCCTCTGTTCACAGAGATAGATTCAACATATGGAGACGAGAGTCGACCGAGCTACCACTCAGTTCTGGAGCTGCGTGGGTCTCGTGTGATCTGGAAGAACTGCCTCATCCTCAGCTTCACTCTGTGAGTTTCTGGTCTTGTAAATCCAGTTTCAATATTTCTCACCTCACTGATTTCCCAACTGAAATGTCCCTTTTAAAGATGGGAAGTGAGATGAAGAAGAAGGTGAACAGTTTGATTTAAAGAATGTTTTTTAAAGCCTCTAAAGCAGATCCAGTGGCTTGTTTCTGAGGTTTCACTCCCTGGTCTCTCTCCTCCAGGTTTATTGGAACAGGCATCCAGTACTGTTTCACCAGGAACCTGCACCATTCCTCCACCAACTTCTACTTCAGCTACTTTCTCCGAGTCATCACCGGAGCGCTGGCCTGCATCTTCATCTGTTTGTCCGTTAATCGCTTCGGTCGTCGTGGTATCCTCCTGCTCTCTGCCATCATCACCGGGCTGTCGTCACTGCTGCTGCTGGCCCTCACTCAGTGTAAGTCACATCTCCAGCTTCATAATAATATTATGTTAACAGTTGTTCTCAGGTCGTTAGAGATCACAACACGAAGCAGTAATTAACTCATATTATGGAAATATACCGATATATATTTTTGAAAAGGTCACATACATTACAACATAATATTATAATGAAACAGTTTCATGTCAAAACACCACAAATACTCTACTTTAATTGCATTATTTTCTGCGCATCAGTTTATATATCTTGTACTTGCATACCACATGTACTTTACTATAATTATATACACTTATGATTAGTTGTTTGCCACTTATTGTGAAATAATCTATACATCATAAACATAGAATTGTTGTACTTGTTTCATATTATATACTATACCTGTGTATATATATTATATATATATATTTCAGATTTCCTTAATAAATAGTTTCCTTATAAATAAACACAAATACCGTATACATCGTACATATCTGCTAATTCTGTGCAATTACAATTATTATACTATTTATATGTAGAAGCACAGGATAATTATATATTAGGTATATACATATAAAGAATATAAATATGTGAAATATGTATAGTTTGGTGTTTATGTATGTAAATATGTATTTGAACTAACTCAGTTTCTCATTCTCACGGTCAGGATCCAACTTGGAGTCACTTGATATTTATATATAATCCATATCCTCCCTTCATGCTATTGAAATTCAATGTGTACACGCTGCTGATCTGATCAATGAATAAACCAATCCAGCGCACAGAGCTGCTGACTGATGGTCTCAGTTGATGGTGACAGTTTGTCCTCTCTGTGTGTCAGACCTGCGTGGAGGCCTGGTGCTGGTGCTCTCTGTCGTGGGCCTGCTGTTCTCTCAGGCTCTCGCTATGCTCAGTGTGTTCTTCGCCTCTGAGGTGATGCCCACCGTCATTCGGTGAGTGTCCAGTAGTGTTTCACATCTTAAGCATGAAACTCAGAATGATCAGACTCCTCCCTTGATGGTGTCACACGATGGAATCTAAACATCTAAAGTGTTTAAATCTTAAATCAAGTATGGAATTAATCTCACTAACAAACAATCCCAGGAAACGGAATAAAGTGATAAATGTACATTAGTCCACGGCTGTAAAATAGTCCCCCTACATCTCACCCATTTTCAAACAATAATCCCAGTTTCCTGTGTGGATATTTCATGTTCCCAGTGTGTCTGCTTGGGTTTACTCCAGTTCCTTCTGTGCACTGTCCAAAAACATGCAGATTGAGATCAGATCAATAGGAAACTTTAAACTGTGCCTGGTGTGAATGGATGTTTGTCTCTGTATGTTGGGCCCTGTGATACAATGGTGACCCCCCCTCCCCCCCCCCAGATAACAGATTTTCACGTTTACGTCTGAGTGTTGAACAGAGAAAACATCGTTTGACCCTTACACCTCCATGCTTTCTTTCTCTGACTTGTTTTTCTTTTCCCTCTTTCAGAGGTGGATGCCTCGGCCTGGTTCTGGCAGCGGGTTGTGTCGGCATGGCCGCCTCCTCCCTGATGGAGCTCCAGAACAACAGCGGCTACTTCCTCCACCATGTCATTTTTGCCTCCTTCGCCGTCCTCTCCGTCCTCTCCATAATGCTGCTTCCTGAAAGCAAACGCAAGCGGCTCCCTGACTCCCTGAAGCAGGGCGAGAACCAGCGGCGGCCTCCGCTCTTCCTGGCCCGGCCCGACCGGGACGACCTGCCTCTGCTGTGCAGCCGGCCCCCTCTGTCATCTTACAACCCAGACAACTATTCCCGCCTGTTTTCAGCCACCAGGAAGATGTTGACTAAAGAGAATTTGCCGTATCGGATTTCTCAGCCAGCTCTCTCCCCTCTGCTGCCGAGCAGTGACACACAGGGACAAGACAATGAGACACAGAGGGCGGATCTACCTTAAGAACCTCTTCATCCTCCTCTGTGAAAACGTGGATTAGCCCTCCGCCTTCATACCTCTGATGGTTTTACCTTCATCCTTTAGTGAATTATTGTCTCAGGCACTGGACGCTCCTAACCCAGCAGAAGAACTGGCCACAGCTTGGAGTCTTTGAACTTTAGAGCGATAACTCAAAGTTTGTTTTCAGCAAAATATCAGTATCTTCCTGTTGTGTTTTACACTTGAAGCCGTTACCGTGTGGTGATATATTTCTCCTGTGGATTCAGTTGTTTTTTGAGGCTACAAAAGCCTCCGCTGAACTGTGAGTGTGCAAGTTGTGTCTCTTTGTGCTGTCGACTCCTTTTTTTTAAAAGGTTAACACTCCTCTGGAAAGTCCAGGTGAGGTCACGCTGTTTGATTTGAGGTTTTCAAACCCAATTGTTTTAGTTTCCCCAGAGAAGCTCGCTCCACCGTGCGGCTGCTGTAAATCATCATGGGATCATGTGAGCATCGGCCCCTTTGTCCATTTCTAAACAACTCATGCACTTTTCATTAAGTCTGTTCATCTGATTCACCAGCAGTGTGTCCGTGCTGAGCGGACACACAAGAGTGGTTCATGCTGTGGGAGTGGAAGTCCTGTGTTTACCCAGGAAACCCACAAGAGGATGCTAGATGATACACTGGTCACTGGGAATCAATATCCTGTGAAAGACAACACATATATCACAATATTATTATTATCAATAGGAATACAATTTAAGTCCAATAAATACATTCATATGTTTCGTGTGTGATGTGCGAGCACAGTGAGGAGGTAAAGCACATAATTCATCTACCTCAGATTCGTAAAGTCTGTTATTCTCTGCTCACAAAGATGAGTTTAAAACCACAACCTTCACTCAGGAGTAAAATCTGTATTTAAATGAAAAGAAAGAAAAATGTGACATTATCAATAAAGATATTGTATAATATTTTTCCATATTGCCCAGCCCTAATTTATTCCTTAGCATATAATGGATGAAACCACTACCAAGCTCTGATAATCAGAGTTTGTCACTTTTAAGTATTGAACACAATGTGGTGATTTGTGTGAAAAATGCACACCACATACAAAACAGTATTTTAAAGGTTCTATTTTATTATAGTTTTCTGTTCAAAAAAAAATAACAGTCTGCCTTAAAACCATGAGTCTGTGTTCTTACACATTTCTCAGTATTTAATGTTAGAAATGGCGAGATTCTGCATTTACTGTCTGAAAAGTGCCTTCTCAGCCTTCAGGAGATGTTACTGTGTGATATATATATATATTACAATAATTCACCTTCAGTGTGCAAACGAAAATTTGTATGAACTTAAATTTGTATAGTTAGAAACTGATTTGACATTTTTTGAATCATCAATCTTATGTTTATTTGTTTAAAATATGATTTTGATTTTAAAAACTGTAGTAATTAAGGAATGTCAATTTGTTGTGTTTTAACAATCATGCCATCAGTTCACAAATCGAAATCATGTTAATATTTTCAAGCCAAAAGTGGAGCAAATTATCTAGACATTTAATTTAAAAGGTATAAATCTGCAGTGACACGTTTATCTCTCATGTGCATTACCCTCTCAAACCACTAGGTAGAGCACTTCTCCTAGAAATATGGACATTCTGGCGTCGATGACTGCTTTTGTGTTGTTTTGACTTCATGTTCTGATCCTCTTTTTAAAAGTTTCATGTAATACAGATGTTCAGGACAGATGAAACTTTGACTCAGGCCTGAACAACTTCAACTTGACGTGATCATTTCTGTTTGGTTTTAACTGTGACACTGTAACTGACTCAAACCTGTTGAAGTCCATTAAAATCAGACAAAACACCATCTGTCCAACCCGATTGACACTGCAGGGTTTCGGTGTTTCTTTCAGCACAGAGAGGATACGTGGAAAAAGCTCATTGTAGATCTATACATGGACAAACTGCCTCAATCATTTACACTGTTAATGTGATAAGAGCCTGCAGAGCCAGTGTGAGCAGGAGGCCCAGTGCACTGTGGGAGTGGACGGCTCCGGAGCTGGTGAAGAAGAAGTTCGTCCTGCACGGGTTCTTCACCCTCTCGTACGGAATAGGGACATCATCTGGAATCGCACCACTCAGGCTGTCACGGACCTGACACACAAAGATAAGACCGTCAGCCATAAGACGCACAAACACTGTGACAGGTGTGTGCTCTCTCACAGCGTCCACCTGCTACCAGAGCACCTTCACCTCCTTTTTTTATAGTAGATCCACTGTTTTTTTTATCGTGAATCACTTTTTATCTGCACAACAGAAATCTACATCTTTTGACTCTTCTATAGATACATCTGCTGAGCCTCAACAGTCCCAGCACATTTATATTCTCTAGATTTGGTTTTGGATCTGCCCCATACTGCACAGACTCAAATATATCAGTCCTCTAAACATGTGAGATCAAGGAAAATGTTGACACCCAATCTCACAATGTTAAAGAAAGTGAAAAACAAACAAGTGGTTGATCCACCTCCTGATCCGGATTTTTTGACACCAAAAACTCCAATAAACAAACCAACACACATGAAACCTCCTCGGGGAGAGGTCATAAAAAGATGAATTGGTTTCTCAGACATTGGCTTATTTGTATTTATTTTACCAGGATTTACTAGGCTAATCAAAAGAATCATTATAACCTCTGCCCCCGCCGGTTGTTTGTTCTGTTAGTTTGCTTGGGAAGATGCTGTTTGGGGCAGTGAGGGAAGAACCCATTACATTTTGGTGCAGATTCAGAACAGGGGGCTGATCCAGACTATTTAAATTCATGGGACTGGTTTGCCTGGGTGGAGATGTGCACTCTGAGTGGAAAAACAACCTTTACCTAGTTGGAAATCAATTGGGCTCTATGAATGCAACCATCAGGTTTCATATTAAGATGTTTTTCTTTAATATTAAAAGCATAAGAAAGATACTCAGTCCTTCCCATTAGCAGGGTTACCATGGACACACTGAACTACTTTTCATACTGAAAATAAAACATATCTAAACCAGTTGTGATTCAATTGAAGATGTGTAATGTCTCACAAAACCTGGGCTAAAGGCCAAGGGGTTCATCTGATAGATGTAGTGTTATATAGCCAATTCAGAGTATTTCTAACCCAGTACATGATCAACCCTGCAAACATACAACCACTTTCAATTTTCGCAGGCTGTACAAATGGTGATTTTTATATTCTCCATCTCACACGATGAAGGTGCAGCATCTGATGCTCCAGGCCGGGTTCACACCGAGTGGTTCACACCCACGTCTTTCAAACTTTACACCCCCAGTTATTAATCCAGGCTCGCTGTTCTAAATGTCTTATCTCCATGATAACCCTCAAGGTTATTTCCTCACCCTTGACACAAGCAACATTATGCCCATAATGTTCATTCAATGATTAAGTGTTTACTGCAACTACTACTGCAAAAAAAAACATTTCCCGATGGTGTTCGACCTGATATCAGAAATACACACACAGAGTTCACGGTTGTTTTTGTTCATGTCTTTAGCTGTGAGGACAAATTTTGGTTCAAATCGATCATTTGGATATTTTGCTCCTCACAGTTTCAAAGAGTCTTTTGAGGGTCACCATTTGTTTTGGGTTCAGGTCAGAACTGTTAGTTTGGTCAGGTGTGTCGTTTCATTGGTTGAAGAGTTTCATTATGAATGCATTATGTCAACACAACTGTACATATTCGAACGTATGTGAGTGTGTCAGTGTCTTTCCTTCACCTTCTCGACCTCTCTCAGGACACGGAGCAGGTTGTTTCCCAGAGCAGCTTTAACCTCTTCATCGGTCCATCCTCTTCTCAGCAGTTCAGCCACCAGATTGGGAACCTTGGACACATCCTCCAGACCCTCAGGTAATCTGCAGGAAGGAGGATTTGACTTCCTATTAGTGACACTGAACTGTCATGTCAAGACTTCTGTAGTGTATTAACTGCATAATAACTGCTCAATCAATTCCCGTGTGATTTTCTGGAGAGATGGACCATGATCCGAGATTGAACTCTTAAACATCCAGGATTTCTTTTCACATTCTTTTACATGGTGAGATAAGATGTTTTTCAACATTGTAGTTGATTTCTCAGAGAAGAATTCATGGATCATCAGACATGATATGGGAACTCCAAATAAAAATCTGTATCTCGTGAATTGAAATATTGTTTCATAAGGGGCCTGTTGGGCCTTGGTGGAAGTGTAAACACTACTTTTTATATATATCTTTTTATTTTAACCCCTGCTGTCCATTGTTCTATATTTCCAATTAAATTAAATAACAGTCTTAATTGTTGTAACATTAAATATTCAAACATTCTTAACTATTTCAAGTTCAACACTCATAAATGTATTTAATGTGCTTCATCAAAATGTTCACACAATGCTGACAATACCTAGCCCCATCTGTGCTGTCAAATCTAACTGTTGCTGCTGATGTCTGCATGAAAAGTTGTGACAAAGACAAAAGAAAAACAAGATCAAGAACACAGAATTATCTTAATAGCTGGAACTTTTCTAAATCGGAGAAAATTGGGTTTATAACTCAAGATTCCCGTCATTGCTCGTAATAAGTGGCTAATTTGGGAAATCGCCTTTTCTGGACTTTAACTCCATGTAGGAATGGTTCCTGTACTGACCTGGTTACTCCGTCATAATCTCCGCCAAAACCGATGATACCCGCCCCGGCCACTTTCTTGATATGGTCAAAGTGATCTGCAGTGACAGCAGTAAACAGAGATTAAAGTGCATCAACATGGATGGGCTGTGGGGAGAATAATCGCTGTTAATTTTCAACCAGCTTTACAGTGGGCGTCATCATCATCAGCATCCTAATCAGCATCATAACGGTTTAATTTACCAGCAACATTCGAGAGCTTCGCGGTCTTGCTGCAGGTCACGTAGTCGTTGTAGAAGTTCACCATGACGATTCCGCCGGTTTGATTCTGCAGGGACAGACAGGATAGGACGTGGCAGTGAGACGTGGAGAGAGACACAGTGTGATTTCTGCTCTGTTAGACATGGAGACCCTGCAGGGACTCAGAGAGAGAGAGACGTGACCCGAGCCAAGAGATGTGTTCAAACCCGCTGTAATCCAAGTACATGAGGGTATTGACCTCATATATTGAAATGCCCAGTTGGAACCGTTTGTTATTTAACACCGCTGCACAATAATCCTCTTTTTATTGCCTTTAAACGGGAACCAGCCTTTATTATATCAGTAGAAGTCTACACAAGGTGAACGGTTTACAGCTGCTTTGAGGCCTTCGGGGCCACAAAGAGCTTTATGTGCTTGTCAGTTATCTGAGATAGTGAGCAGGGAAGGTTGCTTGTGTTTTCGTAGTTTTTAACAGCTCCTGTGGACCCTTCACCCTGGAACTAACTGCTTCTCCATAAACAAAACATCTCCAATCTTTGTGGTCAATAAAAGTTCAGTAACATTGAGCCGTGTGCCATGAGAACCCTGAGTGAGAGAACACCACCGCTTTGTGCTCCTCGCGGCAACTAAACTGTAAAATACCCAATAACCACGTTTTTATAGCATCAAATAACGAATCAAGAACCTGTTACACTTGAGCACTTGAACCTAAATCAGTGGGATAAAAACTAAAATGATAGAAACCATCTTTGAACAATTCTTATTTTACTTGTGCTTGACTTTTTAGTTTTGCCCACTTCCCATCCATTAACATAGAGGAGAGGGGATTTATGACCTATATTGCAGCCAGCAACCAGGTGGCGATCTAGAAACTTTGGCGTCACTTTTGAGGAGCAGTCATGTCATCCATCTTTAAAAACAGTCAAAACTATGACGAGGTTGGCTTCATTATGGGTATTTTGAATGCCCTGAGAGAGGTTATTAGGTTGACATCGGCAGGACAAATTAAACTATGGTGGGCTGTTACAGTCCAGGTAATCAATGGGAAACACTGAGCGATACGTACACAAACACACACACAGACACACAAAAACACACAGAGTGACTCACGACTCTCTTGAGAACATCATCAGGGACGTTCCTCTTGTGCTGACAGATGCTGTAGGCAGAGGAGTGGCTGAAGATGACGGGAGCTTTGGACATGTCCAGCACCTGGTTCATGACGGCAACAGTCACGTGAGCCAGGTCAATCAGCATCCCCAGCCGGTTCATCTCCACTATCAGTTGCTGTTGCGGGATAAACACAATGATTAATAAAACAAGAATAAATAAATACTCTATAGATACATCAATTCCGTAAACATATTACAAGTAAAATTATAAAACGTTGTTATTCAAATTGATTTAGACACATTGCACCAGAAAAAGGCTTAATTTGAAATAAGTCTCAAGTGTGAAAGTGGAGACAGTTTTCATTTGACGCATTTTTGAAGAGATGTCTTGTGACACATTGATCGGGCAGAGGAAGAGTAACATCTGTAGACACTTATCAGACCTTGCCAAATGGAGATAGGCCATTGTGTTCAGATGGCTCTGATCCAGTGTCAACAAGCCAGTTATCCGCCCTGACAAGAAAAACGAAAAGAGTCCCCTGAAAAAATCTGTTTTGATTCACCAAATAATATTTCTATTAAGAATACTTATCACTTTTGCAGTTTTGGACATTTTATTAAATCGATCTGGTAAGATTTAATAGCCATGTGGATTTTTTTTTAAATACCTGACACTGGAGTCACTGCAAATATTATAACAAATGCTCATATATGGCTTCAGGCCCTCATTGGCTCCGACAGAGAATCTGATATCAATGCACACGAGGCCTGAAGGAAACCCCCAAACTCTCCACATCCTTAGCTGAGCAATACATCCAACTGTTACACACCTCACTGAGCTCCACTGATAGTTTGCTTAGTAAACAGACAACTGCTTTCTCTAGGGAAAAATCTGTAGATCATTAACCCTGGGAAACGAGAGATAGTTGGTAGACTAAATTGAAAAATCAGCTTCATGTATTCTCTTAGCAAAAGAAGATTTTGAAAACATGTTTCAGACATCATTATTACGTGCCCCCCATTCCAGTACCTATAATGACACATGTGAGACATGTGCACCAAACTGAATGAGAAAAGATGCAGTAAGAGAAGATGAAGGGATGAGGGCGAGCAAAGGGAGGAATGAGCTAGAAGGGTGAATGGATGAAGGGAAGGGAAAGGGGGGGTTGAGAGATCTGAGATAAATCCTGGTTGACTGGGCACATGTGGGCTTGACAGGTGTGTTGGGGGCGCGGTCCTGCTCCTCTACTTGAATTGAAATAGTTACACTTCAAGATTAGAAACGATCACTAGTTCCTGGTTGATGTGTTCCTCATTATTTTCAAATACTTTTCAATTCAAAATCAAATCAGTTTAGAGTTCACTCCACCTCAACCAACAACAATGACGGATTAAACCTGTTTAAAGGTCACATGTGTCTCTTTGTCCTTTGTTTACTAGATGGCATAATTGTGCCGCGCTGATGTCTCTTACCACGGTGTGTTGCAGGAGTGTGTGAGAGTCAGGTAGCGGACCCCCAGCTGGTACATGAGGCGGAGGGTTCCTAGACTGCTGTCCAAAGAATGACCCCCCTCCACCCCGATCAGACTGGCTGTCTTGTTCATGTTGAAGGCGTCCATGATGTCTGTGCAGCCACACGTGAGAGAGGACAGGTGATTCCAACAGGAAGCAGAGGCAGGTAGGAGCAGAGACGACGTAGCAATGCATTTCGTCGTCTCTGAACTTACTAGTAGAACTTAAAGTCTCACCTTTGCTGCTGGTGGCGAACATGAAGGTTTCTGGGTATTTTTGGCAAATCCTGTGAATCACATCGATCTGGTCCAGGGTTTGTCTGACGGCATCTTTGTACTGAGTCTCACATGGAACGTAGGCTGACCAGAACTGAGAAGAATAAATGATAACCTATGTATTATCTGCACTGCTGATGTGTAGCATACAGTGAGTTCTCAACAAGATTCTTCATAAAGTAAGACGCGGGAGATTTAGAAGGCATCACAACAAGGGTTAGATGTCTTCAACAAATTACATTTTTGATTTAAGCTGTGGGTCCCGGACTAGATAATGATCATATCTGCTTACAGGTGAATCTTTACTGGCTAAATGAAACTACACACCCCTGTGGCTGTAGTTTCAAGTAAACAGCTTCATTCTATAATATTTGATTTAGCATAGAAATAAGGAGGCTTACACCTGCAAGGCACAAGGGCTTATATCATTAGATATTCCTCACACCTTTCATCATGACCCCAATATATGAAACATCTGGAATGATATCGGTATCCTTTGACTATGAAAGCCTAGTTTCCTTTAATTTCCAGTACATCCCATTCTGTATGTACCTGCGCTCCCAGCCGTCCCTCTTTGATCTTGGGGATGTTGGTGTGTGTTGTTTGGAGGGTGTTGAGATCCACTTTGTTGAGCTCATTGTTGAATTGCTTTAGAAGCTGCCATGGCAGGTCGTTGTGGCTGAAAGATCAGAAGGTGGAGCGGTCACTCTCTAAGGCTTTCATCACAAAGTGCTGTGATAGCAGGGAGGAAAACTCCTGAGTTTCTTTCCTATTTGTATTCAAGAGCATTGACTTTCATTTGAGACGATAATATTTTCTAATGCTTTCCTTAAAAATCCCTGTCCTCACTGGATACACAGCCGACCAGAGTTCTGGAGCAGCATTCACAACAACGGGCGGCTTCACGACAGCAGCAACGACAACTGATTCTCCAGTTCTGAGTCAAGCGTCACTGAATGAACAGGTGAACAGCTTTCTGTGCAGCAGTATTCTCTAACGTTTCGCTGATTTTGCACTTGTTTTGAGAAAGGGGCACCAGCTTCTATTGGATCATGATTTAATCAGACTCAAATTTTGAAGTCATGATTTCTTGACTCAATGGATTAACGTTCTCTATTTCAAAAGAGCACAAAGGGAACAACCGGGTACAAAAACCTGAGATTTGATGACTATTATCTGTTAGGAGAGGAATATTTTCAAGGATGAAAACTCCACTCATTCCAAACAATCGTGTTTGGAAGAGTCACTGCAGTTTGCAAATGTAGTAAAGTCAACCCAAAGTCTGAGTTCAATTCAAAATTATATGAAGCTGTTTGTGCAAATAACAATATTATAATATTTTCTTTCACGGTTTTTAGAAACCAAGTGAAATTACGAGCAGCTCAATGTGTTGAATGATCTGACATGATCTCACTGTGATGCCAAATGAGTTATAAACTGGAAGTGTTTTGATACATATTCTGAAGTCCATCAGAGACAACCCCTTTTTTATATAAACAAACAGAAAGTTTGTTGTCACAGTGTTGGCATAACACAGGTTGTTTTTTATTGTTTGAGAGCAAATTATCATAGATTTATTTCTATGCCAGATATAGATTTGCATTTATCGCACTTTTAAAAGAATGATGCTGCAAGTAAAATAAAAGATCTGCTGAGGCTGGTTGAACAGGAATTAAATAATTTACCTATTTTTATATACAGCTATTGGGGATAAGTCAGTGCAACCCAGAGACGGCTTCTCCTAATTTCTTAGCAAAAAACGTGGTTCAGGTTTTAATTAAGGGTTTTATGGAGGTGGCATTGGCTCTTGAAAAACGCTACCAGATGCTTACAGCTTAAGGCTGCCCTCTGAAAAACTGTTTTGAGCAGGAGCAGAGGAAATGTACAGCCCAACAGTTGCTCTTTGCAACGGGAGTTAAGAAAATAAAGATAAGAAAGAAACCTCATAATAAAGAAAGAAACTCCATAAAACTTTTTTTTTGCTGAATTAGCACTTGAAATTGCTTCCGAAAGCTTTTTATGTTGCTTCCATGGCAAAAAGCAAATCCCATAATCAAAACCATCGTGTGAAGATGTGTTTGTTCCATGTAGGACACTTACCCATCGATGAGTGGCGTCTCAGACATCAGCTTCAGAGCTCTGGTTAAGTACTGGTCTGCCGAGGTGTAGGCACAAGAACTGACCCACACCACCAGTACCACTGAGATAACCCTGGACAGCATTTCTTTAACTTTTACACACTGTTAAATCCTCTTCTTTTTCTTTTTGTAAACAAACTTTTTAGATTATATTGCCTGTAATTATTTGTTATCCTCTGAAGCGATACTGACTCTACTAAGCTGCAACACAAAAAGATTTCCCCTCTCGTCTGCCAGTTTCCAGTCTTTTAGTTTTGTTGGTAACGGAGCAGATTCTTTTGGATTCTCACCACAGTCTTCTGTCTGTTTCCATTTGACTACGCCTTTAAGCATAACCTCGGCCCCTTGCTCCTCCTCTGTGAGTCTGTTGTTTATTACTGTACAGTTGCTTAAACAATCTCTGTGGTGGTTGAGCATTAACTGGTGGTAAATGTGTATTGTGCCTTTTGACTGCCCCTGTATAGCTCACAATATCATCTCTTTCTTTTCATTAAGTATGTCAGTGTAGTTGAACTTCACTCTGAAAAGAATAATTGAATTTCACATCAAGTTACATCATATTTATAATGTGTTTATCTTTGCATAAGTCCAAAAACTACAACATAGTTCACAACAAAGTTCACTAGTCGTCTTTAACGACAATGAACTGATGATAAAAGAAAGAAGCTTACCTTACTCTCTTTCATTTAACTGTCACATGAAAAAGGGCAGAGTGAAATACTCACTCTGAGCCACAAATGTGTATCTTAAATAATCCCATATAATAGAAAACTATTTAGTGACATGCTACCCAGGCTTGGTGGGAGATGACTAATGAGAGAACTTTAAGTAAATGTATGATAGACCAAAAAGTATCAAAAGTGAAAAGGTAATCAGGCAGAAAATGGACCTTGTCACTGTTTTAGTGTACATGTTAGGGCTGAGCAATATGGTCAAATGTTTTATCAAGATTTGTCCTCACCCAGGCCTTATATGCTACACTATACTGTAGTACGTGTTTGAAGTTTCAATAATTAAAAATGTTACCAAATATCTTGTAAAAGTGAAGATATGATGTTTCTCAATGGTTTATTTAGCTTGAGAAGTAAATTTGATCTCAAACCATGAAGGAACATTTAGTCATTGAAAATTTGTAATTTGAAAATGAACTAGTGATCAAAGATGTCAGACACATTTCTGAAAATTGCAATATTTGTGTTTTAGCAAAGACATACATTTGTATAAACACTCAAGGTAAGATTCAAGGGATAGATCTGGTCAAACTTGCAGTAAGTAAAGTATATGAGTAAATATGCATAGTCAATTCCCACAATTCGTCGTCTGGGCCAATTCTCCTTTCTAGAGCATAAGACCAGGGATCTGCAGAATGTATGGGGAGTGATCTGGCAGTTCTGGTGGAGTAATGGGATGGCTGTGGTGGGATCGGGGCGATGGGAGGCCCTGGTGAACCTCACCCAGGGCACCAAGAAGGTGCAGGTTGGCCCTGTCACGTAATCAAGAATTCACTGGTGGTACAGACTTTGTTGTGAGAATAACACTGCGCAAGTGTTTCTGACTCAGAAAAAGTTGATCGGATAATAATTAAAAGGCGATCCTGTATAATGAATAGAATTATTAAGGATTTTCTTCATGCTTGAACATGCACTTAAAGCACAGTAATTTATCTTGACTATGACATGACGGAGATGCCCTCTCGGTGAGGTGTCACATATGTAAGCTCTGTTTTATCGCCCGTAAATGTCACCCTCTTATCTTCAAGGCTGCTCTGGGATAAAGGGCTGCAGGCAGATCACGCAGTGCTCCAGCACACTGAAGAACAGATGATTAAAAGACCATCATACTCACACATACATGACCTTCACATCCTCACTGAGATGAAGACTTTTCATTCACCATCTGTCATCCATCAAACGCCATTTTCATTTTCCACTTGCATTCTGAAGACCAATAATGTTCTTCTTTATGTTAAATGAAAGGGAGCTACTAAAAGCAGCCGACTCGACTGCACTTGAGTTGCTTGACTAAACTTTATCCTCATCTCAGAAAGAAAAGTAGCTTTATGAAAAAGATATTTGTATATATATATATATATATATATATATATATATATATATATATATATATACTCACAATAATTTGTGTAAAAGTATAGGGCTTGTGATTTATAATCGGATGATAAGTTAACAGTTTTTTTTTATTTTATTCGTATATAGTTTTTCTTTGTAATTTATATTACATCGACCTAAAACAAATTCACATTCTTAACTTCCGACATCTACATCAGCTCTTCCCTCTAATTTCTTCAGTATTTAGTTTTTTTCTTACAGCAGACAGAGCATTGCACACGTTTATTACTAAACCACCTTTTGTTTCCTGTTTTACTCAGTGATTGCACAACAGATGTAAGTAAGAAGAATTACACCTCTGTCTGTCGAGCAGTGTTCACATTTCCATTTCCTCTTTCTAATTTAAGTGACACGTGTGGGGTCATCGCTTGGTTCGCTAAAAGAGACAGAGACAGACAGCGACAGGCAGAGCTACAGAGCGGTACACACAAAAACAGAACTGCTCAAGATACAAGAGGAAGCCAAAAGAGACACGGAGAGCAGCCGATACTTAACTTACATTAAGGCAGGATATGGCCAGGTTGGATGTCACAGAGATGTTTCACGGTATTTCGTTCCCTGGACACCTGCACACCCAGGAATCCTTACAACTTGCTCTCAAATTTCCGTTTCGGGACACGGACGTTCTCATCGTCTCCTACCCGAAGTCAGGTAACTACAGATGACAACTAAACTCATGTTCTATCGGCGCAATTTTCATTTATTATATCTTATATGTGCAATCATGTTCATACTGTATATATTAATTTATCCTTTGTATATATTATTATTGTGTTTTTTATATTTCACTCTGTTTATATAGCCTTTTTAGCCCCTTTTCTGTGGTTTCCATGTGAGCTGGATTACACAAAAACGTATTTCTATAGAACAAGAAAGAACCCAGATTTGTTTGGAGAAAGGAGAAGATCTGGACATTTGTTAACCCTTTCTGTTCCGCTAATTCTCAGGAAATGATTTATGGATCGATTTGGTCCAGTTTGATTTCATTTAAGTGGACTGAAGGGCTTTAAAAATATCTAATGTAACTTATCTCATCTTATCCTGACTCACTGCTGACTGCTCACAAAGTAACATTTTGACTTGTAATCACATCATGATTCATTTGTTTGAAGTTTGGGTTTTTAAACTACTCAAGAACCTTTTTGCTTCTCTCTCTCCTCTCCACAGGCACCACATGGATGCAGGAAATTGTGACTCTAGTAGCGAGCAGAGGGGACCCACATCTGAACCAAACTGTTCCAAACTGGACCAGGGCTCCCTGGCTTGAGCAATACTACAGTGCAGCTGTACTGGAGGCCTCATCCCCCACACAACGCACCATCACCACTCACCTGCCTCATCACCTGCTGGGCCCTGCCCTCCAGGGCTCCAAAGCCAAGGTCAGAATTACACAGAGTTATTGTAAACTGGTCAGGTCGATATTTATGGCGGTGTAGGTCAACTGTTAAATGATCCTGCTCAGTATGGATCTTGTTTTGAATTATCTTAAACGTTCGTCACATCAGTTATAAGTTATATAAGTTAGAATTCAAAATGTTTGACGGCGTGGCTCCTTGTCACTTCACAGGTCATCTATGTGAGCAGGAACCCCAAAGACGTGGTGGTGTCCTTTTACCATTTCCACAAAATGGCCAACTTTCTTCCTGGCGCTGGCACGTTTGAAGAGTTTTTAAATAAATTCCTCGAGGGCACGCGTGAGTGGACAGAGAACATGTTTTCTTTTGTTTGTGATTTTTTTTTATTTGATCAAAGACACTTGATTGATTTTTTCAAACACATATTTGTTGCAGTGAACTTTGGCTCCTGGTTTGACCACATCAAAGGCTGGACCAGTCAGATGGCGTCTATGGACAATCTGCTTCACGTCACCTATGAAGAGATGTCGCGGGTAGACATTAGTGATTCATCATTCTCATCACATGATATTTCTATAAATGCATATTTATTAAAAGACAGTGAACCTGCCTGTTTGTTTTAAGATGCTCCTATCACATGGGCCACAAGGCAAAGAGGAACTTTGCCTTGTGGCAAAGCTTTGCTCACATACCTCAGTCATTTTCGTGTTGCAGTCCAAACCTTATATCTTGATAAAACATTTAACATTATTATTTATTTTTATCGCGAACAGGACCTACATGGTGCCATAAGGAGGGTCAGCTCTTTCCTAGAGTGCCCCCTGGTGGAGGAGGAGGTCAACAAGAGTGTGCAACATTGCAGCTTCGCCAGGATGAAAAATAACAACATGGTCAACTACACCCTCATCCCTCATGAGATAATGGACCATAGCAAGGGCTCCTTCATGAGAAATGGTGAGGCTATGACAACATTAAAATATATATTTTAGTGGCCAACAAGATTGAAACCTGCTCCAGCCTTGGGGGTGGAGCATGGAACAGGCCTCCAACGCTGCTGTCACAACCACATCATTTTGACCTAAAGGTCATCGTAGTGTGCTTTTGTTTCGTTCCTGCTTCCCTTTATTTTGCAGATTTTTTTTGCTGTTGCAAAGACACTACAGGCACGACTGTGGTATAAATGTTCACATCTGTTTCTTGGCAGGGGGTAAAAAAAGATGAATACCTCCTTTAAGTGGTGAAATTACTGTATCGTGAACATGAGTCAACAGGCATGTTTTTAAAATCATGATCAACTATTCAGTTTGGTTGTAGATATAGATTTACTTTCAATCTGCCTATTTAAAATCACATTAATCAGATATCGTCGTTGTTGCTTCCCTTTACAACCATATAGGTAAGACTGGTGACTGGAAGAACATGTTCACAGAGGAGCAGAATCAATATTTCGAAAGCGTCTTCAAGTCCAAGATGCACGACTGCACTGAGTTTGTGTGGGAGGTGCAGGATCAAGAGGAGACGCCGGCTAAAGACCACATTTCTCTATAGTTTAATTAAACCATAACAGCTGCATGAATCCACGAGTATGCAATAGATTCAGTCCTAAGTGACATATTATTTTAAACATAATCGTACAGGGGCACTTTAGCAGTGTGTTTCTATGCCTCTTAGTATTTCTCGCTGTCTTACTTTCATTGATATGTATAATTTGACATTTGTGATGGCGCATTCATTCTAATAAATGTGTGGATAACTCTCAAATCAACTGAATCCTCTTGTGGTTGACTCTGAATAAAAGTCTTGGTGTCTTTGCTCCGGAACAAGTGGCACCTTGGGTTGCTAATGTGCGCAACAAGCAAAGCGATTGAACGTCAGGAGCCCATAATGAGCAGAGGAGGAAGATGAAGACCAACGATTCATCCAGAGGGCTGAGTCATCCAGCGGGCTGAGTCATCCTCGTGCGCCATGTAACCTCTACCACCCAATGAAATGTGGCCTTCACAGGTCAGTTTACATGCACTGGAGTCGCTCTGATCTAATCCCAGTGCATGTGTTGGTATGATCAGACATATTGTACAGAGTGTACAGAGCATGGTGTTCTCTGTGACTGTAAGGGTGGATCACTGGTGGACATGCTCTGGTCTGACACAGGTTAAAAGGGCATTCATCTATTGAGGCTTGTCACCATATGACATCTTATTGATCCGAAACAGTGTTATATGCTGGTTTGTAGAATTCAAGTGTCCCAGTATGCTACGGGTGTGTTTCTGTGAATACATTTCAACAATCAATGGGCAAACTGAACGTTGTGGAATATAATGGTGCTTTTATGACATTAACATTTTTTAACATCATTAATGCGAATAACAAATCTTTACGAGTAGGTTGCTTTTGAAAAAACAATTGCCTAAAAAACTAGTCAGAAAACTAAAGACCTTCTCACCCAACAATTTCCGGCCTCTACATTTTGATAAATCCAATTGTCAAAGTGACATTTATATTTTTACAACATCCTGTAAAAGAGGAATTGAATTAGAGGAAATGCTCCCAATGTAAATTGTGGTAAGGAACCTTTTACCACATTCATCACACATGGACACTACATGGACACTACTTATCCATGTCATTTCATTTAGACTTGAGTGTGTGTGTGTGTGTGTGGGGCGTTGTACACTTATCTGGCCATGCATCAGTCACATACACACACACACACACACACACACACACACACACTCACACACAAACACACACACACACGGTTGAAGCATTCAAACACTTTGTTGTGCAATCAAACTCACGTTTCCTCAATGTGATAGGTCACTTCACACCTCTCCATATATCTGCTGAGGGGAAGGAGGATGAAGGATAAAGCTGATGTCAGAACCAGATCAAACTAGAACGTCACTCAGTAGAGCTCATACCTCCGTCAAGGTCCAGCAGCCATTTCTAAATTTGTATGTGGAACCGCACCACATCGCGTTGCATAAATCTCAGGTCCGAAACAAACGTACAGGGGTGAAAACACAACTAGGCGCTGATAACAAAACAACAAACTGGTCAAATGTGTCGACGTTTATTGAGCTGCGTTCACTCTGACTTGCACAGTGACTGTTGTTCCTGTGTGGTAAGAGACTGCTAATGAGAGCAGGATGTTTATGCCCTGGACTAGAGAAGTGTGACATTGGTGGCCTTTGCATGGCATTTATTGCCTTTCACATCATCTTTCCTCATTGAGTCTAACAGTTGCAGAGTATGCAAATATTTCATCTCAACACACACACACAAAGAACAATTCATTTCTACACAGAGGAGAAGATTTAGTGGGAACTGCAGGAGACGGCACATCGGACTGAACGTCAGTGTGACGAAGAAAAGAAAACCTTGAGTTTCAGTCGTTTGCAGACTTTTTGTTGTCGTTTCCGAGGATCACACATAACCTTGAATCCCTCAAACTTCTTTATTTACTTTCAGTATATCTGCGACATTGTCTGCCTCTGGTACGACGCAGGCAATCTCGAGTTGCCACTGCAGCACATCCATTTTGGAGCTGTTGAATGAGCAGAATCCCTTTCTGAAGGTAAAGAAAGTTTAAGTTAACTCTAATGTATGTTGGATTCTACTGGCATACTGTATTCAAACTTTTCGACTATTTCCAGAACTCTGAATAGCTGTTGACATCTTCATTGTCAAAAATATGTGGTGGCAGTCTTCAGCTGTTCAGACATGCACTGAACATTTTTCTGAAATCTTCCAGAGGGGCTGTATGTGAGAATTGAAACGTCTGAGTCAGTTGCTCCAGACATTTTACTCAACTTTTCCACCAGCCCCCAGGTAAAATGTCAGGAAAATTTCCGAATGAGCCCATTTGAGAATACAGCAGAAAAAGTCCTAGTGATGTAGCAGACGAAGATGACAACTTGGAAAAACAACTAGATTCAGGAGCTTTTGGTGATAACGTGAAAAGAAAACTCTGGAAAATCTATCTGACCTTAGTATCTGAAAACGGCTTTACAAAATTCTGTCCTGTTTCTTTTTATATCAACCAATTTAACCAATCATTGCACTTATTGGTACGAATATCAATATATTTAAAATTACAACTGTTACCTCTAACCTGGTTTAAGACTAAAGTGTGTCTGAGCAGCGACGGAAGACGTATTAAAATCCTGAAGTTGAGGTAAAATGTAAAAATAATCAAAAGTAAGTAATCATTACCATTTTAGATCTTTTGTACATGTATTATCAGTTGATTGTAGCTGGTGTCTCAAGAGTTAAAGCCGCAAATGTAATGAATGGGTGAACATAACAAATATGTCTACGTGTTACGCAGCATAAAATCAAAAAGTAGATTTCACACTCACTTAATAACCAAGTAGAATTCAAATGTCCTTTCATTGAGTGTCAGGTTTATTCACATGGTTCAACTGATGCTTAGCAACTGACCCTAGTCGTCCCTTCACAAGGACATCTCTTCAGCTTCCTTCAAGGGACCTGATAAAAAAGGATGGAGGAGGTGAATAAACGAGGAAACAGACACTGTGATAATATTTAGAGATTAGGACTGTTGTGTTTCCTGACGATATCTGTTTAATATGTGAAAGTAAGAATCATTCATTACCTGGCATATCTATTGTGAGTAAAGTCTGTCCGTGGCCGATGAAAGACACAGTATATCCTGTTTTGGCAAACAGTGGAAAAAATGATCCATCAGCCGATACAGTTCCACGTAACTGTTGTTTTATTACCCTGTGAAAAGCTTGGTACATGTGTGTGTGTGTGTGTGTGTGTGTGTGTGTGTGTGTGTGTGTGTGTGTGTGTGTGTGTGTGTGTGTGTGTGTGTGTGTGTGTGTTTGTGTGATACAGTAAATAGGAGGTGGGTGATTCAGTTTCCCATTAACACATGAACACAGTGTAGATTAACATGGCAGCTGAGTACATAACAAGCTTTCAACAGCAGAAAGGATCAGAAAATACCACTGATAAGTATCACTCCTACCTCAGAGATCCAGTCTTGTGTTTGACGAGTGAAGATACAGGTGTACAGACAGTATCAACACATTCAGTACCAGGGCATTCGCTCTGTAAGTGCACGTGTCAAATATTCAAACTAGCACTAATTCAGAGTACTTGTGCTCTGAATGTAATATATATAATTATTATTTAAGCAGCAGGAATTACAGGAGTAACCAGAATCGCACTCAGTGGATGTAAATTCACTAGATCCAGATTTTCATTTGGACCTGCACTAAGAATACCTGTCCCCTTTTTTTTTATCAAGATCCATGAATTATTCTCTTCAGAACATCTGCATCAAAATTGAATACCCGACCCCTGCAGAACATTTCACTGAAATGGGTTCAGTTGTTGATTCGTTACTTTATTTACTAAATAATGCATATTAAGATTAAGATTAAGATTAAGATTAAGATTAAGATGCATTTATTGTATCTAGACAGGTTGCTGAGAGATATGAAACAACTTTGGCTGTAGATGTAGTACAGCTGAAGAAATCATCAAGAAATATTTTTTCGAAGAAACACAAAGGGTTTTACATATTGTATGAAAAGTGTATCTCGTCTCACATACAGCAGTGTTCATGGTCCATGTGGATTCGAGTTCCAGCTGCAGTGAGAGACGGTCGGTGTTGTGACCTCAGTCAGTGCTCTGCAGGAGTGATGGAGTCAGAGAGCGTACACTGTGAGACTGGTGAAGAGTAATGGCCCTTGACAGGGATATTAATATTTTAGAAGCCAAAGAAGAACCTCGTGCACCCTGCAGCTGACCTGCTAAAAAACATTTCTTAATCCTCTCAGCAGCTCAATTTTTATTTTACCTACACAGGCCGAAACATTCAGCAAGACAAACTGTAGTTTCTCTCAAAATCTCTGCCTGAAGCCAATATGATTTCACAGAGTGTAAATCAGGGCCTGCACCTGTATCCAGTGGACTGAGAGGGACTGATATGCACAGGGTGTTCTTCCTGGATTAAAGGGTTGTATGTTTGTGTGTCTGCTGAACGATGCAGGAGAGTCTGAGTAAATTCAGAAAAGAGGAAAAAAAAGAGAGTCCACAAGTCCGGTTAAAAAGATCCAGTGCACATGCAGCTTGTCATAGATAATACATAAAGGTCTTCTTGAGTTTTTCCTCATCCTGCTCATGGTGCTCAAGATCAAAAGTGTTAGGGTTAGGGTTAGTTGTCATGTGTTTTCTTCTGGTTGTTGTCCGAGTCGAGAACCACGTTCTTCAAAATGTACCTTCATGATGACAGAGGGCTGTTTTTTAGATGTAGATGTAGAGGACACAGAATGAAACCACGTCATTCACACCAGGGGTTACAGCCAAAAACAAAAAGGTGAGGTCCAAATGCAGATGACAAATGAGGAATGCTCTAGAAGTCAGACTTTCGGGTTTGGGTAAACAGGAGGTCAGGTAGAATCCAGACATCTCACAGTTTGAAGGTCAGGAAACAAAACTTAAAACAACTCACTATAAATACAATTAACACCAAAAGACACATCAAAAAAACAGCAAGCTCAATAAAAGAAACAATTAAAAACAATTTCTTGAGTAATAAACAAAGTAAAATGGAGATAAACCAAATTAAAAACTAAAATATAAGAAAAAAATTACAAGAATGAAAATAATAAAAGAGATATAGTAATAATAAGTAAAAGTAGTTAATAATGATAAAAGAGAGTGAACTGTTGGAAAAATATATAAATAAATTAAACTTAAAAATGGCTAAACGTCTCTATCCTACTCACAATAAGACTGAAGAGGTAGGTATAAAGTAAACACTTGGATCAGATCCAGAGCAATGAAAACAGTAGTCTCAGGCCCTGCACTTTGATTTCCTCTTCCCTCTCATCTTTCCCTCTCATATTGTATCAGACATGCATCTGTCATCGCCCTTCTCCTCTGATGTGGAGAGAAGCGTTTGTTATTGACACAGCTCACGTGTCGTGGCGGAGTGGACGCACCTGCCGGGTCGAAATATCTTTTAAGTCCCGCTTCTATTGTCGGAGAAAAACTCATCTGCAGGCAATGATTTGAGTTCTGTCTTTCATGCTGAAGACTGAACATGAGGAAATGTGGTCTCAGCCTTGAGTCCTCCAAATGAAGAGAAATTATGCAGGATTCAAACGTGTGCGCTTCAACCAAAAGGATACTCCTTCCCTTGGATTGAGGGGACATTATGCGTTGCAGAATTGTATTGTGGTTCTCCTGAGTTGCTCAGACGTTGTATGGCAGAAGTTTAGCAGAGTTAAACTTTTAATGTGGCAACAGAGGCACCAGCCAATCAAATCTTGTCGAAACTAAATCAAGCACAGGTATTAATAATGTTAATTCAAAAGAGGTTGTGGTTGCTGATTTGATTTTCCGTGTACTTCTCTTTAGCATTGCACAGCCAGCTAGCATGGCATGTCAGCATAAAGCCGGTTTGTGTGTCCCTAACACGAAACAATGATTGATATTGATGTATAACAATTGCTCCTGCACCATGCATCACGCACACCCATCACCAATCAATGCATAGTTGTGAGTCCAGAATCATTCTTTCCTCCTTTTTCAATATTTTGTATCTGAGGCCTCTCTTGTCAGTGCTATAAATCCAGAACTATGAATATATAACATTAAAGGATATATGTAGAAATGTAGAAATATTTATAGAATACACTGTGGTTAAGATTTCACTGCAGACACAGAAATTACTTATGTAGGGATATGGTGAAAATGTGGTAATATTTAGTTGATCCATCCAACCAACCACCCAACCTCTTACTTCTTTGTGCAAAATGTAGATGTTTTAAGTGTTTATAACAGTAAACCACACAGCTGCACACCGGCCAACATAGAGGGAGGTGAGACGCAGTCATTGTTTAAGTATGAAAATAACATCGCTCTCTTTAAAGGATCCTGTAAGATATCCATCATGTTCTACTCACTTGTGTGGCTTATGGCAAACAAGCAGAAAACAAGCAGAAATCCATATATTGAATTTATTTCAACAAATATATATGTATACATTGTCAACAAGTCTACCCTTTTCACTTTTGTTCATCACAACAATAAAGAGACAGAGGACATCAGTAGTTACATTATGAATGGACTATTTAATAAAATTCACAATTATGTTCTTCACAAAATTCAAAAGAACAAAGCCTTGAGGCTCTACGGCTGCCACTTGTACATTTTGGACATTGCATCTGAGCGCAGAGCAGACGATTTCTCTGTGTCTCCCCTGATGACACTGTGAATCCAGGGTAAGTACGAGGAAATCTTCATATAGACTCCGTACTTGTATCTTTTGCAGGGTTTGTCATAGGAAAGGATCCCTGCAGCGTAAATGTCCCCAGTTTCCGTGTCATTGACAACCAGAGCGCCCCCTGCGTCCCCAAAACAAACATTTTCCCCGTAGTTAGTAGCCGCTGTGCAGAACATGTTGTCGTCTACATCTGGAGTGAAGGATGCACTTCCATATTCTGCTTTACAGTGAGAATGATCAGCTAGCGGGAGTTTGAGGTATTTCAGTGACCTAGCAGGGGTGAGGCGGATCCCCCAGCCCCAGCCGGGGATGACCCCTGACCCTCCCACGGTGTTGTTCAGGTCCTGGCCGCTCTCCGGCAGGGGGATGGGGGTGACCTTATCGCTCATAACCACAGGCTCCTTCAGCTGGATCAGAGCCAGGTCGTTGTCCCAGTCAGAGTGATTCTGGAAGCTTGGATGGAGAACAACCTGCCGGAGAGGAAGGTAAATGTTTCGCTTATTTATCGGGCAGCTGTTTTTTCACAAAAAAAGCCAAAGATTCTTAGTATTATAATCATATAGACTTTTTTTTGTCCAACTGTGTTGGTTCATACGTTTATATCATAAAGCTTTGTGATTTAACAGACTTAAAGACCATAAGAATGATGAGTGAAAAGCCAATAAGTTAAAATCTGTCTCCAACCCTAATATATACTTTTTTTTACCCACCTTCTCTACTGCGACCTCTTTAGAGGCACCAGCTTCTTCCCGCTCGGAGATTCCCACGTACACTTTGGGGATTATGGGATGTTTTCCCTGAATGTCCTCTCGACTCTTCCTGACAAACAGGTTCCTGCCAGCAGTCAAAACCCATCGATCAGAGATGAGAGCACCACCTGCATAGCCTCCGTCGATCACGCTGTCAGCAAGGTACACCATGACCTGCCAGGGGACATGAGGAGCCAGAGTTCCCCCAACCATTCGCCTGGACCGAACTGATGCCAATCTGGAGGCTGGAAAATG
Source organism: Pseudopleuronectes americanus (assembly GCA_038501795.1). Lineage (NCBI taxonomy): Eukaryota > Metazoa > Chordata > Actinopteri > Pleuronectiformes > Pleuronectidae > Pseudopleuronectes > Pseudopleuronectes americanus. The sequence continues at coordinate 19,490,942 of CM076716.1, read as the reverse complement.
AATCATTCATTTATTTTTACTTTCTTTTTATTTTATTTGTTTCAAACCTTTAGATAGCTGATAGCTGGTAAAGATCTTGCCTTTATGGAAATCATTTCCCAAACTGGTAGATAATGGTGTCTCACAAGGATCAATATAAGTGCCCCTACTATTTACTTTACACAGAAATATTATTCGTTTTTACACAGATATTGTAACCTAAGATCTCCATGACTATTTATTTCCGATATTAAAGCATGTTGTGTATTGCTTATTGAGATCGGTTGTATAAATTAAGCTTTGTGGAGTGTATACAATGCTTTCATGCCACAAATGTATGCATCATCATGCTTTGATGCGTGTGTCTAGTGTGGGTGAGTATCCATGAAAACTACTTCATAAGATCTAAGCAGGGGCAAGATCTTAAGCACCAGGATGGCATCTTTCTGAAAACTGGTCACGATCTTTAATTATCATTAATGAAAAGGTTCATGGATCATTAATGATTATCTACCCCATCGATGTGTGTTCAACACACTGGACAATGAATTACACATACACTAAAACGAATGAGACTTATGTACTACATAGATGTATGAACAGAAAATGGATTCAGAGCTTCTGTTACTTTATGTTTTCCTCATCCTATTATACTTATCTTTATACTGAAAAAATATATGCCTCCTGTTATCAACAAATCATTTTTCAACGGGCCTCCAGTCAGATAAGTCATATCTCTCACCGGACTCTGATTTATTGGTTTATCTCCCTTTTTTAGGGTTGTCAGATTCTGTAAGTTCAGATACAAATGAAGATCAGTATCTGAAATGAGCTGTAATAGCCCAGACCGCAGATTGTGCAGGACAGCCTTGTTATTCCCTGCAGGAGTTATCTTTCTGAACAGCAACTGTCTAGAAGGTATTCGTGTTAAGCAGCAGCAGCATCTGATGATCTCAGACTGCCAAACTCTTAACCGTCTTTTAAATCTGATATTTTACTTGAAAAATGGAATTAGTTTGTTCAATATCTTTATCCTTTTAATTTACTTTTGCTGTATTTCTTTATTAACTTTTGAAACATGCTAAATAGATGAACCAATTATGAAAAAATAACTTCAAAATAAATGACAGCTCCTCACTTGCTTACCCAAAAAGTACATTTGGCTAATGTAAACCAGCTATACATCAAAATGCTGGCATTGTCATTGTGACTCTATTGTTAGGCTGATATTAGCATATAACTCTCATTACTTTCGCATATATGCTAAACCTACAGAGTAACAATGGCTGTAGGTTTGAACTTGTCATGCTCTGCGGGTCAAGTTGAGTTCCCTACCAACAAGTGTTCTATTTCTATCATCTATATTTATCATATTCATGTCGTATTGATGCAAAAACTATAAAAAGGTTTTAAATGAACACACAGTGTTTATCAGAGCAGGTATGTGTGTGTGTTTGTGTAAATGTTGTTGTGTGTTACCTGACAACGAGCGTTCAATCCTGTCCTCGGCATGACACACGTCTGCTAGAGAGGCCAGTGCAGCCAGGAGGAGCACAGTCAGAGAAAACCTTCAGACAACAGCAGACATCATGATCCAACGGTAAATCTTTCTCTATCATTTCGAACAACAGGTCCACTACTGGATTAAAATTCTTTAGTTGAATATTCAGCCACTAATTTACATTATCTCACCAAACATCACAACATTAGAAACTTAAAGTCACTGACAGAGGAATAAAAAACAAGGTTCTACTAAAACAGAAAAAATGAACTTACCACATTTTGTTGTTAATATTCCTCTTTTTCCTGCAGTGACTGGTTTTAATCTCTGCTCTTCAGTGTGTTGTGCATTTTGGAGCTGCTTGTCTTTATAATGGCTCAGAGCCCTGAAAATGTCCCCAAATTTCCCTAAATGTCCCAGGACAGAATATTGATTCCCGGATTTGGAAATAATGCAGTTGCGAAATCTCTAATGTCCACAGTCTGGATTCAGGACACAGGACATTCATCTGTGATTAAAATCTGTAGCAGTAAAAATACGACAGTAAATCATTTGACAGATTTGTTGTTATTGATTTCAACAGATTGACCATATTGTGTATACGTTTTCTGTCATTATTTACAAAAGGTAAACAATGCTGACTGATTTTCTATCAGTCCAAGATTATAACACAATGATATTACAGCACAATGTGAAGTTCAATTTGTTTTTACAATAAAAAAAAAGCACATAACGACCCCTTTCAATTTATCTGCAGGGAACACAAACACAATATGTCATCAAATTCCCGGCAGTAAATAGGTAACTGTGTCGTGACACGTGTGCTTGAGGGAGGAAAGTCCAGCATTACGGCTTTGGTTATTTACAAGAGGTCACAGCCAGGCTCCAGAGGTTGGTGACTAAAATGTGATTTGTTATTTCAGTTTGCTGCCTTGAATTTTAATTATATTGCTTTGCATTCTTTGAAAATGCTGATCGTCAAACACAATGATGTCACATCAAGAATCATTGAAGACAATATGTAACATGTAACATACAGTATGATAGTTTGCTAAAGCTACAGCCTCTGCTTTCTTAAAACTAGTTTTTGGTTTTGATTTAGCATTTCATTTAACCTTTTTTTAAATTTTTCTGCTGGTTTTCAGTATTAAAGTAAGTGAAAATATTGGCTCCAGCTCCCCCCATGACCCTCAAAGGATAAATGGAATAAGGATGGATGGATGGATGGATGGGGTAATTGAACATGGTCTTGATCAAACATAAAATGCAAACAAAATCAACTATGTGCCTTAAGTAGCAGGAGAAAATACCAAAATAGACAAATTAACAATAAATATTGTGCGTTTATTTTCACCTTTGTGCACAGAGAGTAGCTTTAAATGTTTGCAGAGTGGATATAAATATTTCAACAGTATGTACTGCACATGAGTACTGACACGTAAAGCCTGATATTCACATGCACGCCGTCAGTGGAACATGGTCCCACGTCTAACAAGCCCGTAGAGAGCATTCAGATTCAAATCTTTGACTTCAAAGTTGGTTTCATTGTTGAAGGAGATTGATCGGAAGTTCTTGCGAGCCCAGAGAAATGATTTCCTGAGGGTAATCAGTTTTAGCATGTAATTGGACATGAAAATTCTGAAAAACCAAACACTGATTTCAAATGAAGTCATTTCCTGCTAGCTATGTTACTAAAGCTTTACTCTGTAAGTTGTATTAAGTGACCTGGGGGCGAGTGTAATCTTAACTGGATCAGACACAGAAGCTGTTTATTTAAGAAGCCCCTCTCTTCTGTCTGTCAGCACTTTAACCTCATCCACGTTGCCGTAACACAAAGTCAAAACGTTCATGTTAATGTGCTGATTATATCATGAACGCATATTTTTATAGCAATGTCAGTCAATTGATTGGTGATTCTCTAAGTTGTGCAAAATCAAACTGTACTTTGTGTTTTTTGATGATGGCAAACGTTTGTATGCTAAAAACTAAAAATGTGAACATGGTTAAAGTCTAATCAACATAAATCAGTAAGTTAATTAAGTGAGCGATGACATCGTCAGCTTGTTAGCATGCAGAGCTAATAGCACACCCGCTCCTTTGACTGCACCTTCACATCCTATATGCTAATGGAGTATTTAAACATCCCCTCAGGCATGTATTGGAAATACAGATTATACTTTGAATAATAATGTGTGACTCTATACTTCTGAATTTATCTTCCTGCTGAAAGGTTGGACATTATTCTATTGCGTCCGTATTTTACATTTTTATTAATTTGATCTGCCCTTAAATATGAATATGTTTTTTTTATCCAATTTTGTTCACTTGTATTTTTTCTATTTATTGTAATTCATAAAATAGCTTCAATATTGTTAAAGCTTTTTCTGGTATTTCATTGAAAGCATTTGTATTTGTTTAGTCTTATTATTGTCTCATCAGTCACTTGTGAGGCTCTGACCTGTATGAAAGGTGCTTGATTGATTGTTGACTCACAGAGGGAACTGAGGAGTATCTTTGGTGCTACACAAATTAAATTTAATTAATTTATCCCAGAAAAAGGTGCTATAAGCTGGTTAGAAATTCATTTTTCAAGTGAAGAGTCTTCCAGTGCTCAGTGCACGGACGTAATTCAACACAATGAAGCTTGATGATAAACAACGACCAAAACAAATTTTTAATTAGAGGGGGGAAGTAAATAAAGCTTTAAAGTCCCCCCACTCCCTTAGGAAAGGATTTCATTGAAAATTAACTCCTGTTCACACAATGAATGACACAGCGATTGTCCCTGTTGGATGGTTCAAGTTGCTGCCTGTGCTGTGTTGTATTATTCATACCGTGACTTGTAATCTTCTAACATAGATTTTGTTGTGCCAGCAGGTCTAAGAGATGTTGAACTGACTGTGCAGGAGCATTGCACATCCAGCCACTCCGCTACTGGGATCCTACATATAATCAAGCAGAAGCCAGGTTGTACCTGTTCAGTACTGTGCGGACTAGAAGTCTCAAAGAGGTCTCAGCCATTTGTGTATGATATTACCCTGACTATAACAAGGAATAGGTCCTATATTTATTTGGCAGGTCAGCAAACCCCTTGAGGATCAGGCTGCACAGTGCTGCTGTTGCTGTTAACTCCTCAGCGCTGACCTCCATATTTCTTCAGTATTTATTCATGAGATTTGAGCTTTGATTTCTGTTTTATTTTCAATGCATTTCAACCCGGCTCAGGGAGGTAGCGTCATGGCAAGAGCAAATTAGCAATGTGTCCTGCAACGTGTTGACCAGCTTCTCCAATCTGATTCAAGTGCAGGGGTCTCAGTTGAGGGCTATGGTCTCTGCTACCTGCGGCAAAAAAGAGAATGGAACATGACCCGTGTGCCAGCCACGGTCAAAGCCACATGCACAAGCCAAGGCCATCGGCGGGAAAAACTTAACCGCCCCAAGAGAGGATGGATGCATTATCCCCCCACTCATACTGTAGAAGAGTCGCCTCTCATTAGTTCTATGTATCTGTGTCTCTCTCGGGCTCTTTATTCCAATGTTGTTTCATTCATCTGCATCTCTGCTCCATCACAGGGAGCAGGAGTGAGGCGGATGTTAGACGTTTGGAAACTTGTGTGTGAAAGTGTGAAAGAAGAAGAAAAGAAAAAGGTCCTTATACAAGGTTGAAGGTTTACGTCCCTTGTGTAAAGAGTTAAAATAAAAATAGCGATGCGTGAAATGAATGTGAGAGTTCACGAAGAATACATACGGCCTGAGAGATGCTTGGGGGGATTGAAGAACAAGGGGGGAATAAAACGAGTTGGAGGCGAGACGTGGGAGGAAAGGATGAGAGAGGAGAGTAAAACGCTGCTGCAGACTTTACCTTGAATCTCTAGGGGAAGTGCGTGTGCATGCGATAAGAACTGCAAGCCATGCAGAGGGTGAGCGCAGGAGAGGAGGGGGGGGCAGTGAAGTGGGGTATGGAGGTTGAATGTCGAAAGATTGAGAGAGAGAGAAAAAGAGAGAGAGAGAGAGAGAAAAGCGGAGGAGGGAGAGAGGGGGGAGAGAAGGGGGAGGCTGAAATCACAGGGACAGAGAGCTGGAGCCGGTGAGAGGCTCTGTGCTGAACGTGCGCTCCGGCAGGATGAATGATGAGACGACCACAGCTCCACTTTCTGCTTCTCTGGAGGATTTTAACCGGATTTTACAGCCACTTTAACACTGGATTGTTTTATCAACCTGTCTCTGCACAACTGCTCTGTGGTCCATGACGGTGGAAACGCAGGTAAGATCATCCATACATGTGATAATCATTGTTTGAGTGTCGATTGAAAATGGATCAGACATGTTAATTTGCTTCTAAATTATTAGGAATTGTTATGGATATTTAGTTTGATGACAATACTTTTTTCCTGTGGAATAATATGACTTTCCAAGTAGTGGGATTTCAAAAAGCGGAAAAGTAGCTGTTTATTAGCATCATGTTTGGTGTACAATTGTTTATATGTTATAGTTTTAAGGTTGTCTAACTCATTTTTGATGAACTTACAGGGATTGTTAAAAAGGAAGCTTTTGCGAAAAATTTGTCAAATTAAGTGTTTCTAAAAAAGAGCCGCAAGATAATCATTGATAATGATAATGTTGAGTCCTTCGTCCATACAACATTATGATCTGATTTTGAAATCTCCATTTTACCTCTATAATCACTTCAATACACTTTAACCACAGGCTCACAAGGAGAGTGAGCCTGTGGATTCCTGCTCTGTGTCTGATCCTTGAGTCATTCAGCGGCTGACTAAGTACACTGAGGTGGGTGTGATGACCATTAGCACCATGCAATTTACACAAAGGAGACATCATATACACACACACTCATACACTCATGGCCAAACATTAAATGTCAACGATCACTTCAACAGCAATCTGGTCAGATAACAGCTCACAGCTATGGAATTAATCTGTGTGCATATAGTGCATCAATTAAATAAGTATTGGGAATGTGTACTGTACATAGGCACGAGAGAAAAAGACAAAAGAAAATTGTAAAGCATGGGGAGTTCACAGTTTTGTTTTAGTAAATTAGACTTAATTTATCACTCTATCTGAGGAACAACAGTTGAGTTACTGAGTAATAAGCCAAGTACACTGAGGTAACGGACATGGAACAGAAGGGAAATTGATTATCTTATATGTATGACATATTTAAATCTTTGTAGACTTGAATGCTTATTTTTGATTAATGATTTTTTTGTGCATTATTGTTGTTGTTGGAGAACAACACATTAGGCCTCAATTTGAAATAAGGGTGTGCCTGTATATATAGATTTATCTATAAAGGAGATTACAGTTTTCACACATTTGTTGCTGTAATTGTTATGTATAATACATTGGTCCTTGTTCACCCCTTTTAATTTATATTATGGAAGTACTAAAATATATATTTGATGACATGCCGCACATATTGACACCGTTTCATGTCATATAGTGAGAGGACATATATATAGTACCCTGACTTATGTATATGTAGTGTGTAATTTAAAAAAGTACTTTTTATTTACCAATTTATTTTAAAATTTCCACAAAATGCTAATTTGTTATCTGCTTGTTTCCGATACTTCTTTCCTTGCACTTAAAGATATTTACTTAAAAATATTAATAGAATAACTGATAGGATGTGATCTCATTATAAAAAGACTTTAAAATATTGAAAATATAAATTTTGTAATATATGTTTTGTAGTAGAAAGAGTTTTAACAGCAATTGCTGCTGGGTTCAAAATTCCCATGAATGCTGTAAGTGCTGTGGTGAAATTGTATTTTGAAAAAAGAAAATCTAGAGTGAGAGGTAATGTAAAATGAGAATATTGGTGTCAAGCATAATTGTTGCAAAAACTGATGTTGCTAAGGAACAAGAAAATGTGTAAGCATGACGCTAAGACAGGAAAATATATAATAACCAGAACCAGAAAGTCATACTATGTGCTTGTATCTGCTTTTGTGTGAGTAAGCTGCTCGTGCTCTTCTCTGATAACCACAAGGGAAACGAACACAGACAGAATGACAAGTTAAGATGTGAAGAGGAAGTGGTCTTTCTGCTCGTGAGCTGTGGACGTGGGCCTCAGGGGGCTCAGAGCCAGCCTGTCCATTATTACTGCACATGACCCCTCTGCGCGTTGGGCGATCTGGCCTGAGAGCCATGACCAAGCCCCCAGACCCTTCCTACATATGTCCAACCTGTCCCTCAGGGACACAGAGCTGTCATAGGAAATTCCCTGCATGCATGAACAACAACCTCAAGTGCAGCTATTCCAGCACAAGTGTCTCTAGAGAGAGACACAGGGTAGGCGTTATTAAAGGACCCGTAGGGTTGGATTTATTTGTGCACATGTGGTCAAATATAGTGAATTACCAGTTGTTCAAGTAACTCATTGCACTGAAACTCAGTTGAATTCAATGTTATTTGTATAGCTCCAAATCATAACATACATTATCTCAAGGCAAATTAACATAGTAAGGTTGGGACCTCTAAAAAAATTACAGAGAAACCCAACAGTTCCCACAATGCACTATGTCGACTGTGGACAGAAAAAATGCCTTCATGAACATGAAGGAACCTCCAGCAGGACAGGCGGTCATCTGCCTCCACTGATGGCTACAAAGTGTATGACACTAAGATGTCAATGCAAGGCCGGCTCGTTAATTGGTCCATTTGCCCTAAGACAGAAATTTATTAAGTACCCAATTCATCCTAGTTCGACGACTTGGATGGATTGACATCCGCAAATATACACAGTCCCACGTAGATGAATCAAACTTACTTGTGGATTCCCTAACTATTCCTCTAGTGCCACCCCGAGGTTGACATCTGCAGTTTTAATGAACAATATCATGACAACTATTTTGTGCCTTAAAATGGACCATCGGGTCACAGGTTTGACTTATTGAAAAGAAGTGGTATTCGTGTATTGACAATGATTGAGGTATTCAGAACACCTCAGCATCAAGATGATGGATTAGCACGAAAGTACATCCAAGTAATCCTGTTTTCAAGATTATTTATTCTGATGAATGTGGTGGTACGTCTGATTTTCGATCATCTTTAAAGGAAACATGTCACTCTGCTGTTCATTGACCTTCACTGGACATGCATGGTCGTTCCAATCAAACTCAAGTTTCCAATGCTTCTCAACACAGAGATTTTGAACCCATTGACTCGATCATACAGGTTTGTCTTCCATCTCTGCCACTGGGTTCCTCTAAACTGGATTGTGAATCCCAGGTGGTGGAACAGGCTTCCCTCTCTGTCTCTGAGAACCGCTTGAAGAGTCTTCTCCTCAGAGAGGACCTCCTCTCCTAACACCACTAACACTCTACCGGCACTTACTGCACAGTTCTTTACCACATCTCGTTGCACTTTGTCCCTTAGAACAGGTTTAGCACTTATTCAGAAGTCTCCTCCAACGTTCTGCACTGACGCTTGAGTGTTGTTGATCACATGTAAAAACTCAAACTAAAATAATACAAATATCTCTGGATTAAAAGGAGGTGCAACCCAATTCCAATGAAAACAGTTTTGGTTTGTACACTTGTTTGATGTGTTTTTTACTTATTCACATTGAACAGATTTGGCCTCACTCCCAGGTCTCCTTCAGTATAATGTACTGAACCTTGAGTGATGTTTGTCACATGTAATTCAGTTTGAATATAGCTGCAAAATGATTTTTATATATATAAATATATATAAAATGATTAATATATATATAAATCAAATGTCATGACATTGGATTGATAACTATTGGATGGATTGCCATAAACCTTTTTAGCGCCATTCATATGCCAGATGAATTGTAAAAACTAGGGCCCTTGACGTTTGATTGATATAACATTTACATGATAATTTAACAGCAGTTTCAGACTCATCCTCCTTTAACGTTACATGAATCATCTTGATTGTTATTTTTTCACACTGTACAATACAGCTGCTAAATCTCCACTGTTGAGGCAGGTCTGCAGTATTTGACTAAAGCACCCTGTTCAAATTCAGATATAGTAGCTAGTGTGTGCGCACGTGCACTGTCTTTGCTGTCAGTTGTTTGTCTAGCTATGCCTGAGGTCTTGCCGCACGGTACACTTCCGCTTGTCATCTTTAGTCAAGGTAAAGCCGAAAAGCTCCTTAATGAGGTTCAACCAAAAATAATATATATTTTTAACTCTAGAGACATCAGATAAATAGTGAGTCAAGGGATGGATTTGTTAACACATTATTCAATGACAACGTATTTGCCCAAAGCTGTTAGATGAAACAAGCCAGCATGTGTATAATTCATTATATATCATTACGCTGGACGTTTTAGTTATCCTCATGATCAATCTGTTTAAATGATTTATAGATCAAAACAATTAAAGGATTTACACGGTTCTTTGTTTTGTCAAACAAAAAGGTTCCTGCTACCTGCTCAGGACCAACCACAAATCGACAATAATCTAATTCCAATTTTGGGAATGTCATCAACTTGCTTGCGGTTAATCCTTCAGATAATATCAAGTTTTATATATATATCTTACGCTTTAAAAAAAAACAAACTTGACTGCTAATATAACTTTCTGTATATGAAATGTTTTACTGTCAGCATATTTTGAATTTAATTTGTGGAAGAATCATTAATTCAAAATCAAAGTTAGACCAGTGTGTAGCGGCATCCGGTGGTGAGGTTGCTGTTTGAACCTAACATAAAGCAACCAAAAGGTCCTATACTGCAGCACGCCACCAGGGGGCAATCAAGATGTTTTAGCTTTACTTTTGGGAGTTGTCATGTCAATGTCTGTAGTTCCCTACGTCACTAGGCTCATTAAAACAATAGTCTTGTGTTTCAGGTAATTATGAATCAGACACACTGGTTCTTTAAACAAGCAGGAGGTTTTTCTCTCTTGTTTGTCAAGTTCTCATTTTTCTGAGGCTAATTCACTGCTGGTACCAGATGTTTCCAAGCTTGTGACGTTTCTTTGATTGTGTCTCAAAGCCATGGCGAGAACATGGGTTTGACTTTAGTTTTGCTCTGGTCTGATTATGTCCATTCATGTTACCCTTTGTGTGGTTGGACGTGTGCACCTTTCTGCTCTCCAGCCCAGTGAACAGCATAAATGATTGAAGGACCTGCGTATTTGGTTGTCAGCTGAGACTGACATTTAGTACTGAGCCTAGAGTTTCTGCATGTGTACTGATAACATTGAGGTGCTCCCAACAGTGTTAGAGTACAGAGAGACATCATGTAACCACAACACAGGTGGAGGTCTATAACTACAACACATATTTTTCTTCATTTTAAAAATGGTGCAAACATTGGTGTTTGCAAGTCTGCACATATTTAATATTAAAACACCTCCAAACTATCGTTGATTTATGGGCTTGGTATATGATAAGATATTACAAAGCAAAAAAATAAACAGTATTTTCTAAACAATCATCTAAAACTGTACTGTAAAGAGATTTGAGTGGTCATCAAGACTAGAAAAGCGCTATATAAATACAAAATCATTTACATATTGATATATTGTCAGATTTATACACTACCCACTAAATATGAATAAGACCCACATTGTCAAGTGTTATCAGGGATAATTAAATATGACAAAATATAAGTAAAGTAAAAGTATTTAGAAAATGTGCAAATTGTTTTTGGATGTTAAATGTGCACGTTAAAGTGGAAGATAAAAACATTTTGTCCCGTTTTAGTGCTGAACACTTGAGATCATAGATTTGTTTTGTATGTGAAGTGTGTCATCACAGTTATTTATAACATTAATGACAGCAGAAATCAAGATTTTGACTTGATGGCATCATGAGAGTGGATATTCTGTTGTCTGTGCTTCACACAGTTGGGACTGAGGCTTTACTTTATGATACAAGTTGACTTGCAATGATGGAGGAAGTACTCAAATGTTTTACTTAAGTAAAAGTACAGATAAATAGACAATAAATATACTCACGTAAAAGTAAAAGAATCACATTCACTTTTCGACCCGCTGTGATGTTGATGAATGCAGCACTATTGTTACCCACCCACTCTGATTGGACAAATTCCTCTTTCAATATTGACAGTGAACATGTCAAGCATCCATTGTAAATAATATAGTGGCATAGAAATTAAAGTAATGAGGTAAAGGCTCTTTCTAACATCCCACCACTTTTGATTTGTTTTGAAAATATATGATTTGGTACCTGAAAACCATGACTGAATGAATTTGATAAGCAATTACTCTCTGCTGTACATTGCTCTAGTGTTTTTAACATGGGATTTAAATGTGTTCATTCAACAGGACACTTCCTCAGCACAGGACATGGTCTCCTGAGCAGCCCGTCCACCGACACATCCAAGGAATAAACCAGTCAGTGTATCCTGGGCCATGACTGCTCTGCTTCACAACGTCAGCGGCCCAGGGAGCACAGCCGTTCTGCTGCCGATCACCGACAGCCCTTTCAACCTGACCGCGGCGACTCAGGCAGGACCCGGGTCAGGCCAATCACTGGCTCCTCTCTGTACCCTATGTTGCTGTGGGTTTGTCAACCGTACCTTGGCAGTGGTGTTCATGGTCAGCCTGGCGTTTGCCATCGTGGTTGGAAATGTGGTCACGCTTACTGTCTTTGTGCAAACAAGGCAGTCGAGAACACCACAGGGATACTTGAAAGGTAAATATTGTAAACCATATTGCTCACCATTTTTTCACGTTAAAGATGTAAATGTGTAAATGTAAATCTGCGTTGAAAGGCTTACTGTATGTATTATAAAAATTATTCACATACAGTAAGTGCAATTGTAACTGGAATAACTGGAGGCGAATCGAGAAGAAAACAGCCTGAATACATCCCTTGACTACTTCTTTGTCTTCTTCTTTGTCTTCTTCTTTGTCTTCTTCTTTGTCTTCTTCTCATTGTGTGTTCTTTCTCTACAGTGTCTTTGGCCATAGCAGACATGATGGTCGGTGTCCTCGTCGTCCCTTTCTCCGTCTACACTGAAATCTCTCTAATGGTGACAAGCTCTCTTCCCATTTGGTACCAGGGTAGTTCCACTTCCCTGGCCTCCTCCACCATCGGCGGGATAGTGAGCCCCTGGCAGCCATGCCTGCTAATTGGCCCCGTGTTTGCTGGATGCACTTTTGTCTCAATTAGCACCATCTTCCTCATGACGTTGGAACGAAGCGTTGCCATCTTGTGGCCGCTCCAAAAGGACGCCTTGGTGACTCGGAGGCGGACTCTGCTCCTCATCCTGCTCTCTTGGGGGGCGAGCTTCCTGCTGGCTCTCGCCCCGCTTATCTTCAGCAGTAACTTCATTCTGGAGTACAATGAGTGCAGTCGTATGTGTAACTACACACCTCTATTGCTCGGAGGCCAGCTGCCAACCGATGCCAACATTTTGCTGCTGTTCCCAACGTTTGACTTCACGCTGCTCGGTGGCACGTTAGTGGTTAATATTTTGTCTTTCACAAGCATTCGACGGTACTCCCGAAAACGCAAACTGCTCTCAGAGGGGAGTCTGAGTGATGGAGGGGGTGGAGGCGGCGTAGGAGGCTGCCCTCATAGGCCTTCTTTCTCCGACATTAAAGCTGCCAAGACGATTGGCATACTGACCTTTGCCTTCACAGCATCCTTCTCTCCCATCGCAGTGTTTGTGCTCGGGAACGTGGTGGGCTACACCTGGTGTAACTTTTCCTTTGTTGCCTTCTGGATCCTGACAGCAAACAGCTGCTGCAACGTGATCATCTACAGCGTCTGGGACCACCGCTTCAGGAAGGGTGTGACACTACTCTTTAAGCGAGACCAACCCCCCCCACATGGCGAGAAGTCTTGAAAGATACAGAAATTAATTCATCTGCAACAGGTTTACTGTTTTGTGGCTGTTTTTCAGTAAGTTTGAGTTTAATGAAATAGGTTGACATTTTGAGGAATGCATATTTATTTTCTTGGCGAGAAAAAGAAGAAGCCGCTCTCTATGTTTGTACGGACAATATGAAGCTGGAGTTTGGGCTGCTTAACATGGCTTGGTCACATAGATTGTATATAATGATGGATGACACGTTTTCACTTCCAGATGTGAAGCCAAAATAACCCAGATATGAACGACTGCATCTTGTAGATTTGGAACGAAAGTGTATCCAGTAGTGATTAGGGTATGAAACCTCTGGAGCAGGGTCCCTTCAATACATGTGCTTGATTCTATTGGTAGTAGTCAATCATTATGTTTCACCTTGTTTTTATTTAGTTAAATAAGTATTTATTTAATAAATAACTTACCAGTATGATTATGATTACTTAAAATTAAAGAAACCATTTATGAGAAAAACATGTATTTAACATGTTCGTTTAGTTTTTTACTTTAGTCCATGTCCCATCCAGTAACATTGAATAGGCGAGATTTACTACCTATACTTCAGCCAGCCACCAGGGGGGATCAAGATGCTTTGGCTTTACTTTGGGGGAAGTGTCATGTCGTCCATCTTTATAAAATCTCTATGCTCTGGTCTGTCTAAAGATAACAAAATCCTCCTTCAACCAGCCTACAGCCTTTGTGCTGAGCTAAGCTATGCTAAGCTTACCTATGCTAAGCTAACCTTATTAACTGTACATCCATGAGAGTCATCAAAATGTTCTTGTTTATTGCTTGGCCAGAAATTGAAATGAGCGTATAATCAAAACAAGTAATTTAAACATGAAAGCATTGCAAAACTTTGTGTCTAAAAACTGTAAATAGTAGGCCGATTTTTTACCTCCATCCACATTTATCTCAGCTCAAAGAAACCAGTACTGTATCTATGCACGTCATGATGAATCAGCTTTCAGGATCTGACCAAACACACATACTGTAGATCTAAGAGGAAAGAGACACTTTCTGAACTGCAGGTATTTGTAACAACTCTACTGCCGCAACAATCTACATCCTGTCCTCATCCTCCTGCCTCTGTCTGGAATCAAACCTCTGTCCTGAAGATTTACAAGTGACAATGCTTTTCAAAAGCTTCAGGACTAAACACACAGTCTCTCCAGAAGGTGCAAGGACAAACACAATAACCGTTATTAACTCAAGGTTTTATTACTGCTATGTTTTGGTTATGGGAACAGTTCACGTAGATCTGATTCTGTGGTGTCACATACAGTATTGAGCATCTACATGCAATCTTTAGTGATCTTTGATCTGCCTCATCAGAGATGCACTTTATCAGTTACCACATGACCCATTTGCATTGTGCCATGTGTCAGACAAGATTCATTTTATACAATAATTATTTTAAGTATTCTATATTATCGCTTATTTCTTAGTAAATGTAAATGAAAGAGAATGATCTGTTTATTTATTCAATCAGTAATGATGACTAAATTAATGGGATGCCAAACATAGAGATTTATTCTGAAAAGTATAATGATTAAAGCAGACCCTCATGCTCTGCCAGCCTCTGTCTTTTCAGGGTATAATGTATTTGTAACATGATATGATCTCATCTGTGTTTCAGCTATAAGTCTTGTGTACTGTTTGGAAATCTGTATTGTACAATTTTACAATATAATGATTATATGCATGAGGCCGAGGGGCATTTCACATTGTTAAATAGGTATACTTCTATTCATGATTAAAATGTTTGCATTTCAAGAATTTCTGTGATAATTGACAGGCCTTTAATGTGGTAATGATTCAGCAACTGCATCAACAAAAAGGAAAAAAATTTGTTGTCTTGCCATTGCTTGCTCAAAATTGTTTTGTTTTGTTTATGTTTCGTGAATATACAAATTGTATTGCTATCGTTCTATCGACATGATAACATTTTTTTTTCTGTTTACCATAAAGTGCCCATTAAAGGAACATTTTGACATTTTAGAAAATGTGCTTATTTGCTGAGCATTAGATGAAGAGATAGATTTTTTGATTTTTACAATTGCCCTTTAAAGATTGGGTTGGTAATCCTGGAAAGCTTAGATAGAGCTGGCTAAACTTTGACCCTCTTTCCGAAGCCATGCCCATGTGAACGTGCACTGCCTGACAACCGCTGGAAGCTGACTTTTGTCTCACGGGGTAACCTCTGGCCCTCTTCCCTGCTTCAGCGGAGTATGTCTCTACAGCTGAACACTCTGGTCGTGCACAGTGAGAGCACTGGCAGGCAAATAAGATATCAAGTCGTTTAAGAACAAATCAACAACCCTACCTTTAAGTATGAGGTTCCAGCCAATAGGCAACTGGCTTAATTTACCATAAACATTGCGAATAAGAAAAAGTTAAACTAAAAGTGCAACGCAAAGTCCTCCTTCAACCAACTTACAGCCTTTGTGCTAAGCTAAGCTATGCTAAGCTTTACCTTAATAAGGTTAGTTAACATAGCTGAGGTGGTGGATGCAAACAGCTTCATGATTGCATCCACCACCTCAGCAATAATGTGAATAAGCACATTTCCTCCAACCTGTCAAACTATTCCCTAAAAAAAAACTGACTGACAATCCAGTGCATGTTCATTGTAGCATTTTGTAATATCAAGGGTGCTGTGATTTAATATATCTTGATCAACAACAAACATCAGGGAATTTAATGGTCAACAAAAAAAGAAAATAGGTTAATGTGTGAACTTCATAGAATGAATGATTATCTTACATTTACAAACTTGCAGCGTTTTTCCACCAAAGACGGTCACAGTCATTGAAATCCTCAGCATCTTGATCATCGTTGGTGGTTAATTGATTCTCCCTGTGCTGATATCGAATCATTGTACACAGTTGTATCAGTTGTGCATAATTCATGAGTGGCGATTGCATCAGATGTGGTCATAATAAATGTGTTTGGGAACATTTCATTTCTGAGTTTTAATGGGCGTCAGTTTGACAGATAAGCACTCAGCTCACTGCTGTAATATTCACTGACTCAGCAGGTACAGAAGCTGCTCCAGGGGGAATAAGAAAATACCTCAGCATTTCTCAGTTTACTCCGGAGTATTATTGGCTTAATCCTACTGAGAACAGATTTTTCTTGTTATGTAACGTTGAGGAGAAAGAGCCGCAGTGGAATCACATTCACCCAGGTAGGGAAGCAGAGTGAGGTCGAGTATTCAGTGTATTTCTCAAGATCTGAAATAGCACAGCTAATGAGCCTTAAGACATAGCAGAGACGATTTAAACCTAGTGACCCGAATTGTAATTTGAAGAGTGTCTGTTTCGCAGAGATGTGAAAAGAGTTTGCATTTTACATTTTTAATGCCAGAGAGAGATCTCCTACTTTGTAAAGACATCAGAGGAGAGGGTGAGAGGCTGATGGCTAATGTCAGCAGTGATGGGATAAAAGCGTCCTCCACCTCCAGTGTCACCATGAAATAAATGATCTGACACTTGACTTCTCATGTTACCGAGTACAAAGAATGAGGAAGAGGTTATCAGAGAGGCAAGAGAGACTGAGACAATTAAAGACTAAGAATAAATCAATTGGTCTCTTATGAATGTATGTGACCAATGAGTGTATCAATGCATGTCAATCTACAGAGTCTGATTGCATTAGCAGACTCGTATTTCAGCACTTTATATCCTTACAATAGCAGGCCTATGACTCATGTTCTTGCGTCTTGTAGAACAGAAGTGGCTACAGTCTGACACTGTCTGAAGGTTTTTTTTTCACGGCTGCTGCGGAAGACTACTGACTCACCTAACGTGGAAATTTGCTGCAGGGCAGTGGAAACTCTACTGGAAAGCTACTGTGCGTCTTGTTGTTAACCCCCACACATGTCTGAGGATTTATATTAAAGCATAATAGCCCCTTTGTAGTTCATGCTTTTTTATATATATATATATATTTCTTACATGTTCAAAGCGGAGTCAGAGCCTGCCATTTAAATTGCAAATATAGAGAAGCAGCTACATTGTGTTTGTAAAGTTGTTTGGACGTTTTCGTGTTGGCTTCCCCTGGTGCAAGATTACCATTTCAAAGGACAAAATAATAAACAGTTTGAAGTTCAACTGTTTATTAGTCATCTGATTCTTCTTCATGTGACATCCAACTGTCATAAACGCAACCTGCTCTCAAATATCCTCTATTGCTGTACTTTTTATATTTTAACCATATACCTGTGTGGACAACGCGTCTCCATTTCCTCCCACTCTCCAGAAACGAAGCCCAAATAACCAGGATACAAAGTCTTCTTGGAGCCAGAGTCCACTGCTGCAAAGTTCTGCCAATACATGCACTCAACCAATCAGGAGTCAGTATCCCCTGTCCAAGCATTATGTTTCCATCCCGTTTTTATAGCATAAAATATCCAAACTCACTGGAAAGATTTAGCACTTGAATATCTATCAGACTAATGGGAACTTTCTAAAGCCACAGAAGACATCTTTGAGAAAGATTTATGGATTTATGAACTATGCTGCAGCCAGCCACCAGGTGGCGATCAAGACTCTTTAGCTTCACTTTTGTGGAGCTGTCAATGTCGTCCATCCTTATACAGTCTATTGTCTTAATACTAACTCTTCATCAAATCAAGAATTCCTTTCAGTGCAGTGAAGAGATATGTGACTATACTCCTACTGTATATGAGCAGTAGTTCACTATAAAATCATATCAACTGAGGCTGTTGCATTCACCTCCAGGCTCAACTCAAAGGCTACTGTGCATCTGAGGTCAGACTTTGCAACAACCATGTATCTTATACCTGAATGAAATAACCCAGTAGGACTAATTTAATTTAAGTTAATTTGTAAAACATAATTCAAAAGCACAGACATTAAAAGTGCTTTACATAGGATATAAATGCATCATAGCAAATTATAAAAACATAAAACCTAAGAAGAAGCATTCAGAGCGAAATGAAGAGGAGTTAAATAGATATTTATAATAACAAAAATAAAAGACTTGAAGTAACAGTGAACGATAAGAAATTTGTAAATTTTGTATTTGACTTAATAAATAGGCTGAGGTAAGCAGGGACATTTTTATAATTGATTTAAAAGAACTAAGAGTAGCAGCAGACTTGCAGTTCTCCAGGAGCTTGTTCCAGGTATGGCAAGCATGAAAAGTGCCTCTCCATGTTTAGTAAAAGATGAAAGGGAAAGGATCATTTTTTCCAGGGATAAACAAGACACTCCGACCTGAGCAACCACTCACGCAGCCACCTTTCATACTGAATTTAGTGTGCAAACAAAAAAGGCGGCCGCAGCCCTGTGATATGGGAGACGACTGTGTCGCAACAATGTGAATGATAGTGCAACGGATGTAATGTCTAGTGTAACAACTTGTTATTGGAAACATTTGTGGGGGACGGATCAAAGCTCCTTTGTAGTTGGAAGTATTCAGGAGGGAAGAAATTCAGTCTCTTAAACGTGAGCTATCGAGACAAACAGTAGAGACTCATTTGCAAGTAAACAAAAAAACAGGGGTGGTGGTTATTTGTTAGTCAGAATCATTTAAATGTGGTCAAATGTCTGGAGATCGAGAGTATGTTCTTCTCTACCTTAGTCTTGAAAAGACTTTGTGCTGAGAAAAATAAGAATGAACTGACGACAGCTAAATACATAAATTGACCATTTCCGGTCTGGAAAGAACAAAGTGCGTCACACAGTACATGCCGATGGATTTTGGGGTAACAGCAGAGCACGGTTGTTGTCTGTATTAGAAATACTCTGTATCTCTATAGTTATACCACAACACAACCACACAACCACACAGACACAACAACGCCGCCAGCGAGAGACGCTGCAGACGATGGGTCAGAGCACTTTGGAGCCTCAGCAAGGTTATGTATTGTTGTCTGTCCTATTTCTATTTCATCCTCTCCCATTTCATTGTCCTAATGAATTTTTAATTGTCTCTCTAAGCTCTTAAGGCAAGAGATGTGTGTCAGAACCGATAAAGCACAGAGACCACCTGTGGCTGGAGTCTGTTTTTGGCTCGACGGAGGAAAGGGCAAAGGCAGAGATGGCTGAGAGGGCTGACAGGGAGGGGTGGGATTGGAGCGCTGTGTCTCCTCCACTGGGGAAACGACAAGCCACCTCCACTCCTCGATCCTGGGAGTCCAACTAATCTGTAAGACGATACAGGAAACAACTGGGGTTATCTTTATCTCTCTGTCATACTCCACTGCTCCCAGATCAGCTGCTAGAAAACGTAATTCTTCCTGACGCTTTAAACCATGTGTGTGAAGTGGAGGAGAGCAGGATGAGTTTGATTTGGACAAATTGGCTGATTATCTTCAGTTAATGGTGAAAAGATTAACATGTCTTTGTGCAGACAAAAAGTGAAACACATTCAGGATGAGGGAATAGGACCGTGATAATTATGCTGCATACATTTTATTATAGTTGATTATAGATACTTGGTGTTTCAGACTGAAAGAAGAACATCTTTTGTTTGAATGTATACTGGGAACCACTCAGCGCCTTCTTAATAAGATGATAAAAAAGATTGAGTTGGCTATATGAATATGAAACACTTGAAGCGATAATGAGACATAATGGGAAATGTTATTTTTACTTTTCTGGCAGCTCCATCCCCCGACTCTGGCTCAAAATGCACCAGATGGCTTTGTTCACATATTTTAGATGATCTTTTATACCATCTATGATCTTTTCAGAGGAAAACAGGGGGAAAGTATTTTATCAATTCAAACCTTTGTCTTCTGATCCATCCATTTACTGTTAAACTGCTGTTCATGGAGTGCATAAGATATAAGAGAGTGTGAGTCTGAGATGCATGCATTTTCTCTTATATTTGCACCAATGAGAAATATATTGCTGCCTTTTCAGAAGAAATGCAGATGCTCCTCTTCACCAGTTCCATCTTCATCCGACCCTCTTGCTCAGTCCCACATTTCACAGACACATCAGTCAGATTATTCAGCAGTTATCACAGGGTGGTCCACAGGAGGCCCCCTGCATGGCCGCCCAAGCCCAAGTCGAGGGCAGACTTTTGGTCTCCAGATATATTTGGAGTCCCTGCTGACAATTTCCAAATACACACACCTGCACAGTTTGTCGAAAGTCTACTTGATAAACTCGCCATAGCACTTATTTTGAGTGGTCGTGTCTGTGCGGGTTGTCCTCGGGCAGAGTAGTGCCTCTGTATTATTCATCACAAGGGTTTTACTTTGTTTGAGGAGGGTGGTATTATAACACAACCGATATGACCCTGGGAGTCATCAGTTCCCCAACTGGAGATCCTTGTTTAAAAAGCTGCACGGATTTAAAATTGTATCAGTCTCTCACATCATTACCAATCAAGAAGACAGGGAAAAATACTGAGCACCACATTGCCACATTCTGTGAAAAGTGTCAGTTAAGATTAACAAACCAAATCAAAATCTCACTTCATTTATAACCTACCGTATTAGGTTGAAATACAAGGTGCTTAACAAGTCAAAATAAAAGAATAGAATAAAAGGCTACACCACAGCAATAATGTGCTCTTTTTTTTATTATTAATATTTTTTTTTATAGTACAGAACAATTATTGGCAGGAAGAGGTTCAACCTGCAACCTTATGATTCACAGGCTTCTGAAGAAAAGAAAGACATTCAAACATATGACAGCCAAGTCTAACAGAGGTTGGTGCTCATTTATCATCAGCCACACTCATGACATTAATGGACGCATGTCATGAGCAAACGAGAGGTGGTGACGACCCAGAGCTGGCGCAGGTCATAGGACACGTGCTGGACGGTCATGTACATAGGGACTAGACGCCAAGCTGTGCCTTGTGGGAGACGTGCGCTGATGCCAAGTCTGATGGGAGGAAAGTCAAACACGTGTTTTTATGAATAGACATGAACTGAGTGCTGTGATTTTCACTCTTCATATCTAAGGTACAAGTGTTGTATGAGGAACGCTGCACTTTGCTGTTTGTAAGCTTTACACTAAGTGAAGGAAATGACTCAAGTCTCGGCCGCAATTTTTACAGTTTTGAAAGACAATTGTCAATTACACCACTGTAATTATATGTTGACTTCTGATTTTCATTTTTTGCTCTTTCGAGGTAATTCCATTAAAGACAGAGACATGTTTAGAATACTGTCCCCTTGTGTCTCTTGCTCTTAAATTATACGTACTGCAATGATGTGTGCACAGTAAAACACATATTTGTATGTAATATATGAAACTCTGAGGACCACTGACTTACCTTTGGTAGAGCTTGCCCGTTGTACTCACTCCAAAAACGCTTCCGTCTGTCCCCACTTCGATCATTTTCATTGCTGGCCCTGACACGTATATCCAGCCACTATTCCTGCAGGTGGTTGGTGATATTGCCTGTCACAAGAAGAGCACATACATGGTGATGTTGCCATAATCTCTGAGTGAGCACAGTAAAGGACAACATGAGATGCAACAGCTACTTACCCTAGAGACATAAACTCGGGAGTATTGGTTAACTCCCCAGCATCCGTACAGTGGGCCACAGCTGAAGTACTTCAGGGTTCCAGCAATGTAAGACCAGCTGCCACTGCCCTACTCCAGTGTGTGACAAAGCATAAGCCTCTCTCATACAGTAGATGCGATAGTTGGAGGGCCTTACCCCGACGACCTGCCCATCACCACCAGCATCTACCTGCTGCATAGTCAGACCTGAAGACCAACACATAGGTCATTATATTACCATCACAGTACTGTAATACATTGGTAAAGGTTAATTAGTGGTCGAGCACTGTGTGAACAGTTAATGTGGAGAATGCCGTAGCTACAATACATTAAACCGTAAACAAACAACATGATGATCATTTAAACACAATAATATGAATAGTTACCATTGACTCGTCTGAAGTTTCCAGCTACCAGTTTGTGGACCCCGTTTGCGGCGTCAGTCCCCCCACGTTCCTGAAGATCCCACTGAGACATGCTTGAGGGCGGCTGTGCCCAGTCTGTACCAGGACCGTCCACTCAGGAAATAGGCCCGTTTGTAAACGTCTGATGCAACCACCATTCCCATTCCAGCGTCAACCTGCATGGCATTGTACAGCCGCGGAGCCTGGCTGCATCTCCATGCTGTGAAGACAAAATCAGGATTTGTGTGAAGGTAGAAAAATTGAATAAAACGACGATTAACGGTGATAAGTAAAATGTGAACCTTGACTTACCCTGACTGACAGCCAGGCAACCCAGCACCAGTAAGAAGGCTGCAACAGCTTTCATGTTGTCTCTGTGTTTGTGAGTCTCTGCTCTGCAGTTCAACTATGGATGAACCGCTCTCTTCTCTGTAGAGCTGCCGTCCTTCAAGCGATCAGTTTTGTGTGTGCCTTAAATACCTTATCTGGACTGATACCAAATTCTTCCCCCAAAACTGGTTCTGCAGGCTGTTCGGAGAATCAAGGTGGAAATATGTATTTTGGAACGTTTACAAGTATGTTTTCATTCATTTGTTTAGCCAGTTGGACTTGATCAACAGAAACCAGGAATGTCTTTACATTTCGTGGCACTCAAGTCACAGGCGATCATATAACAAATAATGAGAGGATATGGATACACAAGACGAGCAACAAATACAAGAGGCCACTTGCAATTGTGAAAAATCTCGGATGCAAATACACGAAAAATAGGGATCTACACGTGTGTGTAAGACCCTTCCATCACTCTCAGTGGCCCTGAGCAGTCCGTCTCCTAGAATAGAAATTAGATCTACTTCTACTTCAGAACTTGGAGAAAACGATAAACAAACAGAGACTCTGCTCCACTGCCTGTCAGTGCCCAGCTCCTCTTTCCGAGTTGCCTTTACTGATGACACATGTGTGAAACGTCTCCATGAGCACTTCCTTACTTCCTGATATCAACTTACACAAAAGTTCATCGGAAGCCTTTGTACGTGTTGTTTTGGTGCAGTGGGAAAAATATTGGATATCTTCTCTCCACAGGTTATTGACAGTTCTAGTAGAGAAGCAACACACAAAAACCAAGGGCGAGGTAGAGCCTTACATGCATTCCAGAAAGGTGTGTAAACATGGTTGAGTGTATTCCCAGCGAACGTAGGACAGCTGATGTGTTAAAAGTTGTTTAAATCTTCTGGCGGATTATACATCGCTGTTATAAAGGCGGTATAGACAACCGTTGATCTGTTCACCGTCCTTTTACATTCATATACACAGCCCCTACTTTATTAAATAACTGTGGATATTGCACTGATCATCGTTGTTTTATTTCTAAATTTCTTTTTGCGTTTTGACATGCTCTATGTGCCTTAGAATTGAAGAAGTGTTCAAAAGCACATACTGGCTACACAAATAGTACGGGCAGACACAAAACATTCAGTAATGGTTCTACCATCAAACCTGTTTTAGTTCTTGATTTGCACATTGAGTTGAGGGAATGTTAAAACCACACTGAACCCAGAAGAAAAAAGATTTGAGGGGAAGTTACACTTCTTCAGTCTATTCAGTTTGGAATAGCCAACAATTTTTTACTAAATTAAGACCTCATTCACGAGAGCACTAATAATTGGACACAACGTCAGATGAAACCAGAGGTGGTCACAATCCAAAGATTGCACATTGGGACGTAAACCAAGTGTATTTGAAAACATAAGGACACACAATAAATACATTCAAATTGAAACTTATTTACACTGATTTAGATTTTTGATTTGATATTCCATGTCCTTCTGCTGTGTGTGTTTTATATGAATGTATATAAACACCCTCCCAGGGAATCGGTTTGTGCAGCGTGGCGTGTCGTCGATGTGTCTGTTTGCCTCCATCACACCTGTGACTTCCTGTAGCCAGAGGCCTCACCAGCCTTCATAACAGACATCTGCACAAGGACACCGGGCGGTAAACGTCACTCACCCTGCACTACAGACATCCAGCACAATAAGAAAAACAAGTTCACTTCTCAAAATGCGTCAAGGCTTTCTAACATCCGCACCAATGTAATGTGTGTTTCCACTTTTTGTACAAACAAATTTCAGATCCTTCTCTTTTGCAATGAAATACTTGAATTTGGACTTTCTGTTCTTTATCTCTACAGTGTACAAGGGATTAGATTTTCACATATGCAACATTTCCTTTTATTTCCCAAAGAAATTAAGATGCAAGTTTATCCTCCAATCCTCCTTATTATCAGATGGAAGGAAAGCTGCCGTTTGTGTCGGCCACACGGCTCCATTGTGCTGCCAAGAAGACACTGGTCGAGTTTGTGCCGCTCAGCTCTTATTTGCATTAAGTCGAGTGAGACAGAGAGGGTGTGGTAGCCCTGGTGCCCACTGAGGGTTACAGTATGTGCACCTGTACATCTGTTTCTTTAACAGGACCAACAAACCACACTGGGTCAGATGGTCTCCTCAAACGTCTCTCCACCACAAAATTCTCCAAATTAAAGTTGACAACGATTTTTGAAAATTATGCTTTGTTGAACAGAGAGCAAAAAATATATTGAGTTAGAGAGCCATCAATTCCACCTGCAATTCTGGGTCTAATTCAGCATGAATCTGTTAATATTATAGTGTAGCATACAATATTGTTAATTATATACAGTTTTAGAAACCACAATAACCTGATATTTGCATATACATTCTGTAATACTGTTGTAAATCAGTGTTGCACAAGGTAAATTGGGATTCCATTTTCAATTGCAGCAGAGATATACTTACATTTTGTTTAAAAAATGTATTAATGATTTGGATACAGTTGGTACAATAAATCTTTAAATCATTGGGGAAACTTCTCTGAAATTATCGTCAATTATTGCTAATAAAAACATTGCATAATTGTTGAGGTAACGGTGTTTCAATGCATCTATTAAAAATGTTGTTACACCCACATAATTGAGATTCAAATGTACGTTTACTTAATATTTGGATAAAAATAACTTCCTACAAACTTCCGAATATGATTACATCACCATCGGGATTCAGGAAGAAAGTTTTTTTTTGCCGTCTTGGTCGACCTGAGCCGACCTGACAGGCTCGCAGCTGGCGTTCCTCCTCCTCCTCGTCCTTATGGTAAACAAACCCTTCAGACAGCACCTGCAGCCCCGCTTACGTAACCTCGTCTGCTTGACATCTGCCAATCTGTGCATCGATACCTTTCACCACCTTCCCAGAGTTTGACATGATTCGTTCAGAGCCCGTCTTCATTCAACACTGTGACATGGTGGGTCTCAGTTATATAATGGAGCGTTTTAAAATAGATTTTTATTTGTAAGGTGCTGATCATGAGGTGCAAGTAATGATGAGGAGAGCGGTTATCTGGTTCCTCAATGTTGATCCTTTGTCCTGCCGTCATCAGGAACTGCCAAAGTGCTGTTGGATTTGTAAGTGGAGTCATTTATAGGAGTCGATGCTATATCGCAATATACAATCATGACGTTAAGCAAATAGAAACCGAGGAGGTTTAAGATCTTAATGGACTACATGCACTGATTGTACAATGTTTGGACAAAGGGTTTAAATCAATACCCCATCTCTGTAATATGATGTACTGTAAAGCATATAGTTACCCCAAGTTACAAAAGATAAAGCTAATGCACTGCTCACATGTCTTCAGTTCATGCTTTAAAACAGATCACTAACCGTCCGGTTGTCCGCAGGTCAATTCTGACACTGTGCTGCAATGAGTCACACAATTGTGCTTTCAAGCTGATATATGTTTTCCATTTTCGCCCGATAAGGTGTCGTTATGTGCTGCTATTCAAACCAATATTCTGGCTAGAGTTCGACCGATACTAGTCTGTGATAACCCATCACTGTGTTCCTCTGATCAAAAATATAGTACAATAATTCATCATCTGTTTTTCAAAAGTGAGACGCGTAAATGTTTATTGGCCTTGAATTTCAAAACGATGTGTACACTTTGAGGTAAAGAGTTTAAATAATGTTTCATCAAATGGTTGGGTGATAATTTGTACCTGATGCTTTTAAAAACAGGCAAAAAAAGACAAAGGGGTCATGGTCGACAGGAAGACAATACAAGGGTTAACCCACTTCCCTGTGTTGAACTTCTGCAGGTTGACTTCATACCCCTGGAGGAGTTGCACGGGAAAGAATAGATTTTTTTTTAAAGCACAGCGCATATCTCCATTACTTGATCCTTGTCTCACAGTTTTCTGCCAATTTGTAAAAATATAACTAACTCCTTTATTCAGCCACTTGAAATTTGTGTAGATTTCATTGGTGAAACAAACTGATGGATTTATGTAATATATTAAGTCCTAAACATAAATTTGATTAACTTTCAATGCTATAGAGGGTGCAAATGTTTTTTTATTTTACTTTGACTTATTGTATGTATGTTTTTAAATGAAATGTCTAAGTTAGAAACTAAATTGCTGACTCTGCCAATTAACTGACCGCTTTACCATCATTTGGAGGAAATGACAGAGTCGCTCTCAACACAATCATCTGTATTCCTTTGGAGCACATTTTTCACTTTAGGATTTTCTCCGCCTCCCTTGCAGATTAGTTTTGGCTCTGTCAGGTTGGCCGGGTATTGTCTGTGAAAAGGGATTTTCAGGCAATTCCACTGGGTTTCATTGTGATTCATGACGGAGTGTTCGCTTTGGCCCCTGCAGAGATTTCATGCTGCTGCTCGGAAGTCATTCCAGCGTTGAAAGCTCTCGCGCCTTTGCCGTCACAGTTCTGGAGAGTCGTATCAATCTAAAGTGTTTGGCAGTGTAAAGCAGCTTTCCTCTCCTGAATCATCCTGTACTCATCTCAAGTTACTGCAGTGTTGTGTGTCTCACGCCTCCTCCCCGGGTCGCTGCAAGCGGCTGCGAGCTTCACAGCTAAATGTTGTTAGGTGACGAACAAAACTCTGCTCCACACCTTTTATCAGAGGTTGCTTCCTTTCTTCAAACATATAAAGGTCTTGGTAATCTAATGTTTTATTCATATATACATTTTTAAGTCTATTGATGCCTCAACAGTGAAAGGGCCTTTTACATTTCCCTGCATCTGCTACTATTGACAAACAAAATGACAAAAAATATATATATACATTGATTTTCTTTTCATGTATAATCAAATAAGACCATACGACCAACAGTAAAATACAATGACTGCACCACAATATCTGTGCAACCACATATATGTTAATTCAGTTTTATTGTTTCGATAGGTTCGCTTCATAGCGTTTATTTTCTGAAAGCTTTTTTATTTAATTAACTGAAGTCACAATCATGTTTTAACTGTCTTGAAAATGTTTTGATTGTCTGTGCTGTTTATATTTTCATAATAAATGCTTTTTACTTGACTTTGTTTGAAAAATGTGAAAAGATATTAAATAAAAAATATTTAAACATGTATTAAACCCACTGGGCTTGCATTGAATTCTTTAAATCATGGTAACCTGGTAACTTTCAGGGCTGATTAGTTTTCTGAACAATGACCAGGAAGACATTGGCTTCATAGACCTCATGCTTAAATATCTCCAATAGTCTCTTTGACCAAGAAAATGCTTCATTAGTTTTGTCATCCCCCGTTCCAGGAAAATACAAATAGCACACAGAAAAAAAGGGAAAATGAAAAGAAAAATATATATATCAGAAATCTTCTGATGTAAATGTCATCTGTATAAAGGAAAAAGACAAACAGTGGCTAAATGTCAAAACAACCTAACTGATTTCTCTACGAGTTATACAGCATTGCCAACCATTTCCCTTTCCTCGTCTGCTGCTCCGCGTTATCATTGCCTTGAACATATGCTTTGCATACGTGTTCATTCACTGCAGGGTTTTTCTCTCCCCCGCCCACTGGCTTTACGTACATTACCGAGACATCTGCTTTCAACGTGTCAAAAGTCTATTTCTGCATTGATTAGTCACAACAGTGAATGACAGAAAGAAATATGCCTCAACTGTACTGCCCTCATAATAGATATAATAATGAATATCAGTCTCATTTAAGCTGATAAATGACCTGCACAGATCTTTCTCTTGCTATCAGCCTCCAGTTTGTATCAGTGCACGGCACAAATAGCATCTCCGGGAAAAATATGTGCTGCCTCCAAGCTACGATCGAAGGTACACGAGGAAAACTTCCATCTCATTGGCCTTAAGTTTGAAAGTTTGTGCCGTCTGGAAGTCAAGCCTCATCTTTCCTCCCCCTTGTGACACCACATATGGGAATCAAGCCTGTCTGGACTTGGCCTCAGGAAAGGAAGAGGAAGGCGCTTGGCAGCTCACAGCTGATCCTCACAGTACTGCTGCGCTCCCTCACTGCGGTCGCTGTCTATTCTAGGATCAGCAGGCGATGCTGCGATAGGCTGGAGAAACCAAATGTCTTCTGAGAGAAAGAACGAGGGGTTGTATACAAGCTCAGATGAGTGATGATGGAAGGATTTAAGGGTGTTTATATATGTAGGATCTCAAACTATCTTCTTTCGGACACACTCCTTATTAGATTCACAAGAATTTGAAAAAAAACAAAAAAAAACTACTAGTCGCGATTGACTGGTAGGTGGATTCCAGATGTGGATCTCCCACACTGGAACAAATGTCTTTCATATAAAGTACAGTATACTGAGTCATTTGTCATGTTGGATATATTTCTGGCACGTTTGCCAAGACGGCAGTAAACTATAAAACATAACAAATAATTTGTGTATATAAATTAAGCTGTTTCATATAAGGTTCTGGAAAATGGAGTGTGCCAGTTGTGATTGGAGTATCTTCTTTGTAATTTTTATTTCCATAAACAACTCTTTACTGTTGGAGCTTTAATCAAGTCTGATGCGCAAAACCTGAAAACAGAGAGAATATGAACATCCCTCAATCATAGAGCAAAGCAAAATAAAAACTCAAATACCTTTCGAGCTGATGTTGTGTTTGACAACTTTAATATGTCTTGATAGTTTTTTGGCACTGTTCCATTCATTTATGAATATAATAACATTTATTTCTGGATTGTAAATAATACAATTTCAACATTTGAAGGTGTTTCATTTCTGCATTGGATGATTCCTCGAATGGAAAACAAACAAACCATTTTATCTCTATATCCTCATGTCAGATTATTGTCTCTACACACAAGAAAAAGACTTGTATCCATCGTTAAAAATGAGATTCGAGACCAAGTGTTTGCAAAATTCAAGCACTTTGGTCTCGGTACAGATTGAGAAATACTTGCTGCTGTTACACTGTAACAAAAGGATGAAAGCCTGAAATACAGTTACAAACAGACTTCTGCTGTTACAGATGCACCATCATCATTAACCATTATTCTCTTAATAACTTTCAAGCAACGGATTAACGGAGGTTTGGTGCATTTACTGTTTGCACTCCTCACAACAAATAATGAAATATGGTTAAAACCTGACTGTCGCTTCAACCCTGTACATCAAGAAGCACGGACCATCACGAGTACTCAGCATTCATCTCAGTTCCGGACGATGTCGATGATCATGCTTCCTAGTTGGATGAGTTGGCAGCTTCAGGTGCTGCTAAGGCCTGAGTGTCTGTGTCTGTCAGCAGGTTCTGTTTACGAGTCGAGCCTCCTGCTTCTCTGTGATCTGCTCCAACTGCCTCCGATACGCTGCTGAAGCCTTCCTCTCTGTGAAAAGTGAAAATTCACTGAATTTAAAATATTAACAGCTTTGTTGTGTTGTGATTTGCCTGTCAGTGTTGGTTTAAAGACATTATTCACAACGCAACAGTAATTTCCCTGTGCCGATGAAAAACAGAGGGACGGGACGTCAGCATCTCCATTCACGGTCATACTCACTTCAGAAGTTGCTCCAGTTCTCGCTTGATCTTTGACACTATGGGTGGACCCTGATAGGTCAAAGCAGTGTAGAGCTGAACCAATGAAGCACCAGCACGGATCTTATCCATAGCATCCTGCCCACTGGCCACACCGCCAATTCCCACAATTGGTATTTTACCTACAATAACATGAATATGATTTTCAGTTTACTGTCGAATTAAGAAGAGAAAATGAACCCATTTGAGAAACAGAAACTAGGAACATGTTTGTCTTGCTGCAGAGGGGAGGAGGAATGGACGTTACCTTTGGTGAGGTTGTACATCTCTCTCACAGTGCTGGTAGAGAGGTCTTTAAGCGGCTGGCCACTGAGCCCGCCAACCTCAGACTTGTTTGGATCCTGGAGCGTCTCGGGTCTGGACACCGTGGTGTTGGAAACCATTAAACCGTCAACACCCAGCTGCAGAGACAGGACGTACAAAGAGGCCAGGACGGGAAGTAAGTCACAGTTAATGATAAATGTTGGGAGACTAGAGGTAAAAGGACATTTGGCTATCACAGACCTCCAATGTAAAGTGCTCCGTTACTTAGTGCTGTTAAAATATTTGCTTTCCTTTTCCCTCCGTAATGTCTTCCATTAGGGTGAGTCCCCTCCTCGCTCCGATGAGCAAAACAACATTCAAGTTAACCTACTGAGGTCTTGATGACGTAACCAGGACAGAGCTGAGGACGAGACTTTTGAGTGATTCTGTTACCAAACACATTTTAAACAGAGCTCTGATGAGACTAGTTAGAAAGTTAATACAACTTTAACACCGCCAACGTCAGGCAGATTTCCATACCTGTGATCTACGTAATATTGGAGAAAAGTCCCCATGTCTCATTCTAACAAGGACAAGACTCTTTATTGACCAGAACTAAAAACACAAACTTAGGAACATGCTGAAGCCAGAAATAACTAAACTAAAGCAACAGATATTGTCAAAAGATTTAATTTTTCCATGCTTAATATACCAAATGTTTTTACTTGTTCATGACACTTTTTACAATTTATTCTTTTTATTTTAATAAATTTTACTCCTTGAACTTTTAATTGTGCATTTTTTCATGTATTTTTGAGAAGGGATGAAAGAAATCAATAATTTAACAGATTTAAGATTGAACTCTATAAAAGCAGAATGTGTAACCTTAAAAAGACATGTTGGCAGATTATTACATTTTAAAAGATAGTAATACAAAAATGTTATCTCTATCCCTCCCAGTAAAAACTGCACGGACAAGGAACTGATTCCTGTCTGAAAAAAACCCGCACACGCCCTTTTATTTGCAATGAAAGCAACATACAGCTGTGATGAATGTCAGATCAGAATGAAATGAAACTAAGTACAGGAAGGAAATTCAAAATAACTTCAAACCTCAGTGACAACAGCGGCAATGTCTCGTTTGTCCTGCGCTGTGAGGTCAGGAGCGATCTTCACCAGGACCGGAGGTTTGTGTTCTCCCTGCAGGGCATCACGCTCCTTCAACACCTGAGCAGATTGTGTGAAGTGAGAACATCCGGTGAGAGGGCACAGAGAGACACAACTACAGAACCAGGTGATTTCACTCTGCAGATGCCTGGTCAGAAATATGCAAAAGAGACCATCTGAGAGATTGTGAAGGAGATTGAGCTTCGGGAATTTTGCTAGCCAGAAGACGCTTTCAGAAAAAAGATCTACTATATGTCACAATGTATTTTTTGTAATCTCAATGCCAGTTCAGATATTTTTGAAGGGGATATGCTGAACTATGAGTCCAGTGATTTTTTTGTCACTATTGGGTTGAATCCCAGTAAGTAAACAACCATTGGGACAATCCTACCTTGTCCAGGAGCTGGTGGAGCTCAGCCTTCCCCTGCAGGTCCCGCAGACCGGGCGTATTAGGGCTGCTGACGTTTACCACCAGGTAGTCGGCCAGAGGGCCCAGCATTCTCACCCCCTCCAAGTAATCTGCCCCCGCGTCCTGGGACAGCTTGTTCTTCCCCAGGTTGATGCCCAGGGGAAGGCCAGCTATAAACACACACACACCCACACACAAGGAAGTTCAGACAAATACAAACACAAATTGCATCATCAAACGCATGACTCAGCTGGGGCAGAGGCTGCTCATGTGCTAAATGGGCTGGGAGCAGGTATGGATCAGACACAACAGAACAGGAGACAAGGACAGGTCAAGAATATTCTAACAGAAAAGGAACATTTTAAACCAAATCCTACTTTTTAGGGCTCAGTTTCTTTGTTTCAAACTAATTGACTAGTAAATAATAAATACAGAGAATCAAAACATGCCAGATTTATCCCTCACTCCATGTTGTGATAAAAGTAAAATCACTTTTTTGGTAAATGAGAAATAAAAATGGGTTGAATTTTTAAAACGTTATGGAAAGTACTTTTACATTACATTAGTCTCTACAGAATGTAAAGAGGGCCTGCTAACCTTTACTTTGCTCTTGCTGTGCTTCTTCCCGAGCTTTCAGCCTCTGCTGCGCTTCTGCCAAGCCACAGCTGTTGAATCCATATCTGGACAACAAAGACACGCAGTTTAACTTGTTAGAACGCCAGCCTATTGGTAAAATGAATCATTTGAAAAAACCCAACAAGCTAAAAATCAAGACCACTAAATACTAAAACCTTAATATGACACTTTATTTGGAGTAATTCAAATGACATGCTTTAAATCCAATGACAAAGTCTTAAGATCAGTAGTAAATTGTCTGTTGGAACATTTCCATAAATTACCAGTTTTACTGGGAATAATGACAGCGACAGATTTCCATCACTTATTCGTCCCTCGTTTACACAAACTGCTAAGAAAATGCCATAAGCCGACGAAAAATTTGATTATTTTAAAATGAAAATTATTATGGCTAATGTGAACTGGAACTAATGTGACTCATTTCCTTCTAAACCCCTATTTGATCATTATAAAAGTTATGTAAATTGAAACAGTCATACATTTCAAAACATATATATACCATGATATATACATTTTAGTTAGTGCACATAGCTAAAACTAATACAGTTACAATAGTCGGCTGGATTATCGGCAGGGCAGCTTCTTATAAAACATACCTGTTAACAACAGCCTGATCTGCCGTGAGTCGAAACACACGAGGTTTGGGGTTCCCCTCCTGAGGTTTGGGCGTGATCGAGCCCACCTCAACAAAACCAAATCCCATCTTGTACAAACCGTCCACAGCCTCCCCGTGCTTGTCGAAGCCAGCCGCAATGCCAATAGGGTTTTTGAACTTTAATCCCAAGACGTTCACTTCCTGTGGAGACACGATGACAAACACAACAAAGTTTTAGGGAGTCTGGGATCATTCTGGAACTAACAGTCTGGTCGTGTAGCATTGAGGTGACATGCTTACCAATGACGCAGGGTCTTGGTAGCGATTCAGAGGAACCAGACCCAGACGGATCATCTTCACTGCCAACACATGTGCCGTCTCTGCCCCCACAACCCTCTGAAGCAGGGGCATAAGTTGGTTGGCATAGAAACGCTCATCTCCAACCACGGTCAGGTAGGATGCCAGCAGAAGGCTCCCTGAGCTGATGATCTTGACCGCATCTTTAAACTGCTTCTGTTGACAAGATCGTGAGGAAATTAATACATTAAACTACATTGTAGAAGGACGCACTGTGAACAGACAGGTAATAGTTTGATAAACACATTCGTAATGTAAGCATGGTCCCGATTTCCAGAATAAGTTTGCATCCAGGGTTTGGTTTAATAATGGAGATAACATCCAGAAAGCATGTGTGGTCTGTGCAGGAGATAGCTACTGCAAGACACATCACATTATCAATGTGTGAACACAGCAAAGGCTGACAGGACATCAATGCAACTGAATAATTAAATGAATCCCACTTGTGCTTTTCCTGCAATGATGTCCCAAAATGTCTGCTGGCAAAACTCTATTGGGAGGTTCACAATATCAACAGCATGGTGCTGCATGCCAAGCAGTATAACCACAAAGAGATAAATATAAAGAAAAACACTGAGGAAGTAAAAGCAACCATCAGCGTATAGATTCAAGATTTTTCAAAGTAAAGATGAAGTATCCTGAAATGATCACTTCCACAGTGAAAATGTTGGACTTTACTTTGAAAAATCTCTTAATCTATACAGTAAATATATTTGATATTCAGTATGTAGGTCGTCAGAGCGGTCATGAACACAGGCTTATCAGTCTCTCTCTGAACTTATTGAGCAAAGTGTTTTTATAGTACTTTGAAATATCCAGAAATTAACTGTTTTGATTGTACACATGTTGGACTTTACTCTGAAAAATCTCCAAATCTATACACTAAATATACTTGATATTCAGTATGTAGGTAGTCAGATAGGTCCTGAACAAAGACATATCAGTCTCTCACTGAACTTTTTGAGCAAAGTGTTTTTACAGTACTTTGAACTATCCAGAAATTAGCCACTAGCTACATTTTGTAAAATCTCTGGAGACTGGATATCACCCACCTGAACACACTCACGCGCACTGATGTGTCTCTGTGGTTCTTTGTACAAACAACTACCGCTTGTTTGTCAATGAGCAAACAAACACTGCCGCTGGGTGAATTTGTGAGTTACATCTGTGTTGTCCTGCAAACACACAGCGAAGCTAAGGTTTCACTTTTTCAGATTTGACTGCAGAGGAGAAGCTAAGATTCACTGTTTCCTGGTTCAATGTGACTGAGCAGAGGAGAAGCTAACACAACACACCATCATGAAGCAGGTTAGTTAGAGAGGGACATTACCTTCAGACGTCCCGCCATTGACGCAACTCTGACATTGCGTCATAAGGACACAGGGGGAGTTTTCTGACATGTTACACAAACGCACGCCGACTCCACTTCCGCTTCATCCTCTCGCGAGGTTTCCATCCTGAGCGTTGACTGGCGGATGAGCTCATCACATAACACAGGGGAAAATACAAAACACAGCAGAAAAGAGGGAAACACAATACGGAAATTAAAAAAAAATGCCACAGCAAATACAAAAGCACAACAGCAAATAAATAAAAACACCACTAAACAACAGATATGAAGAAACAACAGCAAATGCAAAAGTCAACAGCAACCTTTTTTTTTATTTGCTGTTGTGTTTTCTTATTTGTCAAAGAGTTTTTTGTATTTGTTTTTGTGTTTTCTTATTTGCTGTTGTGTTGTTTGATTTGATTTAGTGTTTTTATTTGTTGGTCTGTTGTCTGGTTAACCATTGTGCTTTTTGGTCCATCATGCTTTACAATCTTATTTTGCCATTGTGGTTTTTTCCATCTGTCATTGTGATTTTCACTTCAGGGCCACCGCAGCTTCCTCTGCACCCACAGGGTTTCTCAAGAGGTAAAAAGAAGGAACACAATATAAACACGGATTTTAAAAGACAAATATATTTTGTTGTATTACATTGTCATTATGATACAAACAGAATATTAATATATGTTTTTTCGTGTGAATCAGTATTTAAAAAGGTGGAACCTGTCCTTGGTCAGCTGCAAAAGAAAAGCTTCATCTTGTGTGACCCTTGCCGAGAGAATCCTTCACTTTGCATCTTGTTTGAGTGTCTGCAGTGATTTTCCTAATCTATAGAGAACATATGCAGTGTTTTCCTGGAGAAAGTTCTCTCATTTACATATGACGGACGGACCTGATCTTGCTCAGTAGCTGCTGCAGCCTCAGTCCCTTCAGCATTATGACCTGTAGCTCTGCACATCACAATCACCATGGACATATTGCTCCGAGCCTCTGTCTTTTTGTGGATTTCCACTGGATTTCTACTTTCACCTGTGGAGTCTGGGGCCTGTTGCAGCGATGATTTCTCTGCCCAGTGTGATCTCGTTTTGAGAGAAATCTGCTTTGAGTTTGTGGAGGAGTTGAAAACCTGGTCCCAGGCCAGGAGCAGCTGTGAAGAGAGAGGTGGGGAGCTCCTGAAGGAGATGAACAGCCCGTTCGAGGTTCTCCTGAAAAACATCACCAGACAGAGAAACACCAGCAACTTCACATGGTGGCTGGGGGAGCTTGTCCAAGAGGAACCAAGCGGAGGTCAGTAAATACTCACACACAAGAGTTATTTTGTTGTGGTTTTTCATGTTTAGTTTATTATGTCTTTGGCTTCTGATCCTTAAAATCAATTAGTGTTAGGCCTTGTCTTGAGACTGACAAACCAAATACAGCTCAAGGAAATAAACACCCTTTGTTTTCAAGTTGTTTGATTATATTATATATTATACAAAGAAGCTAACATCCAAATATATTTTATACAGCAAACACAGCTGGATTGATTTTTGTATCTAACAAAATACTTCTCAAACACATTAACCTCCTTGTCTTAGATTTAGACATTTAAAAAAGTTTGTAAAAGTCTAATTTTAGATCGTTCCGATGACACAAGACTATGGTAACTCTGAGTAAGTGTTAAATGGCGATTTTTTTGTATAAGGTTCAGGGCGGGCAAAACAGACAGTTTGACAAAAAAGTGGTTTAGAATGAAATTTTAAACCACTTTCAGTGATACTATACATATGCAGATATCAACCTAAAACCTTTAATATAGCCAACAGAAAAATTCTAATAAAATGTAGAAATGAAAATAAATGGACACCAAAAGTCATTCTTCACCTTAAGGGTTTAAGAAATAACCAAAATCCACAGTAACACTTTCAGATACGTATTAAAAGGATTAAGTTTAGTTCTGATTGACTATGTGTTAAAGGTTCAGTGTGTAATATTTTGGTGAAAAGGATCTATTGGCAGAAATTGAATATAAAATAACCCAAGTGATGTTTTCACTAGTGTGTTTCAACTAAATTGTACGAATTGTTGTTTTCTTTACTTTAGAAAGAGCCATTTATATTTAAATACTTTAAATTTACATCAGGATCGGGTCCTCTCAGGCCACCATGGTTTTTTACAGTAGCCCAGAATGGACAGACTAAACCTTTTTAAATTTGTAATGGCAACTGAAGGCTTCAAAAGGTTCTCTCTCATGTTTGGAAGGGGATCTGCAACAAGCAACTTCACCACTAGATGTCACTGATTTCTACACACTGAACCTTTACAATAACTCAATAAACTCTTACAAATAAACACTGACAGATTTGCATACGTGTGTGTGTGTGTGTGTGTGTGTGTGTGTGTGTGTGTGTGTGTGTGTGTGTGTGTGTGTGTGTGTGTGTGTATACATAACAGAAAATGGGGATCCCTCAGAGTACAACTGCACATTCATGAAGATGAATCCTCTTGAGCTCGTTTTGACATCAGACTGCAGCCAGAGACGCAGCTTCCTCTGCAGCCGCAGTATGTTTACTCCTCCTTATCATTGCTTTAGCTCCATCTTTCCTCCTTTTTCCTTTGTCTTTTCCTTTTTTCTAGCTTTCATTCATTTCTTTCCTTTGTATTCCAACTGCAGCTTGATGAATGTGTCACTCTTGTTTTAAAGGTGTTCGGTCTTCACCAAACACAGGGGTAAGAGATCCATCGCACCCTAACAGAGTGAAACCATGTTAATACAAACTGAATTTTCACGTTTGTTCATGTTGTCTTTGCAGAATAAATATGTGTCCAGTCATGTGAGCAGACCTCGTAAGTAAGATTGAAAATAACTGCCGTTTTCAGACATGAACTCCGGAAATTGCTGGAACGCTGGGTCTGGACATTTTCCAGACTTTGCCTTTCACATATGAAGAACACAGCAGGAGATTGTTTGTGTTAGAAGCGTTCACAGCAGCATTGAAATGTCCAGAACATTTAGACAGGTGCCTGTGTAGACCAGGACATGATGTAAAAATCTCGCTGTGATTTCACATGTTGTTATTTTGCAGCCCCGAGTCGCCCCTTATGGTCAAAAAGTCTCAGATCTCATTGTCTTTCCAAGTTGCCGTCAGCATCCTGTACATATGTGGCACATATTTTTCACCCTGAGATATGTGTATGAGAAACATCATTAACATACCCGCCCAAACATTTTCCTACTGAATTCTCGCAGTGGCTCTCTCAGATATTTCCCAGAAATGTTACCAAGGTGCTGTCATGTAAAGTTCCAGAAAATGTGTGGAGCAATCGACTCGGACATTTGAGTTTCTGAAAGCATCTTCTGTGTTTTCACTGAGAGTAAAGAACAGAAGTCGGAGAACCTGCTTGTCTTTCTCTGCCCCTCTAACACACTCATTTAAATTTCAGGACCCAAAAGGGAAATTAATCCGCTATTGTCAGAAATCACGAGGCTTCTCCAGGTGAGAGATGCCTCGCCCATTTAACACACAGACAATGAATACAACTATGTTTATATTATATTTTACTTTATTATTTCTAAAACTATTTAATTCAATAAAAAAAGTACTGTTTTTCTGAGATAGGTTGCAGACAAAGAACTAGTGCGAATGGAAACAACAGTAGGGGAACCGACACATGACACCAGGGTAGGTACTTCGCTTTGGAAAAAATATATACATCATTATCATCATGACATTTAACTTTTTTGATAATGAGAGTCTGTCATGGTGCGTAACGAGTTCTCTGTCTCTTTACTTCACAGGACAACTTCATTGAGTATTTGTTTGAAATCACCCAAAGACTGACTTCAACATTTGCTTTGCAAAACAATGACACCATCAGTCACATCATCAACTGTAGCACCGGCATCGTCTTCCTATCAATAAGAAGATGCGACCTCAAGGAAAACCCAAACCCCATAGTACGTACACTAGATTGTGTGACTGTGACACACAAGCAATCAAACACACACACTGACGTCGTTGTTGGTCTGCTAGTCGGTTGAAGTGTAACTTTTCCCCCTTCCAGGCTTTGTTTGAGCAGGTTTTTGAGATCTATCGTACAATCGCTAGTCTGATTGGTTCCGTGATCACAGACCAATATATCATCAGGCACCGGACAGGCACCATCTATCAGAACAGGTAGGAATTGTTATTTCAGAATATCCCTGACAATGTATAGGTCCCGTGATCACTGCGGTTTACTAGATTTTCTTATATATATTCACTTTTTATGTCCCTCTCGTTAGTTTCAAACCTGGGGACCTCGGTGGTGTAGTGCTGGGATCAGTCAAAGATGGTGAGTTTGTCAAACTCCCCTCGTATTCAGCACTACAGTCTCAGCTGAAAGGGAACAGCAAGGTCTACACTCAGGTATGTGTGTGTCATCATCCCGTGTATGTGTGTGTCTGTATTTGTTGCTATCTACAGCCTCTTAATAAGGGGCTGCTCTCTTTCTCAGTTGTCCACTTTCTCACCGAATCCTCATCCTTCTGACGACAACATCTCAGGAACTGTTTGCAGCCTCTTACTCAGCAATAAGTTCTCTGACATCAAGCTGGAAAACCTGACAGAGATGATAGAGGTACAGAATATTGGGTCATTTGAACTATAGTACCCCTATTTTTCAAGGACTAGAACAGATTGGAGACAGTTTGAAAATGACAATAGGGGAAACTGTAATATTACCATTGTCAGTGTTATTAGAAAGGTTATTAAGAGTGTCTAGAGTGAACCTCCTCACTGCCTGGACGAATTTAAGGAGAGCGTCATAGTTAGTGTTACTAACTAACTAAATTATGGGACCTGCCGTTTATTTGTAAAAGTTGAACTTGAATGACAGTCAGATTGACCATCAGCACCACTAGGAGAAATCAAACCCTCGCCTGAGATTGTTAAAACATCCGTTAAGGTTTTACCATCTTCTGCAGGCAGGTATGGGCATAAACTCGGTAGATTTATCTTTCGCTGTAAACATCATTGCAACAAGCACACTGTTCTCTCCTGAGGGTCATACACAGTGCCATCGATCCAATTTTGATCATTAGTACATCTTAGTATTTCTCTAGTCTTTCCATTTTAAGACCTTTCATTGACAGAAATTCTCCCCTGTGTCAAATCAAACTGACTTTCCAACTTTCATCACAGCCCTCACACAATTTATTTTGTCCTGAATATGCAAATATGAAGATATTTCTTGTTACTTCAGCTCCATGAATATTTGGCTTCACATTCTCATTTTAAAACCTTTAGTTGAAGAAAAGAAACTGTCTGATGCTCTGTCTTCATATTTTGTTATGCTATATTTCCTGGTTCCTCCAGATCTTTATGCCTCGTGCAGGTGCTTCAGCGGTGATGAACATTACTGTTGTGTTGGAGAGAAACACAAAAGCAGTGAGCAAAATCAACGTCACTGACCCGAGCGTGACCATCGTCTTTGACGTGGAGCCCAAGTACCAATGTGTCTCTGATTCTCACCTTGTCACATGGGTCACCTCCTAACTCTTCATATTCTAATGGCACAACCATCTTGGGACCAACAGGTCAACATCAGGTTTTGATTTATAACCATGTACCCTGACAGAGTTTCCTCATTTCTACTACTTGAGTTTAATATACGTGAGAGATTTATGTGTCTGTTAAAGTTATCTGTATCTGCAACAGTAGAATAATCCTGATCCAGGTTGGGACTATTGCAATAATACAAAACAGTTATCGACATATTTCGTTTAGTATAATATTAAGGCCTGCAAAGGTCAAAGGTCACATGACCATATATCGTTAGGGGAACACCTGTAGAGACTGAAATAGCACTGGTCAGTGGAGAAATAAAACCGCAGGGCTGAACATCTAGTTTACAATGCTTTGTATATTCTTTCTCTTATGTTATTTTATATCGAAGTTTCATACAATAGGTTTTTTGGATTATGATGTCCTATTAGTTTTTGGTGCGCCGTAGAAAAAGGTCGCACTGACAATGGCTCCGCAAGCCCTACGCATGACTGTGTTATATGTTATATGTTACGATGTTATGTTATATGTTGTAAAGTTGTCTACTGCGTAGATGTTGTTTGCCATGTCATAAGAATTTCACTGCTCCGATGACGCTGTCATTGGTGCATGTGACGATAAACTTTGGTTTGATTTGATTTGATTTGAGCTTCTTTTTGCTGCAGGACGCTATCGCTGGATGATAACCCCAGAGATGTTAGGGCAGACTCCTGGAATCTGGTACGTTGAAGCTGGACTCTTGAATTCCGCATGGGAACCAGGCCTTACACTGAATATATCTACTTTCACGAGCAAGTGTCTTTACTGGCACATAGCGAGGGAGATGTGGACCACAGAGGGCTGCCAGGTGAGTTTTCACATGGATAAAGTCTTAATAAACATGTCTGTTTTACTTTGGCCCTGCATGTACATGCACAGTTGTGTGTTTGCAGCAATTGCAAATCAGTGATAAGCTGTCGTTGTCTAAGGTGGGAGAGAAAACCACTCCAGGAATAACACAGTGCCTGTGTAATCACCTCACTCTGTTCGGGAGCTCCTTTTTTGTGATGCCAAACTACGTGGACATATCTCATACGGCCGAGTTGTTCGCCACTGTCTCTGAAAACTTTGTGGTGCTGGCCCTGCTGTGTGCGTTTTTCGGCCTCTACCTGGTCACTCTGCTGTGGGCCTGCTATTCTGACCGCAGGGCGCTCTCTAAGGTCAGTCTCTCCACACTGCTCTCAAATCTAGTCATATAATGTTTTTCATACTAAATTATTAGTTCAAGTTTAAGTTTCGAGTCAGAATGCAGTTGTTCCATGTTGGAGCAGCTCGGCTTCTAGAAACTCATCAGGTTACATTAGAAAAATGAATGCTCTCTTCTTGATTATCAGCAATTTACATGCGTATCACCTCCCACCATTCAGCCATTATGTCATTTTTGT
This sequence comes from Pseudopleuronectes americanus, assembly GCA_038501795.1. Classification (NCBI taxonomy): domain Eukaryota; kingdom Metazoa; phylum Chordata; class Actinopteri; order Pleuronectiformes; family Pleuronectidae; genus Pseudopleuronectes; species Pseudopleuronectes americanus. The sequence continues at coordinate 19,449,114 of CM076716.1, read as the reverse complement.
GAATGGTGAATGTTTTGTTTTGAACTTAAACTCTCCACTGCCCATAATACAGCAATTTCTGCCAAAACATTTGTATTTATGCCCTTTATTCTTTTATGTTGAACTATCAGAGAAAGATGACTCTGCTGGAGGACAACCACCCAGGAGCTCAGTACAACTACCTGATCAGTGTCCAAACTGGCCATCGCAAGAATTCTGGGACGTCTGCCAGCGTGAGAGTCTTCTTTTCATGAATAGCTCATAGAATAACAATTTGATCGAGAAACCATACATGTCGGCTTAAAGGCCCATGCTGCTTCTTTAGGCCGGTTTGATTCAATCTGTGGATACTTTAGATTAATGTTTTCTCTCCAGTTACCTGAATATATTTGTCATCAATCAGAAAACGTATTTGGTGTAGTCACAGTATACAGCTTTACAGTGACAAACATGGTGTTCATGTGCTACATTAGCCAATAAATCTAATCCAGATGGCAAGCAAATGTGGTTAGATTTTTAAAAAATCTGATCGATCAAATAAAAAATGAAGACAGAAATTTGATAATCCATGTTTCCCAGACTGCATTACCAATCAATGATGTTTTTTGGTTTGCTTTGGTCGTTATGGTTTTGTCAGGTATATACAACGTGAAGTAAATGGGCTCCTCTTCACAATCCTGGCTGTTGAATCTTTATGTCGTGCTCTCCTGCAGGTCACGATGAAGCTGACTGGCACGGAGGGAGAGAGTGAGACCCACACGCTCACTGATCCAGATAAGCCCGTATTCGAGAGAGGAGCTGTCGACATGTTCCTATACGCCGCGCCGTTCCCAATGGGACAATTGCAGAACCTCCGGCTGCAGCACGACAACACCGGAGGTCACCCATCGTGGTACAACACAGGCTGAGACTAAACACACCTCAGAAGCAGTTCATATATTCCTCAAACGATTACTGGCACGTTACTTCTAATGAAAAAAACAACTTTCTGGTAATATATTTAATATATTTGTTGTGTTATGTCCCTTGTGAAAAGGTATATAAACAGAGTGATCATAATAGACCTCCAAACACGACACGTGTGGCACTTCTTCTGTGACTGCTGGCTGAGCGCCGACCGTGGAGACGGCATGACCAAGAAAACCTTCAACGTTGCAAAGAGCAACGAGATCACCAGCTTCAGGTCGGAGTTGTCCCACTTTACACGGCTCACACTGAAACCAGTTCAGCTCTTGTGAAAGTTGCGGGAGTTGATCAGTGTTAATATGAGTTTCTGTTTTTCTCTGTCAGTAATATCTTCCAGAGCAGAACGTCCACTGGCTTTAGGGATGAACACATCTGGGTGTCCATCGTGGATCCTCCCTCCCGGAGTCCGTTCACACGAGCCCAGAGGGTCTCATGCTGCATGAGCCTGCTCCTCTGCACCATGGCCATTAACATCGCCTTCTGGAACATTCCTATAAATGAGGACTCGCCAGTGATTTTTTCATTAGGTCAATCCCTCAAACACACATTTCACCCGAGAGGGAAAACTACTCTTTATGTAAATTTCATCCGGTTGTGTTTTAGGCATCTAATAATCAAAAGTCACTTGCACAACAAACCCACTATTTTATGAGAAAGTTTATCTAATAATCCACATGTCCACACACATACACACACATTTTAAATCTAATACAATGAGTTGTACTTTTTGGGTCTCAAAGTTTTGGATGAAAGATTGAAGCAAACACATTACATAAAACATTTTCAACCCTGGAAGCATCAGTACAGCTTTGCAGTAAAAGATAAATAAAACAAGTGGGACGAGAGAATAAGAGACACATTTATAATCACGTCATACTGAGCTTGTTGCTTTTTGGAGGTCGTAGGAGTTGATAAGAAACACTCATAGCACCACAAACACTTTTCCATCAACGTGCTGACTGCGTGTACACGTGTGGGTGTCTGTAACCACAAAGCTGGACGTCAGAGAGTTATTCACAATCATTTATGTGTGGAGAAGTGACTCATCCAGCTGGGTTTGTTATCTCACTAACTCAGTCACTCACATTTAGGTGACCACACTGTCCACAAGAGGGAGCTTTTTAGTCATTGTCAGCAAAACCTGCAGATGACCTCATAGACTGTAAAAAAAAATGGACGACAAGTCTCTCAAAACTCCCGCTATCCAGGAATGAAACTAAAATATCCTGAACGTGGCCATGTTTCACATTAGGAGCCAGAGTCTGTGAAGTAGAAATTGGAAGATGGAACCATGGTAGCGAGGTCCTGTCGATATACGCACTCGACCAATTGTGAGTCAGTCTCAAATGTCAATCACGACTTTAAAAATATCAAAGACAAAGTTATTGAAGAAATGAATGCTTAAACACACATCGGTGTGATAGGTCCTCCCTCAAATTACCAAAATAACCTAGAGAAAATGTTATTAGTGTGTAGCGCTTTATCCATGGCCCATCAATTAACATGGAGGGGATATATTGGTACACAAATTGTAGGACCCTCAAAGTTAAGGTGGGACAGGTTGCATTAAAACTGCACATCATGTCCAAATCCCTGTTGCTGCAGCAGTCTTTTTGATGTTCGCTTGTTTTCAGTTGCTTCAACAACTGTGTCCTTGTCTCTGTCCAGGGTCGTTGCACATCACCTGGCAGGAGCTGATGGTGGGCGTTCAGAGTGGTCTCCTCATGTTCCCAATCAATATCCTCATCATCACCATCTTCCGCAGCATCCGACCCCGCATCATTTCAACTCCTCAGAAAGACGACTGTGAGGAGAACCAGAGACGCTGTGCAGTTACCTTACCGACTATTCTCAAGGTGTGAGAGTGTGCTCAGCAATCGCATGTGACCTGTTTTGTGCATAACTCTAATGAATTGCACTCATTGCTCTCCTTGTGAGACCAGAGACATGTTTTGCATTCTGTTAATGATGCAACTCCTGCCACTGATATATACAGTACATGTAGCATTTGGTGTTTTGCTGTTCATCCCTCCTAGGACACAGAGGAGGTGATTTCTCTGGTTAGCAAAAGTCCGAGGAACAAGATATCAGAGACGTCCCGGCTGGAGACCACCGCTGACCTCTTATCCAGCTTGGACAGGGTCCATGAGTTCATCCAACTCATGCAAGGTACGTTTTTTATTTTCATTTCTTTACTTTTTTAGAGAAATAGCAAACTCATCCCCTTTTGTTTGGTATGACAAAAGGGATGTTCGTCACTGAAATAACCAGAGCAGCATTGTTAAGGAAAAAATAAACCAGAATGGCAAGTGCATTCAGATTCCTTAAAGGTTTAAAGCTCAAGGTTGCTGATATTGTAAGAATAAATTGTGCATTTTCAGGGGAGAATTATAAGTTACAGATTATGTGCAAAAGTGAGTGTTTATAGCAAGAGGATGTTTTATGTGAGATTGAACTGAAATAAACTGCAGTGCCATGTTCACTGTAATAAAGGAACATGTAACTCAGTGATTTCCCCTCATAGCACGCTACTGAAACCTTTACAATTTAGGTATCTCCCAATTTCTGACCAGAATTCTCCAGTTGCTTTGTGCAGTGAATACTTCCTTCCTACTCAAAGACAGAAACCTGGAGTGTGAGAATGATCACGCTGACCAGAGACATGTAATTACATGCTGGTTCTTCTGGTGTTATCCTTTAACCCACAGGGGAGAGTGAGAGTGACCCTCACTGGGTTTACTGCAGCAAGTTCCTCCTCGCTGGTCTCTGTCACCTCCTGATGGACCTGGAGAAGCTGGATGGAAAAAACTTCCCGAGTCTAGAGGAGTACCAGCAGGCACTTAACGTCACCAACGTGCTGGTTCGCAAGGCGGAGATGGTCTTCAGCAGCCACTTGGCCTACTGGTCAGCACACAAACACACAAAGAAACTCAAATTTCACATACTCAGATATCAGCTTGCTAAATATGCTGGTTTTTTTTTCATCAAGATCCAAGAGTTATTCCCTGGGAAAATCCGGGAAATTTGGAAATACGCTGGAAAAAATAAGCAGCCAAAATTCTCGCAATGTTAACCCTTGTATTAATTAAAAATATAACAGAGTGATTATACATTTTATTTGCAAAAAATATAGTGAACCGTCGAAGAAACATTTCAAATTTCTGAAAGAAAGTAATAGAAGATACTGGATCTGCTCCCTGATCCAGATCAGCAACAGAATTTAATGTCTTCTTCCTTGACCCCCACTGAATCATTCCACCAAGTGTTGCGCTAATCCAGTAGTTTAAGTGTCATAATGCTTAGAAACAAACCAACCAACAAACAGACACATGTGAAAACACAATATAGTAGTATATGGTATAGCAGAACTATTCTTTACTGTTTGTATCATCCATTTTTCTCTCGTTCTCTCCCCTCTTCTTTGCCCAGCCCACCTCCCGTGAAAAAGAAGCAGAGGAGGACGGGGGGCTGCTGGCTGCCGTGGTGGTGTGTGTTCCTGGGCTGGTTCCTGTTGCTGTCCATCAGCGCTGTGTCCACCTACTTCACCCTCTTGTACGGTTTTCAATACGGCAAAGATAAGTCCATCAAGTGGGTCATGTCTCTGGGCCTCTCCCTCTTCCAGAGCATCTTCATACTGCAGCCGCTCAAGGTTGGTAAAGTTGAAAAAACTCAGGATAATATAACAAAGCTTATGGTCATTTACATGTTTACAATCAACTGCAAAATAATGCAGTTGATTAAAAAGATTTGTGTATATTTTCTTATATTTATTATAGAGAACATTATCAGAGGATATTCTGTGTCTGTGTTCTGTTTGCAGGTGATCGGCATCGCTGTGTTCTTTGCCCTGCTGCTGAAACCTGTTTCTGTGGAGGAGACTGAGGAGATAGAGCAGGTGCTCTTAGGTAAGAAAAACATTCTGCAGCTCAGCTGTTACTTGAACTGGTTTAGCTGTACAGCCTCTGAGCTGTGAGTCAAGTGTTGCAAGTGCTGAGCTGACAATGAAATACCATGGAATAGATTTTAGACTGCTCCAGTGGCTTTTTGTCTCACAAGTTTTTGCCTCACACTTTGGAACTGCAAATAGACTGAGAGGCAGTCACCATCAAGTTTTTGTAAAAATCTAAATAATAACAATATAAGACTGAAAAAGTTGAAAGAATATTTAACAACAGAATTACAATATAGACTTTGAAGAAATCTGATATAAGATGGGGGGGGGGAGCCTCTAAATGTCATTTAACACATGAATTGTTCAGCCCAGACGACTTGTTCATATTTCATGAAGCAGACAGATGTATCCATTGCATTTAGTTCCAGGTCGACTGCAGAGAGCACTTATGTAATGAAGCAACAGTGGAACTCTTTGCTTTGACAACTCTGTAACTAGTGACCCTTTTAGGTTTCCTCTCGTCCCAAGTGACTCCTCTCTCTCTTTCCTCAAGTGTTTTCTGTGCATCCCCCCTTCAGTTTAAGAGAGGTGAAGCACTGTGAGTCTCACTGCACCGTCTCCTCCATTTCACAGAGCAACAAGACAGGGGCAGGCGCTACTCCGGCAGACACACGCTGTGAGGATGCTGCATCCAGCCGGGGGGGGGGACGTCTCCTCCGATGGGCACAGCTTCACCACACGGCCGCCCTCGCTTCTTAAACACTCTTTTGCACTTAATGGAAGTTTTACTTTCCGAGCATAGAATTGCATAACACATTCCGGTGTCTCGCGTGTGTACAGAATCTCCAATGCTCCAGTATGTTTTCTCAATTGGTAAATGTTCGCTCTTGCATGTGTTGCTTCTTTCACGTCATCTACTCTCCATGATGATGTACGTGTACATACATAATATCTCTGGTTGTCTTATTTTCACAGCTTTGGTTTTCACGTGGATACACTTTTGTTAACATAACATACACAACTGTTAGATTCACAAGAGGCACTCAAAGAGATGTATATGTCAACACCTGTAAAACCAGTTATATCCATAAACTGCAAATAAAAATGAAAAAGACTGAATCGTTCTTGTCGGAGCTTCAAAAAAGTAAACCCTTATATTTGTTGTTGGTACAATTAATTAGCTAATATCGATATGTATCCATGTATGAGATTCAGTAGATCCTTTTTGTGTTTCTCAAATATACACACTTATGTACAAAGAGACATGCACATTGTTGTCCCATCTTAAACTGCCTCTGTTTTTATTTTCTCAGAAATTACTGATTTATTTATTTTTGGTCATTTTTGATTCTGTATGTATTGAATGTGGAAGCTTGAATAAATGGAAAAGAACTGGAGACACTGTAGCTGATACATCTTTAACTAAACTGATGGTGATAGCAGGAAAGCGTTTTTAGTGTAATCTGGAAATATGTGTTTGTGAGTTTGTAGAAGCAGATTTACCTTTGCCAAGGAGGTTATGTTTTCTTCTGTGTTTGTGTGTTAGCAGGACTACGCAAAAAAAATACAGAAAAGATGTCACGTACATTAGTTGGAAGGGTGAGGTATATGGAGCATAGAAGTCAGGGCAGATCCAGGACTTTTTATATCACATTTGACCTTGTAGGGTAGAGACAGCAATATTGTAGTACTGCCATCCAAATGAATATATACAAAGTAAAAAAAAACAGCTCGTTCTCATAGTTCTGATCAGTTAATGCAGTAGTGAAAAGCAGTGTATGTCCTATTTCACCAAGTGATGTAAGCCTCAATGTCCAACACAACAAAAGATACAGAAAACTAGTCCAACTACCAGAGTGTCCCAACACGCTTGTATAAGCCAACTTAAGTAATTCATTGTCTATGACGACTGTGTTCTTTCAGTGGAATAGAAACTTGAAGTGCTTTTATTTGGTAGCTCATGCCTCATGCTTGTATAAGCTGCCCTCCTTTTCTTCCCCTCACCATAGGAGAACAGCTTGACCCAGTTTCAAGGCAAAATGACGGGACCAATTCACTAATTTCTTAGTAAAAGGAAAAGATGAGGTAAAGACAACTATAGTCAGAGCCACAGGTTCCGAGCCAGTGAGTGGATGTGAAAAGACAAGCCATGAACACCACTGATGTAACACAAGCTCAAATTTATATATACATACATATATATAAACATTTCTCATGTTTGTGGATATCATCTTAACATTCTCATTTTCAAAGGCCTCAAGTTCCATGTTTTGCATCACACCAAGAGTCCTCCAGTACATTTTTGATTTGCCCCCCCAGAGTTGATTTTACATTTAGAGACATGCAGGTAAAATATGCCTGTGGTTCAGGACCATTAAGATGTATCCTATATTATTGTAACTAAATGATATATGATCAAAATCCATTACGAACGGATTCCAGGCTTAACGTCAAAGATACATTATCTACCTTATGGAAAGAGATTTGTTGTAGGTAACCCTGTAAGAGTATTTTTTGACACTGAGGACCCCTGCTGTTTACCATTTGACATTACAGTGTTGTGAAAAATTGTTTAATAACTTGTCCAGTTTCCAGTTCCAAATAAACTTTTATTAAATTGGTATCTTACTATACAGTGGAAAAACAATTCAGTTTTTTTTGCAACAGTACACAATTTGTGTGTCGAGGTTTTTAGAATGAATGAACAGTCCATCGTAGAAAAGACACATGAGCAGATCACAGTTCTGTAGTGTAATGAATCTCTCTACTATCCCCACCAAGAGTAACACCTATACACAACCCTCCATCTATCACCCGGCTGGAGCGCTCTTCAACGTGATCTCCGGAGATCAGTGAATCATTTGATTCAAGGCCTCCATTCATTTGCCATGCTAGCAGGGATAGGTTTGGTCAGTTTGCAGCAACAAAAAAACACATCTGCAGGAAAAACAAAAACACAAGCTTATGTTCCCAGAAGATGTGTTTTTTTCTTTTTCAAATCGACTTTACAGAATTGTTGACGGGTAAAGCAAAGTATAATCTTAACGACTGCGACTCAAGGCAGGTACCTCATCCTGTCTTGATGGATAAACTCAATACAAACTGACAAGGCCTCTGATTAGAGGTGGTAACTAAGGCAGATGCATTGGTGCACATAAAGTATAAGACTTGCACACACTATCACAGAGGGCGACACAGACCATTAGTCTGGGGTCAATATTTGTATCTCATCAATCAGGTTGCTGTGTAACTGCTGCACCGGTTCCCCTGTACATTAATTACTTACAAAATAAGAAAGTGCAGGTTTTAAGTTTATTGAAAGAGACATTCAAAAGGGCTTAAAAACATCATTTTGAGATATTTGTTTTGCAGTACAGTTAAATTATTCATGTTAATAGGTCTATCTATATGATTTTGAATGGATTATTACAAATTTCCATACACTGTTTTAAAACTTTACATCTGTGCCCCATCACCCATGTAACAGATGAACAGAAAAGCTTTGATATGAGTCACCATCAGTTTTTCCGGAGAAGGCTCACCCTTGTTTTTTCTCTGGCATAAATAAGCCATGAAGTTTAAGAAGTGCGGCGAGAAAGGAGTGTGTCAACAAAAAAAAATATTTCCCCACACGACAAAACTGCACGACTGGGCAAGAGAATGAAAATATGGCTTCTATCTGTCTTGATGTCATTTCCTATCTGTAAACGTTGAAGGTGTGAATGCCCGCTACCCTCCAAACTGGGATGGCCAGTCGGGCTTGTTTGACGAGTCTGAGCCAGAAGTGAGCGCCACAGCGTCAGAGATCACAGGGACACAGCATGTGCAAAGTAAAATCAAAGCCTGTGCTGGAAATTATTAGTCAGAACCAAAACCCTTGGAAAAGCTACGATTAAAATCTAGGTATTGATCACAGAGCAAATCACACAGACAAATTGGGACAATGTAAAAGTTAGTGTGATCTTAAAATGAAAAAGGGGTCAAAAAGGGGTCAACACCAACATGGTGGTAAGAATTCTTATTATGTGTCATACATTTAAAAGAAATTTAAGCATATATTCCTCGCTAGAGCCGCTAACAGAAATTAGATTTCTGAGAAGTGACGAGGTTGAATCAGCAACCACACCCTCGGGGAGCAGGGTCATATTTATATAAATGAGGTAAGAATACATGAATGTTTAATATCTGTATGAGATTAATTTGCCATGTAAGGGGAGAACTATGCAAATTGGATACATAGCCTTTTTCAAATTTTTTGTTCCGGGTGATGACACAGAACTGTTTGTGTGTGTGTATCGTGTGTTTGAGTGTGTTTTTGTGTGTTTGTGTTGACCAGGGATATAGCAATTAAGTCTTCTTCTTCAGCTCCTCAAACCGTCGTGTTAAATCATCGAAGTCGATGTCATCCGAGCTGGTGGTGTGGCCGCCGAAGGACGATGTGGGGAGTGTGTCTGGAACAGAGGGGAGTTCTGGGAGAGCGTTGTTGTCAAATATCTTAGATGAAGGTCCAGGACCTGGAGAGAAATATATGGTTGAAAAACCAATCGTGAGTATATACAAAGAATAGGGTTCTTCGCACATGACAGAAATGTAGAATTGGTAGAATTGGCTAAAACTATTCTACCCAGTAGGTTTAGGAAATGATTTAGCTTTCTGTCTGCCAGAACTCACCTACAGCCTGGGAAGGAACAAAAGGCTTATCAGTTAGGTCATCAATCTGAAACAAAGACAAATGTTTCAGGACTTCTGTCATCTTCATGTTGAAATGAAATAATTTCATAAGAATTAGTATTGTGAAAAAATTATAAATCAAATTCAATGATGCAGAGAAACACACACAGTAAGAAAAGAAAAAAGGGAGTACTGCAGGGGACTTTTGAGAAACCACCACCTTCAGTGAGTGAAGCGAGTGTCTGTTAAGACTGCACTAACCTAATCTCGCTCCAAAATGCATTAACACCCTCCTCTGTTAATTTAATCCCACCCAGAGCTACTAATGAGGTCATAGTTAGTAGTTAGGTATGAGCATCTCATGCGGATGGAGCGAAAACTTGGCCTATGCTGAGGAACAGTGTAAAAGTGTAGACGACAGGAAAACGTCAAGCAAGCTGAATGAACTGCTCTTCCCTGAGTGGTGCCCTGCCCTGTCCGTCTCTCCATCTGTGGGAACGAGAAGGGGGCATGGATGGGAAGAGTTCAGTCACTTACGGACTCGTATGTGGGGGGGAAATTGGGCAGCTGAGGGGGCTGCCCTCCTCCCATTTGGTGCTGGAAGTTGTCATAGGTTCCAACTGGAGCATTATACGGCTCCTGGAAAAAAAAACTGTCAGGTGCAAGTCTGATGGAGGCAGCCGCCAAGTGGGCAGTTTTGGTTAAGAAGGATTAAACATTTTATAACTCAAACATGGTTTAGTCTGAAAAAGATTTAGTTTAGAATTAGTTTTAATGTTGTACTTCATTTGGACGCATTTGGTCGATGTGACAGTTTATACTATGGTTTTAGCCTCTTATTGAACTGTAATGTTTTAATCACATGTGCAAGTAATAAAGAACAGTCTTTAAAAAGAATTACTTACGGCTCCTTTGGGAGATGGATAGTTGAAAGCCGTTGGCATTGGCATAGGCATCGGCATGCCCATAGGCATAGCACCAGCAAAAGGCATAGCAAAATTTCCACCACCACCACCACCTCCTCCACCTCCTCCTGCTCCTCCACCTCCAAACTTCCTGTCATTGTCAACGTCAATCAGGTCTGCCTCCTCGCCAGGAGCCACCTCAGGCTGTCCAGAGACAGGAGTGGATGAGTGGTAAGTAAACACGGTGTACAAATTCATCCTTGACACTGAGTGATGACTGATTCTCAAATGCTCACCCGGACCATGGCGTCAGGTTCGTACGGCACATTATAGTTCTTGGCGATCTCAATCAGGTAGCGCTCTACCAAGATCTTTGGAGGGGCTTCTACATTCAGTTTGTGCATCAGCTAAAAACACAACAGATATTTAGTAAGCTACTGATAAAAAAATGTCCAGACTAAAGGTTCATGTGCTATTAGGATAAGAGAAGATACTTTATAGATACTTTAGCTCACATATAAAACCACACATCAACAATAATCTTGATAAGGCTCATATATTCCAGCTGCTGGAATATAAAAAACCTACCCTGTCATTGACTGTGCCAATCTGGTTTGTTCTGCACAGCTTGCCGTACTCCTTGCTATATTTTGCACATAGCTGTTCAGCCACCTGCAAGAAAGATTCAGAGATAAGACTGTCAAGGCAAATCTGATAAATAGACAGAACTTGTTAAACACTCCTGGGATTGCTGGGATTTAGACGGACTTACAATTTTTAGTTCAGACACTTCTGCCTGAAGACGAGGCGCTGCCCAGATGAGTGTGGACACTGCTTCCTGCAAGCCTGGATCCAGTTCCCTGATCGAAACAACAGAAACTGGCTTGACGAGGCTGAGCACTGCGACAGGCAGATGGACTCTGTCTAAAAGCCGGAGTGGAAAATTCATGTAGACTGTGCGTCAGTGTGTTTAGTACTCACTTCATCGATTGAATGAGGCCAAAGCGAGCCAGCAGCAGGTCGCAGTACAGTTCCAGGATCTCCATGGCTTCCACCAGGTAGTCCTCTCTGATGATGTGCTCCACGCGGATCCGAGCCCGCTCATCTTTTCCTGATGACAGGTAATCGGCGATCTCCTTCCTTGCCTTTTGAGCGAGCTCAGCTTTATTATAAATTTGTGAATGGGACAGGGGAGGGAGGTGAAAGATAAACAGGGATTAGACAGGAGAATTATATCTAAGAAACAAACTTGACTTCCAAGCACGAATCCACTGCTCAGCTGAGGGAAACGCGTGTTTTGTTTCAAACAGCCCTGGACTCACTCTTCTTTTTCTCAAGGAGCTTGAGTCGGTTGATGACCAGACGGAGGTTCACCCTCAGCCTCTCTGCTTTGAATCCTCCTCCCAGCATGATGGTGGTGTTCTGTCTGAGAGCAGGGGAGCGTGAGAAGGGCGGAAGTATTCAACCGAAACCCGACAACACAGGCCATCTGACCTCACCTCCTATCGAGCCACTTAATCATGTGAGCATGACCAGCCCATCGTCGCATAATGACTCCGCAGATTTACTCCCAAACAAACATAAACACCGCGATACCAATTAAGTTAACTCACTGACACTGTAGAAACTACGTAGCATTACGGAAGTTAGCTTTAGCCGGATAGATAACAAAGACACATGAGCCGTGTCACTCGAAACAATGCAATCACACCTTTATTATTTATCATTTTCACATTTATAATAAACCGCAGCATTGTTGTGTTTGGAAGTCATTGGCCTAGCTGTGATGTTAAACCTGTTAGATAGCTTTCTGTTAGCACGTCTCTGTTGTCTCATCGTTTGCACTAGCTACCTAGCACAACGTTAGCTTCAGCGATAAAGTAACTGATAAAACATTCAAATGATTCGCTCGCGTCGTAGAGAGCGACCGTAACTTACCGGTAAGTGTTCGTGAATCGTCCGCACCAACTTGTTTGTGTCTGTCTCCTGTCGCCTCGGTCACTTCCGCAATGAGCTGCACTTACGTCATGGGACGTTTCTGTAAGGGGCGGATTCTTATAGTGCGTTCACATAGCAAGGGAATAATAGGAAAAATGAGACGTAGGTGAATCATAAACATGATCTGTGTCAGGGTCTGAAAATTACTCGTGATCCGCAGCGTGTGGGTTAAAATCAAGAATAAAACTAAATGTGTGGTATGTTTATATTTAAATTAGTTAGAACGTACACACATTCATTATTAAACTGTCTGTTTTAGATAAAAACTATGAAGTTAGCTGCTTGTGAGAGATAAACATACAAACTTTGCAAACTTAATAAAGTGAGAAGTTTTACACAATCGCAATACAAGCTACTGGTGAGTGTCTCAGCATTGGCTTTATTTAATAATAAAAAGAAAAAAATGATGATGAAATATTGGAATATCCGATCATTCCAACCTGCCTTGAATGCACCAGGTTTATTTTAGTTGGGTGGCCAAACTTTAGCACAAACAACAAATGCTTCAATATCATTTGTTGTGTAGTGCTGTAGTGAATGCAAAAGTGTGTAAACACTTAATAAAAGCTGATTTGAATGTGTCTGTTTGCTGCCGAAGGTGCATTTACCTTTTTGTTAAAAAAAATAAAAATCCATAAAACCACCTGAAGTAGTTACACACAAAACATTAGTGATGTGTCCTGTCGAGGATTAGAAGTGTGTGTCGAGTAATCCAGGAATATTTTTGTGAAGCGAATGACGTATAGTATGTTGATGACATGTGGTGAAATACAAGGGGCATTAGGCTTTCATGTGAAATGCTACTTAAGCATGACACAATAATCTGCTCCCACTTCTTTGATAATATAGAGATCTGAGGGTCCAACCTGCACAATAAGTTCTCTTCATCTAAATTTGTTATTGAACAGCTTTATACAAACTACTCACTCCAAGTGCTCTAACAAAGACCAAATACACACCAGGATTTAGACAACTGATTTATTTAAATGAAAATGGAAACATTTCACAAGGACTTTCAGAGTTAATAAATTTCTGCTTGCTCATAAAAAGACTCTGTACAATAACAAGTGGATCTCACATAACAAAACATCATTATAACTTGAGTTTGCTGACGGAGACCTCTTTGTGTTTCTTCTTCTTTGAACCCGGGTCCTTGGCACCTTTGATCTGACTCTTGACCTGGTCCTGCAGCTGAGAGAAGAAGGCCGTGGACGATCGCAGAGCCTTGTCCTTTCCCTCGTCCTGGAAAAGAGGAACACACCATTAGTTCAGTAACCTCAGGAACGTTCACAATAATGTTATTTTACCATTTAAGTGTGTGAAGATGTCTTAGCAATGGAAACAGAGTTTTGAGCAATCAGTCTGAGAACTTAGAATAGATGACCTAGTTTATGATGCAGTAAGAAGCTAACATATCAGTTGAGGCAGGACACAGCACCAGATAGTTTGTTTTTATTCATCTGGGCATTTCACTGATCGAGTCAGTGGTGGTGGTGGTATCTATAGTGAATAGATATGTGACATCTATTCACTATAGATGTCAAATACAGTGAATTGCAACATATTTTCTGAAATGTACTTAAGTCGAGCTATAATTCATTTTATTTACTGGAAAAGTTCTCTAATAATCTCTCTATTATCTGATCAAATGCACAGAAGAACAGTTCACTTGAATCATATTGTTTCTATTTATAACCGGATGAGCACTCACCTTGAGTATTGTGGCTTTGCCTCCTTTCGTGAGTTTCTTCAAGTTCTCTGTGACCTCAGTCTTTGTTAGCTTTTTGTTCTCTCCAGTTTGACTGGCCTCTTTGAGTTTCTGTCTCTTTTCTTTCTCCATCATCTTCAGACGCTTCACCTTCCTCTTCTGGCGTCGCTCACGCTTCTTGTCTGTCGACGTCTTCTCAACATCACCCAGCATATCTCCTGCTTTGTTCTTCTCCTGTGGTTAGAGAAGAGTATTGTTAGACACAGTGCTTGACAAAATATACAACGATCAAAATACATGTTTTGAATGTGGATGGATGACAAACCTTGACTTCTTCTGGTGCGAGCAGAGTTGCATCACTGGCACTGACTGGAGCCACCTCCTCCATTGTGATGGATGGTAAGTTAGACACCACCTTGACCTCAGGAACAGGCTGTGGAAAACATGAAGGTGGTTATAAACTATTTTTGTTCAAATCTACAGTTTAACTTTCCTGACATTTTTAATGCAATTGCTGTAATATCAGTTGTGTTCTTGATAGGATGAACTGTTGCGTTTTTACGTGATATGACTTTCTATGAACTAAAAACTTTTTTTTGTAATAAGAATCAGGGATTAAATTTCTGTTCTGCCTGCCCACTAAGTTAACTTCTACTTATCTTTCAAAAGACCAGCCTCCCTATTATAGGCATATTTGGTGCTGTCAGACCAAACTTACTGGTTTAGGTGTGAAGTGGAAGTTGGAGAGAGCGTCCAGCTTTAGGAAGAGTGTGTCCATAAGCTTCTGAATGTCCACGTGGGATGGGTTCTCCTTCTCCTCTGTCTTTTGCTGAAATAAAAACAAATACAACTTATTGATGCAGCAAAGGTTCATATTTGTTGGAGTAATGGTGAAAACAAGATGAAAAGTCGTACCTGATTCTGCTTGAGGTATTCTGTCTCATAGATTTCAGCGAGACTCTGCTTGCTCTTCTCATGATCCAATGTTAGTCTCTTCTTGTACTCAAACACCTTCTCTTTGGGTTTCTCCTTGCGAACCACATCATCAAATGCCTGATGGAAACACAAGGATGATGTTATTATCAGGCAACACATTCCTTTGTGTCAAGACAATATAAAAAAGAGTTATTGTGACTAACCTGGTCTTTAATTCTCTGTTTAATGATGTCCTCAAGCTGCAGTGTAGTTTCCTCTGTGATACTAGGAGCTAAAAGAGAAGATAGAATGTTGTTGTTGAATTTAATGTAGCAAATACAGAGAGAGCCCTTACTGAAACAATATAAATATATAACATTGATAAGATGCACACAAACCCAGAGGAATCACTCACCACTCCTGGACGTCTGCTCAAACTCCACATGTTCCTCCAGCATGCTGTTCTCGGGACGTGTCTGTGCCGTCACCTCTCCAGACAACTGCCAGGGCTTTGTTGTCAGAGCTGCTTTCTCCAGTTCCCCAATCTTCTCTGACATCTGCAGGTTAGACAACAAAGGGATATAATAATCAATATCAGAGGGCTTACAGATGGAAACCTGGCTTGCACTTAAACACTCAAGGGGCTAAACAGGTGAGGATAGGTTGCCTCAAGTACCAGTTTAGACATAATGACTTTTCCATATCACCTTCAACTCAACAATGGTCTTGACTGATTGCTATCAAACTAGAACCAAATACTTTTTTAGCTCTCGCATAGTACTTAAAAATAAGGCATCAAATGCTTCTAAGCCTGAATAAAAGAGGTGATTATTAAATAGTTAAATAGAAATAATCTAAATAAATTAATCTAAACTTTAAACCTTGTTACCTTGTCTTGCCGTTTCTCAAATGATGACTTTGTTTCAGATATTTCTGAATTCTGACTTTTTCCTCCAAAAATGTCCTCCATAGCTTCTCCTTCACTGTCCTCGTCTCCCAAGAGGTTAAAGGACACTTTCTTACTCGATGGTTTGAGTTGACTTCTCCCTTCATCCCTATCGAAGAGTGGTTCACAAACAGAGTGGAATAAACCAAACATGATTCTCCCACATATAGTGATACACACACAATGCATAATATTAGTCACACTTACTCATCGTCACCCTCCTCTTCACCATCTTCGTCATCATCTTCATCATCTATTTGTTCTTCACCCTCCGCTGGGCTTTCCTCCCCGCTGTCGTCCTCACCATCTGACTGCTCATCTGCTTTAGCTGGCTCACCATCCACAGCATCAAAGAAGTCCTTGTACTTGAGATTCCTGGAGCTCTTTACCTGCAGACAATAACAATAATCAACTGATTTCCTGTGCTCTGCATCATTGGGACATATTCAGATAAATGATTAATAAGTGATAAATGTTTACCGTTTTTTTCTTTTGCTGTTTGGTAGAAATTATTTCTTCTAAGTCAAGATCATCCTCATCCTCATCAGAGGCCAGGTCCCGAAAATAGTTAACGCCATCTTCGCCTTCATCTCCCTTTCCCTCTTGCTTGTCCATATCATCGAGGAAGGACTCCATCTCAGACAGCTTGAAGAACTTATCATCAATCTCAGAAGGAATAAATTTGGTGTGTGAGCCTTTCTTTCCGATCTCTTTCTTTCGTTTCTCTCGCTTCTCAAGAGCATCCACGTCGAAATCTAAATCAGAGTCCTCGTCTGTGTGAGCCTCAGCCTCTACGGCCTTTTTCTTAGACTGTTTGCGTGGTTTCTCCTTCTCCTCTTCTTCTTCTTCCCCATCATCGTCATTTTCATCATCAGTCTCAACCTCTGCTTCATCACCATCCTCTTCCTCCTCCTCCTCCTCTACCAGCACCGTTAAAGTCTCATCTGACACAGCCTCATCAATGACCGTTTTAAAGTGTTTCAGGACAGCATTGTTCTGCAGCTCCAGCTCCTGCCAGATCTGCTCTTCATCAAAGTCTTCCACCACCAGCTGTGTCAAGAGGCTGCCTTTATAACTCGCAGGCTCCTGGGCTTTGTGGAGGTCGTACAGGGTCTTAGTGAGAGAGGTAAAGTCTGCAGCCACTCCATCCTGAAGACTGCAATGTGGGAAACACACAATCGTTAGAAAGCAAGTCGGAGTTAGTAAAAGCAAACTTTTTTATTTGCATTTGTCTTGAGTTGGCTTATCATATTCAATGACAACCCTATAACGTAATAATTCCATCTGTGATACATAAACATTTCGCTGGTTAAAGAGTGACTGATAGCCCTGAGTGTTGGAATAAAAAAAAAGAGGTATCATGGGATTTATCTAAAGGACAGTTTCTGTTTTCCCACTCAAAGGTTTATTGAAGACTTTGTTGCTTCGCTGGTGATAAAGTATCAAAATAAAAGCCTTAAATACAGGTTATACATCACAGTGAGATTTATAACTCAGCCTTGAATTTATGTACAACGTGGAGATTTGAATTTGTACAGTGCATTTTTCATTCAATGCAGACATTTGAACTCCTGCAGCTACTTCACCTCCTGTCTCTTGTGTATTATTCTTGTTTAAATATATAAGAGGTCAGAATCTCGAGAGTCAGTGTTAAAGATGAAATCAGTGGCTAGTTAGTTATCACAATTAAATTATTACAGATGTCTACGAGCTGTCCCTCATTGATGATCTCAGAATGATATGCTGACCCTTTGATTGGGCCTGATACAGAGCTGAACATTAAAATAACTAGGACTATATGATTTTAAAGTACTTGTACATTTTATAGAGTATTAATAAGCTGCAGCAGTGATAGTACAGGAGCACAGGAGCCGGGTCCTTGTTCGTGTTAGCTTTAGCTCGCGGTTAGCTAGCCGAGCCTCTCACGTTCGAACAGCGCGTTAACAAAGCTGCTGCCACATTTTACAGCTTCTTCACCGACACACGCGGCGGGAACACTTGCCTGAGAAAATCCTCTGGTTGCGATGTGTTGTCATTTATCGTCTTCACGCACTGCTCCAGCGCGCTCCACATTTCTCCACTCGCCATCCTGTTCCCCACATGCGTGTGTGCCTGTGTCGCAGGTAAACAGGCTCACCGAGAAACCGTTCCGCTGCCGCTTGGTTCCGGGGTTTCAAAGATGGCGTCCGCCGTGCTGAAGGTTGCAGGTAGGTTTGTGTCAATAATGAAAGAATGATTTTCTGCGCTGTGTCCCCTTTTTTAATTGACTGTAGAATATTAAACAAGACTTCAACTCTTCTGTTTTAAAGCGATGTCTCAGTTAAAGCTCATCGTCACTCCACGGAGCAGCTGGCAGCACGCGACTTCTCGTGTTTTTGTTTTCTAAAAAAGTTCCTGCATTTATTTAATGTGTCGACAAAGATGATTTCACTCTCTACAGTTAAATCCGTCTCGACCACAACTTTCAAACACTCACTAAATAAAATGGTAAAACTAACAGGAAGTATCAATACTAAACAAAAACATACAAGACACTAGAACTGCTTCAGTGTTCCTGTCTCTGAACTCTTCTCAAGGGATGTAACACAATTCTTCTGCGTAAAATGTGTGTCGTAAAATATGTACATACATATATACATACGAGTTGAAATATATGGTACAGATGAGATCATGTCAGGCAGTGTTGATAAAGATGATTTAGGTAAGTTGAGGTAAATGCTTCCCCTTCTCATCTCATCATTCTTTTATTCAGTGGCAGGTCTTTCCAGATGTTCCTGTCTGCCACTCCTGAGGACTTATTCAAGGACATCACCCCTCCACCAGGGAGTTCCCTCAGCTCTGTGGAAGCTGGGGAGGCTGAACCACATCGCGATCGCTGTCCCCGACATGGAGAAGGCCACGGCTCTGTATCGGGACGTGCTCGGGGCCACGGTGAGTGACCAGGTGCCCCTGCCCGAGCACGGCGTCTCCACGGTGTTTGTGGAGCTCGGCAACACGAAGCTGGAGCTGCTCCATCCTCTGGGGGAGAAGAGCCCGATCGCTGGCTTCTTACAAAAGAACAAGTCTGGAGGGATGCACCACATTTGTATCGAGGTAAGGGGGCATCGATCGCAGTCCTTATAGTCAGTGGACATTTTATTAGCTAGATTTCACCGGTTTTATATAGAACCTACTTCTAGATCAGGTTGAAGTGAGCTTTCTTGATGGAGGAAAAGCACAGGTATAACTAGAATGGCACCCAGTTGAGCACAGAGGCTCCACCAAGTCCCAACACATTCCCCCTAAAATCAGTTGAGGCCCCGTATTACATCTTATCATTGATATCAGTCCTCTTAATATGCCTGATTAACAAAAATAGGGAAAATGTCAGGGTTAGGGTTACGGTTATTGATAAAAAAAAATTGCTCCATCTGCCACTTTCTCTAGTTCGGGATCAAAATGAAGGAGTTCTTACTTAGCTCATCCTTCTACCGGGTTTTGTGGAAATCTGTTCAGTAGTTTTTGCAAAAGCAAATGGACAGGGGCAAAAACATAACCTCACTGGCAGAGGTAACTAATAACAACATGCACCACAGGCTTTTTAGATGCGTCATACTCGGGGTGACGCATAGGTGTTAAATAATTGATAGCTCTGTCCCAGTGAACATAACAGTGCAACAGAGAGGCAGCATGCATAATACCAGGACCCTGGAAATAATTCAACCATCATTAAAATTTAGTTTACACCCCTGCTTTACCTACTGTGACATGTCAAAGTGTTTATTATCAACAAGGTCAACATCAGGTCTCTAATGCCACGGACACATAATACATGTGTCCATCACTCATTCCTTATCAGTTACAACTGTGTCTGATGTGTCCAAATATCCGCTCTGGATAAAAAACCCAAATTAAAAAAATAAAAATCCCCAAAATGCGGTTTGGTTTCAGAGACTGTGCAGTTATATACACAAGTGCACATTTTATTACATTTTAATTATGTTTTAAGGCTTCAGAGTCTAAAGTTGAGAGTCATCATCGTTCCCTCTATACATCTAGAAACAAGGTTTACAAAATGTGTAAGAAGTGTTTGCAGTCGTCACCCAGCACAGAAAGTATCAACATTAAAAGGTCTGTCCTCCAGAGGGCGCTGACAAATCTTATTTGTTAACAGCAAACTGTCCCATGCAGATTATAATCACTCCAGAAACATCTGCTGTCCAATTTATTTTTATCACAGTAGCGCTTCTTGAAAACCAACGTGAAACCTCTATGGCTGCGTTATTTTTTTTTCTTCAGTGCTATTAGGAATTTACTTGAGTTTGGATGAGTGAATCGTAAGAGATGGCTTAGTGGGCTGTTGTTTTTTTTGTGGCTACGCCTTTTTCAGACATGAAGAACCTAGCAGGAGGTTGTCAGAGTCCGACACGTTCACGACAACAACAGAGAGTGGTAAATAAAATTCTGGTGAGGGGTGGAGCCTGGGTAGAGTGCTGGCAGGACATGGGGCATAAACTCTGTGGTGAAAATCACATGTTTGTGTTAACAGCACAACGACATCAGCCTTTGTCTCCAGAAACTCTTGAGAAAGGAAAATGTCCAGATGTCAGCTCACGTCTGAAAGCAGCTTTCATGTTGCACATTTTAAACCATGTTGTCCCGCTTGTCCCTCATTGTGATATTAAGTACAATAGATCCAGTCATTTGTCTACATTTTATATGAGACTGAATCAGACTGAGTGAAGTGAGATGAATAATGAACACATTTTGCTCCTGGGTTGCAGGTGGACAACATCCACGCTGCGATAGCCGACCTGAAAGCTAAGAACATCCGAACTCTGTCAGCAGAGCCCAGGATAGGTGCTCATGGGAAACCCGTGATGTTTCTTCATCCTAAAGACTGTGATGGCGTTTTGGTGGAGCTGGAAGAAGCGTGAAAGCCTCAATATGTTCTGGGACTGTGGTCACTGTTAATTCACCTTCACATATTCCAGAGTGAATCTGATTATTAACAAATGTTGATTTTGTAGTATTGTTCATCGTAGCACTTAAGTTTTGAACTTCTCATTTCAGAAAGGTGCCTTCTTGTTGTTCAGAGCTGTTCTAGTTGGGAATAAATTACAGAGTGGTGTGTAATGACTGCTTCAATAAAGTGTATTTCTGATAAATGTTGAATATACATTATGTCCAACTGCATTTAAAAAGGAGTTTAACTTCACTACACACCGGTGGATGACTACATAGAGGATCCAGTATGAACTGCAGGAAGATTTAAACAAAGTGTAATATCTGCATTTCCAGCTGATGAATTCACATTTAGTATTTCATTATTTCCGCCATAACATGGTTAAGTTTATTTTTACACAATTTATAACTCTACAATCATTTCACTGCAATGGTGCAGATCTTAAAATGAAATGGCTGAATTAAGATAAACATAATCACATTTTTTCCATATATTTTTAACTCAGAAATGTTTGGAGATAGGTTGACAGTAACAACAATGTAGTAAAGCTTTCATTTAGGTGAAACCTACTTTCACTATGTCCAGGAGTGCAATAAAAACATCATGAATCATGTTTACAGAGGATGTTATTTTTTTGCATATAAAACACATTTATACGTATTTGTAGCTGTGTATTTAAAACTGTTTCAAAGTCCATTCGGCCAAGAAGATATTTCATCTGCATTTTTATTTGTTTCAAGATTTTCATTGATTTTTCTGAGAATAATTCATGGATGTTGAAAGAAATGTGGCACATTTGAGGACTTATCTGCAAATATGGTGCAGCTTGATTGAAGCAAAGGGAACTGTTGGACTTGGAGGTATGAGCTTTACTGTCAGAACATTCTGGCATATTCACTGAGTGGTATTAGCGCTGTGTAGATTGCACCTGCCAGACATTTCATTTACAAGTGGAAAACGTTTGAGTCATAAATCCCTGTTGCATCAGTTTGTTTAGAAACCCTTCATAGGGTACAGAAAAGTCAACATACAACTTCAAAAACCAGTCTAGGGAACCATCAGTTAATTAAGGTCATAACAGTCTACTAAAGTCTCAGACACCAACGTGTGAACAGCAAATGATATGTATTAGCTTCACATCAAGCTGCTTATTTGGAATTGTTGGTGTTTATAATTATAGAGACCAGACTGTGAGGAAAGCAGTGATTATGATCTTTACATTCAGATAAACAGTGTTTATATTCTTGATTATTAGTCTTTGGAGTCTCTATCAGCCAACAACATTTTGTTCTGGATTTGTTTAAATACAGTCACAGTTTCGGTAGGGAACATGTAAAATCTGGGTTTAATTTAGCACTATGAACACAACCCATAAATAGGACTCGAGTTGTATTTTCTCAGTTAATGGAAGTGAAACAAATGGTTTATTCTACAATTCCTCTTTCACTGTCTGCGAAGGAGTTGTGGTTTTTCAGACGTGGCCTAATTTAGACCATTCAAATGACCTTTTCTTAACACAGACATTAAAATATGAGACTGATCAGAATCCAGAGGGCTCAATTTATTCAACAGTTCTTGGAATAAAACTCAGCAAATACATAGTAGTGACAAGAACGCAGCTGACCCAGAGAGAGCAAGATATGAGAGATGTTTGGAATGGAATAGCACTCAAGCGTTTCATAGATGTTAAGATTAAAGGAAACGGCAATGTAAAGAAGAATAAACAGGTTCCAAACAACAAGCCACTATCATGCAGACGCCTTTGTATCGTTTAAAATACTTAGACGCATGATACAAATATACATATAAAGAGGCGTCTGTGAAGGAGCTATGCAGGGATCTAGCTACTTCCTTTGCCCATGGTGTGTTTGTCAAACAAGTATTCGGCCATGCCATTGCTCGGAGCTCCCATGCGACGCAGGTTGGTCACCCAGTCTCCCAGCTCCTTGATGGACTTCACCTGCTCGTCCAGGTAGTGGGTCTCGATGAAATCACACATCTGAAAAGAAAGATGGATCATATTTTAAATTAAACAACGAGAATTTTTTTTTAAATCCTATGACGAATACCAGATCTGTTACTTAATAAGCTTATGTACAGTAATATAACACTTGACACCTTTTTTGTAATGATATTTTGGGACTGGTGTTCTCTGAAACTTAAAGAGGAAGACGTGCAACTAAGTGTTTGGTTAATACTCACATGTGGGTCGTTGTGATCAGCGCAGAGCTTGTGCAGCTCCAGCAGTGACTGGTTCACGCTCTTCTCCAGCTGCAGGGCACATTCAAGAGCCTCGATCCCACTGCCCCACTCGTCCCTCTCTGGTTTCTGCAACACAAAGCAGGTCAAGAGAGCAGTGAGACACTCATTAATGAAAAGGTAGGCGTCTAGTAACCCGACACTACGCGGGGTTGCAGTTTAACGTTTTACTAAAGATTGAGGGTGTGTTGGGTTGCATTTCCGAGAAAGATAAGCTGGACAGCGCCGTCACACCCTCCGTATCTGTATGACCTGAAGTTACCCACCCAACATTATAGATAAGGAAAATAAATCACTAGAAAACAGACATTTTTATGACACATTAGATCAACTGGGAGCTCATACCCTGATATCTTGAAGGAAGATCCGCCCCCCCCCTCTGGTTCTGTAGTTTCATTAGCTTCTCAGCATGCTCACGCTCCTCGTGCGACTGATCACGGAAGAACTTAGCAAAGTTGTGCAATGCCTGGTCATCCCGGTCAAAGAAGTAACCCTGGGAGGAGAAGAGAATACAAAGTTAGTGTTTTCAGGACTAGACATCTCCCTCAGGTGAAAAGTGGCTGAAGGAGAGCACAGATTCCTGGGCAGCAAAATTACTACAAACAAATCCAAAAACAACCACATGGACAGAGGCTAATTCATCAAAATTCAATTACAAGAAGAAAAAAAAGTGTTTCTGTGTCGTCCAAAACCGAATCATATTTCACAAAGCCATACTCATACACTTCCGGCCCTTAATAATGTTGGTGGCTAAAAATATGAATTTTCAGCAGGACTGGAAGTACTAACAGCTCAGACAGGCAAGGTAAATAGAATACAAAACCTTTCAAATATGTCTCAACTAACACCCTGTAAATCATTTATAACAATTACCAGAACGTAGCGAGAACAATTACAAGGCAATTTACCTTGCCTCTGCACATGAAGCAACTTCAACCTTTGTGTTACTACCCAGCCACATAACATTCATTCACTTCAGGCACATGATCTCAAACAGGTTCCTAAAAACATGTTGACAAGTTTGAGTTGCAAACAAATGGCTGCTCCAACGGCTGCATCGCCTACTCCCACGTGCTCCTTCCTCTCTCTCAAGGACGTTAGCACACAGGCAACACTCGAAAAACACCAACAGCTCCGCCAGCAGAGCTGTTACATTTAAACAGCGTTAAAAACCATTACCAGTATTTATGTTATAAATTACTTCCCTTTGTACCAACCACATATATATATATTTTTTTTGATCTTATCTGGCTTCAACATTTCCCTCTATAAAATCGACTGGACTCTCACCATAGACAGGTAGACGTAGGAGGCGTACAGCTCCAGGTTGATCTGCCTGTTGATTGCAGCCTCGCAGTCCTGATGGAAGTTCTGTCTCACTTGGGAAGACATGGTTCTGAAACACAGCAAACAAACCAAACGTCTCACAATGGATCCACTGATAAACAAAAAATAAATTAGTTTTAAAATCAATAAAATATGCATTAGTTAGTTGCCGTGCGCATTAAATCAACTATAAAACAATGAAGTTTGGTATTGATGTAGTGTAAAGGTAAATACAATTTTCCCAATGCCCTCCTCTGTCTTTCACATTGTATTGTGAATGGTGGTAAATACATTTTAAAACTGGTAAGTAGACACTGAAGATGCTTTATAATATGGTTGGAGTAACAGACCATGAATAAACATTTTATAAACTAAAAAACATCAACAGCTTCACTGTCAAGTTTAAGTGTCTGCTCAGGAGTCTCCTCATTAATCGATTAACCTCAAACAAATGCTCGTCCCAATTTCCAGGATGACGTCATCAAATTGCAGCCCTAAACCTCAAATTACCTCACACAAAAAAAACACCAGAAATGAGAAGCAGGGGATTTAAATCGATGTCCCAAAAATCTGCTGATAATTAGTAACCAGGCTTTATTTACTAATGTAACAAACAATTCTTGCCATTGACATTAATGGTTGTTTTTTATTAAATCCTTTGATCTAAAGCGGGTTTCTTCAACAATATTTAGCAGAATATTAGAGCAGAGTACAAAGTGATGCTCATAGTAAAAACAGTGAAGTGTGTCAGGACTGTTTAGTTTGAAATGTCTGAGCAGGTTCCCGAGCTGAGGAGATGACGCAGTGAAGGGTCTGCGTGGAAGGCCGCAGAAGAAAGAAAACAACAACACTGACGCAGGGTGTGTGTCCGTCAGTGACAAACACGTTAACACGCGCATGAGGAGACAAAGATCCCTTACCAAACGTCGGTTTTGGCGTCTGTCCTTCTTCTTCCTGTGTTGAGGGTGAAAAGCAGCGTCTCGTGTCGTTAGCACAACAAACTGTTTGGCTAGCTGTCGGGCTAATGGCGTTCGGGACGGTGTTTTCTCGGAGGTGGATGTCGGATTGTTCAGTTGCGTGTGAGATGCGGAGGATGGATGAGTTGATCGGATGGAACAGTCCTGAGCCGAGGTGTTGGGAGACAGATGAGAGGTTGCCGTTCAAGCACTGTTGAAGCAGGTAACCTTCACTGTCCGCTAGCGAGGAGTCGACTGGGGAGCGCGTTTCGAGCGTTACCTATAAACCCACCGTGACGTCACGGCGCGCGCCCATGCCTGGTGGGAGGAGTATGCGCAGTCACATTCATTTATTTAACAGTCACGTGTTTCATCAGCGTTACATATTAACAAATTACTTAACTGAAGAATTGTTTACATTTTTACTGGAAAGACTTTGTCTGTCTCCGAAATCCCTCACTCGTCACTGTATAGTCCGCCATTTTGTAGTGGTGTCCGGATGTTGTAGCATATTGGTGGACGAAAGAGCTCAACGCACTGCAAAGTAAGAAAACACGCAAATAAAAACAGAAACCAGTTCATCAATTTGACGCCCAATCGATAGATAGATTCACTGTCAAGTTTAAAGTGAAAGTTCATATAAAAGTGAAAAATCCCAAATGATTTATGCCCAAAAAGGGGAGGGGTGAAGTGTTTGAGTCCATAGAACACTTTTTGAATGCCAGGTAAACAGTGCTGCAGCCAAATCAAGCAAAATTGAAGTAATTGGTGACCACTTCTTCAAACTTAAAAAAAAACAATGAAGTGCTCTGTATGAACCTATGTAGTAAAGTAGGGCTCAGTGTCTTTCTCATTTACTTTACTTACCAAAACTACAAAGTAAAACTAAAATCATACTTTGTAAAGCACATACCTCCACCAAGGCCCAACAACCTCCTTATGAAACACCCCTTAAATACACTAGATCTGGACTTTATTAGGATCTGCACCACATAGCACACTATGTAGCGCAGACTGTGACAGTGCAGTAATCCCACTGATCAGACGAGTTCAACAGGGACAACAGACTTATGAACATGTGGCTTGTGTTTCCATGGCAGCACCAGACCTATAATCAGGTTTTTAAACTATTGGTCATATGTACAGTGTGTTTTGCTGACTGCCACGACACTGCAACTGAATATTATCTCCCTTTTTATATACCGTCTGTGCTATCTACAACACCGTATCAAACGGTGTGCTACAAAACATAAGAGTAGCAGAGGATGACTCAATCACTTAAATTACATTTCATTGTGTACTCTAACAGCTCTGATTACTTTATCCACCTCTCAGGCTGAACTTTTTGAAGGACACAATGTCTACATAACTTTGCTGGAGCACATAGGCCCTACAGTTCCCTTAAACTCAATCAAGCCGCACAACATTTGCACAAATTTTCCTTCTTGCTGAAATGTACTGGAGTAGTATAAAGGGCGTGTAATGGAAGTATACCTCAAAGTTGTGTTTAAGTACAAATCTTATATAAATATACTTTGGGAGAATCTTGTCTCTTGTCTGAGGCTCTTAGCAAAAATAACCTTTATCAATTAATAATAATGACCTGACTGCCGCCGGTTTGTATAATTCACATCATGAACCTTCACACACATGAGGTGTCTGTGGATGCTCGGTTGGAGAAGGAGAAGTGCCTGGGGAGATCACGTCTTGGGAAATTTCAGGAAGCTCTTTGTTGCAAGATTCCATTCTGTCTAAATACATGTTGCTATAAATCAACAGGCTATTATTATATTTTTTGTTGTGTTTTCAAATCTTGTTCCATGCTCCTCTCTGGTATCTGCACAGCCCTGATTAAATGTATAACAGAGCAGATGTCAAACAATCTGCCCAGCACTTTCTGTCCACAGACATAAAACGAAAAAAACATTTCACAGACACTTACTCACCTCACAACACATGACTCAGCTCTTTTCTTTTCAGTGACATCAGCAAAAATAGAAAAAGTTTAAGATTAGGTAACAGTCTTATAGTCACGCACCGGACATGACTCATTGGTTGATTAAGACATTTAAGTTGAGTTGATTCCATAGTGGAAACTTTTCTGTCCCGGGTTCATCTGCTTTAATGACACATCCAGAGCCATTAGCTGGGTCTTGTGATTTGATGTTAGCCCCCTACTGATACTCAGGAGTCGTCATATAAGAAAACAGCTTTGATTCTGTTGGTTAGGCGTTGGAGGGAAGGGTTGACTAAATTAAAAAAGTTGAGAAAGAAACATAATATTTGTTTCACAATACTCACGACAAACACAGGTTACCTTATCCTCTATAAAGGTTACATGCCCATCAAGTGTTACCTCAAACAACAAGGTTATGTTTAAACCCCTGTTCGTATGTTTGACCAATTGTTTGTAAGCAAAATTTCATTCCATTAAACCAAGCCAATGGATTTCTAGAAAACTGGGTGGAAGGACAGAACGTGGGCGAAAGAAGAACCCATTTAAGTTGTAAGATTGTGGTGCGAGGGATCTATTGGCAGAAAAATAAAAAATAAATAAACAATAATCTTAGCAATGTTCTCACTAGTGCATAATCCTAAATTGTACAAATAGTTGTTTTCTTTACCCTAGAATGGGCCCTTTATATCGATATACTTTATATTTACATCAGGAGCGGCTCATCTCTATGGAGGCTGCCAGGAGGCAGAAGAAGAAGGAGGAAGAGGAGGCTACATGCTTGAACAGTTTCACATCCGGACATTGTTTTGTATTTCACTCAAATCAGAGCTGATTCTCTATGTCAGTATCGAGTGTCATACATCATGATTCAGTTGAACCTGCTCTTTCTTTCTTCTGCTGCACTATATTGTCAGCATCATGCATCACCTTTATATGAAACCATACTTGACCAAAAACACTTCATGTGTTATTTTGTTGAATATCTCGGACAAACAGGGACATTTTCTTTTCAATGTGAACAGCTGTATTTAGGTCTCACTTATGCAAAGTTGTAGATGTTGTGCCTGAGATATATATCATCCTCGATATTACTCTCGTGTTTTGTAACACACAGTGTTGTAGATGACAGACTGAATATAAAAAGCTAGATGATAATATTCAGTTGCAGTGTCGAGGCAGTCAGCAGAACACACTGAACATATGACCGATAGTTTCAAACCTGATTATAGGTCTGGTGCTGCCATGGAAACAAAACCACATGCTCTTATGAAGAAGTCTGACTGTGTCATACACCTGCTCACAAAAATCACTGCTGCTATTGACATTGACTCATCTGTGTGGTTTAATGATTAATGCTTTCAACTCAGTGTTGACCCTTGAACCCGAATTTCATGAAATTACCTCAGGATACCAGTGAAGCCTGGTCTTTTCTCTGCATTGGTTGCAGCAGAGTCATTTATTAATTATGAGTGGCAGTAAACCAAGAAAAATAAAACTCACTGATGAGTTGAATGATGTGTTATAAGCCATTCTGCCTTTAAGGCCAACATTAAAGTTCTGTTTTATTTATACCATTATATCTTCGTCTGTTCTGAAACGGTGCTAAATTTCCAGATTTAGATCAAAGACTGAGGTTATTAATAACCTGCTTTTGTCTGAGATCAACTGATGTGCTCGTGTTTCAGTGCGGTGATTGATTCTCACTCCTGTTACAGAGCCTTGAAGTACTCATTAAGAGATCACAGTCAAGTTAAAACAATATATATCCAGGATGATATGAATAAATGATCTTTTTATCTATTAATTTGTATGCCCTCTCAGAGGTAAACAGAGTGCACATCACCTGCAGCCAAAGGGTTGGTATACTAAGTATTGAAAAGGTGCAGAGTTGTTTAGTCTGGTGTAGGAATCTATTCTCATGGATTATTCCGCACTCACAGCAACCAACATTGACATACTGCACTAGTCAGACACTCAATATCGCCATCTGTTGGCCATACCACTCAATTATACAAGTCATGTTCCAGTACCGGATGTAGTATGGTAGAAAGAAACCGTTGTCCTGTGGCACAATTGGACCTGAAGACTAAACACTGACATCCTACAATTCACATATTGACACTAGTCTAATGAAATTACTTAGCTGTCAATTTTGATCAGTCAATACATGTTGAAACCACAATCAATTGAGAAAATTCACTATTTGGTCAAATCAAAGTAGAAAACTATTTTGTTACAGCAAACTTTATAGTAAGCAGCTTTAAACAGCAGGTTACCATTTACTCGACACAAAATGTGGTTTATTTGTAAAATAAAAAAGATTTTAAAGAGAAGAGTTTTTTATAAACTTTATTCATGTTTAGAAAAAGTTTAGTCGAACAGGCCGAATCCCATGTCGTCATCAGACGCCTCAGATTCCTCTTTCTTCTCTTCCTTCTCCTCAGCAGCAGCTGCAAAACAACAACTTGATATTATTTTTCTGCTATAAACACCAAAACACATTTGAACAAACAGCTACGCTCAGGTGATCACTAAGGTAAGTTGTGCACTCATTAGAAAACAGCGCTCCAGTGGTTAATACTATACTTTAACTTGTGAAAAACAAAAAGGTTGACACCAATTTCTACAAATATACACAAGGAATCCATAATTGTTGCCCAAAAAACCCTAAAGGCATCTTAATGGCTTTTACCCACAATCTATACGATAAAGAAAACTACGACGCCAATTTGGCTTGAAGTAATCATACTAACATAAAAGGGAAAAGCAGATTGTGTGCCAAGTGTCACTGATGCTGACAAACAAGGTGCTAAGTTGAAATGCTCACCTGCAGCAGGGGCTGCGGCTCCACCTGCGCCTGCAGCCGCAGAGCTGGCAACAGCCACGGCACCACCTGCTGGCATGCTGGCCAGTTTACCGTAACCTGGGGAGAGATGGGTTGGCAAAGAAAGCATGAGTTATCACACTGGGACTCAGCAGCCAGAAACAGAACAGTAAGACAATGTGGATATTTAGCTTCAACAATATTAGCATAAACATCTTCCCTGGACTTGGTGACAATATTTTGATGTATTTAACAGATTTAGCTAAGTGAACACTGCCTTTTTGGTCGTTATATTTAGAGTGCAGAGTCCAAGTTTAATATTCAACCCAGTCAGTCTTGTCTGGTTGGAACCAAGTGTAAAACAATGCAGATAAACAGTACCAATTTAAAAGCTGGATATTATCAACATTGGTTGAATATAAGCTTCTCCTGTTTGTTTTTAGCAGATATTTGGTGAGTAATGGGTCAGTTGCATGTATTTTGGATGGCATTCAAAGGTACATATGATACAGGTGCTTCATTGTCTTAGAGGGACTCAGATCTACCAAATTCCTAAAAATTAAACACCACAAAAGGTACAACACAAGTGGAAGACTCACCTGATGCGATCACCTCATTCACATTCTTTCCCTTGAGCTCAGAAATGACCTGTTGAGAAGGAGACCAAATTATATGTATATCACCAAAGTCATGACCAGCCAGTGGTTCAACTGTAGCTGCAGAAACAATGGAGAGAAGGCTGCTCTGTACCTTGGTCATGCAGGCGTCATCGGCCTCAATGCCAACACTTTCCAGGATCTTCTTGATGTCCTTGGATTCAGGGGTTTCATTGCCTCCCAGGGCGGCGAGCAGGTATGCAGCAACGTAACGCATCCTGAAGACACAACAGTGAGATGGTTAACACAGACGTATGGTTGACACAACCAGAAATACAAGAGACATTCAAGTTGGAATAAAACTTTGTTGAAAGAAAGCCCCAGCTTCATCTTAATTAACCAGAAGAAAACATTAAAACCATGAGTGTGACACAACCTGGTCAATAATGCACAGACTAATATAGTGTTGACAGATTGTTCACGTTTCTAATCTTACTCTTAGTGTTTCCTAAGAGAGAAATGATTGGACATTTATCGTGATAGTTATAATTCGGGTCTGTTTAACGGTTCAAACATCTTTATTTAAAACATAAAGACTGGAGGTTAATTCTAATCCTTTATTTTGTTTACAGTTCTTCACTTATTTCTTTTTATACAGAGATAATCTTTAAGTTGCATGGAAGTATGATAGCTAGCCTTGCTGTCATCAGGATTTGTCCACATAATCTGAGCATCTTATTATGGAGAAAGTAAATTAAACGATACCAATCTACATTAAGTATTATCATCGCTTGACATGCCTGTCACCAGATCATGAAAAGAATCCTGGACAGTTAGCATAGACACACCACAGCCTCGTTCACTTTTCCCGGGTGTTTCAGTGAGACCTGTAACGCTTAAGTGTTAATAAATATGAAGTATTAAAACCTGTTGTTATGGCGAATCGCATTTAACAGTTAGAAACTTAACATAAGAGATGAGCACAGCTGCAGCTTGACACCCATGTGGCGGCTTGTGCTCCGGTCCCGCTAGCTAACTTAGCTAGCTAGCCTAGCCAACCACTGCCACGGGGCGTAAAAACATTACATATTGACGATTCCTCGCTCTTCGATGTCTCTGAGTTACTAGGAGTAGAAGTTAAGTTGTTCATCGACACGCTGTGCTCGGTTCCGCACTGATTCACGTGCTTATTAGGTTATTAAAATAAGACACTCACTTGAGCTAGGATGGTGAACGCGTGTTCTCTTCGGGGTTAGCGGGCAGAAAGGAAGAAGCGTCAGCGGATGGAGGCGGAAGAAACTGTGCTTCTTCTTCTACGGTGATCAAAGCAAGAGAAAGTGAAGGCGACTCCTACTGGTCACCTACCGACAGTGCAATGAAACGTGAACTGCTGGTTCAACACAACTGGGCCTTGAGTCTCAACAGTTAATAATAATAATAATAATAATAATAATAATAATAATAATAATAATAATAATAATAATAATAATAATAATAATAATAATAATAATAATAACAATAATAATAATAATAATAATAATAATAATAATAATAATAATAACGAGACGTTAAATTGTTTGCAGGTTATTGTTTTATTTTCTAAACCTCCCACATGGTGTCGCTGTTTGTTTCATCTTTATCCAGCTGCTTTGATCCAAGATGTTCCTTCCAGCCTGAGAGCAGTTAGAGGCCAAACTGCATCTGATACTGATTAAATGCAGGGTCGGCTCCTGGTGCAGGTGACATAGGCGGTTGCCTAGGGCGCATAATGCCGAGAAGGCGGCACAAGAGACTGATTTATCATGACGTGACACATGCAATGTAAAACAATACAGTAACGTCACAGCAGCGTCGTGCCGGGAAGAACCGGGAAGCGGTGGGATGAGGGAAAGATGCCAGTGAGCTGGAAAGAGGCGATGATCATTACAGTAAGAAAACATAGGACTGGAAACTGCAGAGCAACGGCTCTGACACCACACGTGTGTAAATGAAAAGTACATTGTCTTAGTTACAGAGGTACAGATGGTGGCTGCATATCAAAGTGGATCCTGAGAGGTCTATGAGAGACGGGGGGGGGTGTAAAGTGTGTTGGGATGTAAAGTGTGTTATTGGAAGGAGGGGTTTCAGATCCAACAGCACATAATGTGAATTAAAGGGAAAATTAAAGGTGTTTGGACTTTTTAGATGGAAGATAACCAGGGGGGGAAACCTCATGGGGTCAATGTGAAGGGCAACCTCCCAGCATGCTCAGAGGCAGTTGATTCATGCACCTATGTTGCATGTTTTTTATGTGTTTCTATACTGATCCTCTTGCAATTTCCCCCACTTTTTGTCCCATGGCGTCTTCACTTTTTCTTTCACTGGTGTTAATGAGTTAGACGTTTCCAGTGAATGTTATTGGGCACTGAGTGATGTTGGATTGACCCGCATCATAAGCCTGGCATGAAAATGAGAAAAAAGCAACGTGAGTTTAGATGTGTGTGTGTGTGTGTGTGTGTTTTACTGTGGATCAGCTTCTTCCTGCTCAGTTCCTGCTGCTGACTTGGCTCCTGATCCATTTCGGCCTCCTGCCTCGTCCTCAAGTCTCTGCTGCTGCCGCTGGGTTTGCTCCTGGGTGTGATTGATTTGAGTTGCCAGAAAGCACGAAGTGAAGCATCCACACGTGAGCTTCTGCAACGGATCGGGGGCCCACACCATGAGACACCAGCATCTGCACTCTGGTTTCCAGCTGTAGTGTGAACAATCAGCTCTAATGAATCGCTGTCACGTGCACTGTTTGGTTCCAGGCAACCGGCCCCGATCTACCACTGACTCTGCTGTTACAGAGCTGCTCTCCGACATCTACAGTGTGAATGGATGCATGATGGTAAAACTACCTTTTAAATAAAGCTATATCCAGATATCGGCAAGATTATTATCTCATGAAATATCACCTTTAAAATGATTAAACCAATTAAAACTTAAAATGATCATAAATAACACAGGGAGCTATCATTAATTATGTGAGTGACGCCTGTACTTTTCTTGGTTTGGTAAGTCATAATGTCTGCTGTGAAATGGTAATGAATGAATCGGATATGTCTGGGGACAACAATAAAAACAAAAACTAGAATAGCACTCATGAGAACCCATACCTCCACCAAGTCCCGACAATCCACTTAACTTCAATCAAGCTGCACCACACTCATAGAAATCAGATTCCTCCAAAAATGTCATAATAATCAGTTAAATGCATAATAATCCTGCTAACTGACAAACACAGACGAAAACAAGCAGACTGGAGGAGCCAGGGATGGAACCTCTGACCCTCTGGTTAGTGGACGACCTGCTCCTGGGAAACAGCTGCCCCAATAAAAGCATGAATCTTGTGAAGGAACATCAAAAAGCTTTGTTCTTTTGGTTGCTTAAATGTTCATTTGCAATAAAAAGAGAATGAGGTCTTTTTTTTTGGCTTCCAAACAGGAGCATGATAACGTAGGAAACCACAGGACTTTATTGCAATCTCATTTTCATTTCATGTCTATTTATCCTTTGAACGTCTCCATCATCTCGCAGACACATGGTTTCAACCAAGAAACTGTCGTGGTTCAAGAGAAACACTTGAACTCATGCTGTAAAACCCAAGTTGCTCTCTCTCTCCACATGACAGTGATGGAGCAGTGACGCCGAACACAGAGGAGGAAGGACACATGTTTATTGGCGAACCTGCTACAAACACGAGTGTTACAGATGAGTCAGGAAATAACAACTCTTTCAATAGCTGAACATGGAAGTTCATGGTGGGTTCACTCTTTCAACAGGGTTTGACAGCAAACATGTTTCTCTCCACTTCAAAAGGAGCTGGTACTGGGCGTGGTGTGCATGCGTTCAGTGTCCATAAAACATCAGCTGTATGTGCCAGGCATGACAGTTACTATGAAGTGTGAAGATTGTTGTGGCGCTCGCATCCTGTAAGTCTTCAAAATCCTAAGAGACACGCCAATGAAACATGTTGTTTTGATCACGAAGGGGATGGCGTCAGACCTGTCCTCTCAAAACTCCTTCCCTGCTTCTGAGAAAACAACTGACACGTGTTGTGTGCGTGAAAGAAGTCAAAGAAAACTCCATCACAAGTCGCACATTGAAGCACGGTTTATTCAGCCTCCAGTCGAATCATTGTTACGTTCTACATCACAACAGTTTACATCCCACACCGACGTTAGCACAGGAAATTAGATAACACAACGTAACACAACACAGGCTACAGGTAATAACCCTAAACGAGCAACGATTAAAAACATTTCAAAACATTATCAAAAATGTTCACAAACGTTGCAAGTTTGTTCTTGGTACTAAAAAGAAAAGACAAATCAGTTCAGGTCTCAGAACAGAAGCGCTGATGGAGGACGGTTTGGTTCGTTCATACAGACGCAAGATCGATTCCACATCAGCGCCGCACTTCAGAGAGACTTCACTGATACATGGTCCCGGTACACAAGTCAAAAGGGAAGTACCAATTATTCCTGGTATTTATATTTTAGGAAAACCCCACTTATAAAAATTGGGAAAAATATCAAAAGAAAACTATTATAAAAAATACTTTATTGACCATTCCAATATATAGACAAGGAGAAGTGGTAGAAAGTTGACTTCACAAAGGTTCTTTAAGGAACTTAGACGATGGTCAGAGACATTCAGTGGAGGGGGAGACTGTGCAAGATGAAAAACAAAGTCTCGTTACGTTTTGATCCTGATTTTTTTGTTGATCGTTTGTTACTTATCTGAAGCTGGATAAATACACAATTATAAGGGACAAAGTTTACATTATATTAAGACATTTCCACTTATTTGTACATCCTGCTCTTCTGCCTCCTAACTAAAGAAAGCTATGGAATGGTCCCACTAATAACCACACTGTCATATGTTCTCCTACAAACATACGGACAATCTTTAATTAAGTAGAAAGGATAACATAACATGGGAATCGTCACTTGATGGTGATCAACATTGGATTTTTACAACGAAACCAAACAGCTAATTATGTAAATCCAATCATTGTACATGCGGCGGCTCACACATCCTACATTACATTTGTCCACACAGCCTTTAGGTCATAAATGTCAATAACATTCTGCAGTAAAACTAGTTTTCACATATACAAGTTTTGCAATGCCCTCACATAGATAGCTTATTTGCAGTACTGTGTGTGTCTGTGTGTTTTGTATTCGATTTTAACCAAAAATATTAAGGATGTTTCATCAGGAGTTTAGTTTCAGTATTTAGTGAACCTACCCGGTATGTTAAAGTAACACAAAATTTGATTTAAGTTGCCAACACCTTCAACTGCGATCACAGTGCTCGAGGAACAGCAGACTGACAGGATGTTCAGTGTAAGTTCTCTCATGGAGACTTTCTCTACCATGCTCTGATTCACACTTCTCTCTCCCTCTCCCTGCCTCTTCTGATCAGCTGAGGGTTAGGTGTTTACTGTAATCCAATCAGCCAATCACGCGATGCTTTGATACTTTAAACCTGCTCTGTCAATGTCAGGAGTCATTTCTACGATTCGCTGTGACCCTCCTCCTCTTCGTCCTATCAACCAAGTATAGTGTCTACATCCTGAGCTGGATTCTCCTACACTACTCAGGCCCTCAACCGCTTTCAACCTGGACCATCAGGCATCTGAGAACCAAACAGACTCATTTCTTTCATGTCCTTCTGTTAATGTGAGTTGTGTTCACTTTCAACTGAAGTCTCTCCTGAAGTAAACTAATAATGGACGAATGTAGAGGCTGCAACACGTTCATATTTGCAAATTGCTTTCTTTGAATGTTACTTTTGCAAACAACAATTTCAGGTCAAATTATTAAGGAAAAAAATATCACATCATTCCCGAATTAAACTCACTTTATTGTAGAAAAACAACAACCAATATTTCCCTAATCTTGGAACTGACAGTTTTTCTTTTTTTAAACATTCAGTGATGCAACCCATTTAAGGACATTTTCCAGATCCCTGAAACACATACACTCATATTCTGGTGAAAACAATACAAATAATTTCATGCTAAAATCTACCTATGGACTTTAACAACTTTTAGTAAGCTATTTACAGTTTGCTGGAGAAATTGAATGAAAATGTAACAGTAAGTTGAACCTTCATGTATGTTAGGAGATGGTGAAAAAAAAACAATGACTGAAAAACAGCGAGAAGAGCGTTGGAATTACTTCATCACACAAGCGAATGGAAACCATCAGTGACATAATTTCAGACGCCTCGGTCACAATAGCTGTGCAGCTGTTTATTGTCATCGTGTCAAGTCTTGACAACTGGTGCCAAAACACTTTGAAAGTGACAAACTTGACTGGATGTCCATTTAACAGTACAGGGCATTAAAAAAGGGCATTCTGAAGAATGCTTCAACACCAGAGGACAAACAGTGCAGGACGTTAATGACACAATTCAAAGAAACACAGAAGCTACAGCGAAGCTAAAAGCTTTCCTGCTTTCACACACGGTTACGTTACTTTATCCTCCTTCCTTTTAATAAATAACTATCTCAACTGCCACCTATCTGTCTCAATTATGGGATTTGTTGATCCTGAGACTGGAAAATCATATGGCTTGCTTAACTATAGCCTAGTTTGAGGGATAATGCTATATAAAAGGATATTGCCTCTACCATCGAAACAAAACATTAGTGTGGATAAGTCTCTTAAATGAAAGTTTGTTGTCACGCTGAAAGAGTGAATGAAGAGGAGGGTTCGAAAACAGACAGTCACTACATTAATGTTCCCTTTGTTGGAATAACAGGAAAAGTCTTAAAATAAATACTTATATATAATGAATAATTAAATATTATAAGAATGGAGCTTTAATAGGGCAAAGACAGTTGCCAACAATCAGGAAAAGAAATTACAGAAAAGTCTTGGTACTGTATAGCAACAAATATATTGTCAGAGCCAGGTAGGTTCATTGTTTAACTAAATTATTAAAATCTATAGTTACACTTTTTCAATGTTGATCCTGATTCCAATCCTGGTGTTATGGATATGATAAACCATTTAAAAAGGTGTTGATGAAACCATGATATACAAATCCAAAAGTAGTGAATGCTTCATTTCAGACACACTTTTTGTTTTAAGTCAGATGTTAAGAAATGAAATGTTAAAAAACAACAGATGTTCAACATAATGCCCTAAAGACTGTATAAAGTCTTGATGATTGGCCATAGACATTGGGTGCGATATCAGCATCTGCCATTTCACTCATGAAAACAATGATGACAGCTCAGATTACTGTAACAAAGAGATTGCTCAATATAATGAATGTCTTACTTTGCTTTGTATCGTCACTAAATGATGCAAACAGCACTCACAAGCATGTTAAGCAAAGATCACAGACAAATGTTATGTAAATGTTCGGTACCTGACTAAAGAAAAACACAACGTATAAAAATCCTGATTCACGTCAAGAAAAAGGAATCAGAAGTATCACAGGTATCATATTGTGTCATGCTGCCTGCAAAGATTATGCTTGTGAAGGTTTATTACTTACATAACAGTAAAACTGTGAGTCTCTATGATGGCAGGAATTAGTTAATGATTTGCTGAGACCTTTTTGTAAAACTTACAGCACCCAATGAAATGTTTTTAACAGTGTGGTATGACACAAAGAAAACTTGACCAAGAGAAAGAAACCTTCCATATTATCCTTCTCTGTTGATTATATGTGTCCTTTCAGTGGTTTCCCTTGTTAACAAATTCACTGATACCAACTCCTCCAGCTATTCTGGACTTGCGTCCAGAGTGACCGTTGAATTGAAAATGTATTTATTCTCAACTTAAACAATCTTTGAAAATCACATGTAGTGATTCCTGCCACAAGCATTTAATAACCAGGACTCGACCTCAAACAACTTGAAAGAAGAAAAAAAACAGTGAATACAGTACATAGGATGAATGTGTTTGCCCTGAGGCACTTGGTAGTGGCGGATAAAAGAATTAAAAACACTACCTTTCCAGTCAAAGAAGCTCTGAAGATGGTCTCAAAAGTACTCATACTTGCATTCAAATTGTCAATTTGAAAATAATGCACACGTGTGAGAGACCACCTACACTGACAATCGTGATCATTCTAGTGTTCGTCTAGAGTCGTAGTGTCTATTACAGTAACAATGGTGAATAAAAAAAATGCTAAAGGGAAGGGTAGAAGCACAATGTAGGGAATGAGTGAGAGGCAACTAAGACTTATTGTATGTTATGTTTTTTGGGTTAGGAGATAAGAAAGAGACCAGAACAGATGGCCAGAAGGCTAGAGGAGGAGGAGGAGGAGAGACATGGGAGCTGGACATCAACATGGGAGAATCCTACTGGGGATAGTTGTTCTGTTGCCGGCGCTTCGCCGACCTCATTTTCTCAAAGCGGGACTCCATTTCCTCGAGGACTTTGGGGGTGTACCTTACTACCAGCTTCACTGTGCCCTGAGCTGCTTTGAGGAGTTCCACAGCTTTCTCATGGTGCTCGCCTTCAACACTCTGGGGGGGGAAAAAACAGATATACTGTAAGATGTGTCACAGACATACAAGATTATTTTATGAGTTTCTGATCAAAAAGCAATATACCATGGGTAATTGTTTATCTCAAGATGCACTCAATATGTAGGATGCAACAGTATTGCTTCAGTATTTTACAGTTACTGCCTACAGACCAAGTGAAATGGATCAATGCATCCCCGATGAACTCCACACAAACAGAAGATGAAACACATGCCACGCTTTGTATGTAGTGATTCTGTGAATTAAACGTACCACCCCATTCACAGAGAGAAGCTGGTCGCCTCTCTTCAGGCCGCCAT
Source organism: Pseudopleuronectes americanus (assembly GCA_038501795.1). Lineage (NCBI taxonomy): Eukaryota > Metazoa > Chordata > Actinopteri > Pleuronectiformes > Pleuronectidae > Pseudopleuronectes > Pseudopleuronectes americanus. Next base: position 19,409,436 of record CM076716.1, on the reverse strand, counting down.
GACGATCAGCGATGCCTCCTGGGATGATCCGTGAGATGTAAATAGGGGAGTTTTGCTCCTTTCCACCCATGATGTTGAAACCAAGACCTTCTTCCGTCTTCGGCAGTTCCACCACACGTGGATGTGAGTGACCCTCACTCGCTGCAAAAGCTGCCACAGTTGCCTAGGAATGCACCAGAAGGGATGTTAAAAAACAAATGGTTGGAAATTATCAGTTAAAAGGTCAGCTCAAGTCAAATGTTTGTATGTGAGATGACAACTTGGACGGCGAGGGTCTACCTTGGCGGTTGCGTTGGCCCGGACCTCAGGACTGCTGTTGATGTCCACCGTTTCATACACATGTTCATACACCTGAAGAGACATTGTTGGGACACTGTTTCATCACCACATCTCAAAGCAAATCACATCAAATTCAGCCTTTCAAGTTTAACATCACAAGAGAAAGCAGGAAGTAAGTGTTGTATGACAAGCAAAGACCATGTCTCACTTCTCTGACAGCGTTACAGAATTCACTCTGTAAGACCCTCTGCAGCGCCTGCAGCTTCTGGGGGGGCACTTCCCCCGTCCTCTGGAGCTTATCAAGCAGTTCAATGGCACGGTTGATGTCTGTCAACGAGAGCAGAAATAGCACCATCAAGGTTTGCAATAATCTGCAAATAGAAACATTCAACACTGGACACACACAACCCGGGAAACTATCTATTAAAAGAAAAACTGGAAGAAACTTGTTGTCAATTAACACGTTTTTAATTTATCTTTTCCTTCGAAACACATGGTCTGATTAAAAAGGCTTATTTGTCCCTGTGGAGAGAGTTGTCTCAACTTGGATAGACAGGTTTGTTATGGCTTGGGGACACAGACAAAATTATATCAAAATAAAAATCTGCTAACAGTTAATATTGATCACATCATTATTTATTACAAGTTTAAAGAGGGATTTTTGCTTCCAAGTGAAGGTTGTGGTTTAAACTCTTCCCAAAGAGCAGAGAATGACAAACACTTGATAAACAGCAGAACCGTTTTAATTGTATCACTATACAATGAACCTGTGTTATATATTATTAAAATGATAATGCAATAATTATTTACATGATTTGGTTTCCCAGTCCACATCGTTATGAAACAACCCACAACAAATCACGATTAATATTTCATTTCAGACAAATCATTAAGTAATTTTCCTCAAATAATCTGTCTGTATTTTAATCGATATTTTATTAGTGTCCCTTCTGTCTGCGAATTGCTAATGAGATCCACCCTCCTCTATATTTCTGTAGATCTAGAGAGTCACAGAAGATTATTAAACGAGTGTAAGTTTGTGTAAATCTGGGTTTTCTTTGCTGTGTTAGCAGAGACAGGAGATGCTAATGTCAGTGTTGCGTTATAAGATCGACTCAGGTTGAATACACAATGCACTGAATTCCTCCTGCTCTTCGTTGCTGCTAGGGACGATGGAGGCGGTGAAACTAAGTGACTGAAGCTCAGTGTTTGCTGCTGACATCCATCGACCCTTTAACAAACCAGCTCGGTTCACTCCCTGTTTTAACTCGTATTAGCCAGTTAGCTGCTGCGCAAAGTGAAGCGATAGAACAGCATAAACTGACGATAGTATAGCTCTGTGCCAAAAAATGCACTCAATTGACCAAAGACGTGAAGTTGTCAGTAAAACAGTGTTAGTGCAGTCAAGTGTGGCTAAATAATAAAGAATGCAGCCCGAAAGAACAACAATCGGTTGCATTAAGCTAATGGTAGCTAAGCTAGGCTAACGCCTCCCTGCTATCACAACAAATATTCCTGAGCTAACTCGAGCTAGCACATTAACTTTACCTCTTTCCAGCCGCACAGGCTCCCCGAGCGATGCCATCCTGATGAGGTGAGGCGGTTTGGTGTCAGGTAGACGTTGCGTTAAACGCTAGATATGGGCAAACTAAAGTTGGTAATCCGGGCTAACCTTACGCGAGCTTAACTCGGGCGATAAATCAGATTAGCAAAGTTAGCCGGCTAGGCTAGCTGCCAGTGTCACGGTGCGTTCACTAATCCTCGGAAAGGGGATGATAACCACGAAGCTCAGCATGTTATTTATGGCAGGAGCTGGATGTTCACGAGAGGACACTGAATGCATCTTTTGTAATTACTGTAAATCTGTGTTTAAACTATTGGTTCAGAATATTTTCTAAAATGAATCATAACGCTAATAAGAAAACGTATTTATCCTATTGATAAAAATGGAAGGTTAAGTATGTAAGATTTAGGTGAAAGTATCTTTGGCAGAAATTTACTATAAAATAATCCTTATGATGTTGAATGAATGATTGTATGAATTGTTGTTTCCTTTACTATAGAATGAGCCCTTTAGATTTAATGACTTTATATTAAAATCACCTTGTTTTTTACAGTAGCCCAGACTGGACAAACTAAAAACCTTTATGAGAACTGAAGACCACCACATGTTCTCTTTTTCTCTCTTGGAAGGGGAAGTTCATTTGAGGATCAATCGTTGATAATATATATATATATATATATATATATATATATATATATATATATATATAGATATATATATATAGAGAGAGAGAGAGAGAGAGAGAGAGAGAGAGAGAGAGAGAGAGAGAGAGAGAGAGAGAGAGAGAGAGAGAGAGAGAGAGAGAGAGAGATAAATCCCCCTAGGACCTCCAACACACATGGGACATGGTGGTATGTCTATCTCAAGCATGTCCTTTACCAGAGGCCTGGGAGTTTGAGGGTTCTGTGCAGTATATTTGCGGTTCTCTCCTAGTTTGGGGGTCACAATGCACCTACAACCACATCTATCACATTTAATTTAATTTTTTTCCATGGCCTATTCTCTTCTTGATGATATATAGTTTATTCTCTATACTATACTATACTATACTATACTATACTATACTATACTATACTATACTATACTATACTATACTATACTATACTATACTGATACTGTATATAAACATAATATAATAATATTTCATATTAAAAGTTGGATATTTCTTGAGTGTATATTCGGTTTAATGAAAACATTGAACCTGGAGAATGTGGAATGCTCATCCTTGTGTCTTGTGTTCAGTTCACTCTGTGTTCTTATTGACCAGCATCCAGGAAACATATGTCATCGGGTGTGTGATCACAGTCTTGTGTCACTATTCATCAATCAATAAACCCAACAATATTATGTGTGTTAGAGGACCATTCATTCAGCTGCTTCTCTCATCCTTCTCAGGAAATGTTCCTTTATGCATTATGTGTATTGGTGACCAGGAAGCAGTAAGAAGCTTCTCGTGTTGTCACCTGGGACGTTCACCTCTCTACTGCTCTCTGCTGGTTGGCTGCTGCACATCTGGATGCTGTAGCAATCTGCTGCTGCACTGCTCTGTGTGGCCTGAATCATTCTAACTACACAGAATCACTTGTGTTCTGACCACACCCAGTTGGTGAGGACTCTCTGGAGCCCTTTGACAGCTGATGAAATATACCTGCTGTGACATCACTGAGTGGGTTGTGGCCAGATGCAGCAGCCATATTTGCCCTAAAAGGCCCAGTGCTTGTTTTGCTCAAGTTTTCATTTTCTTTCTTCCTGGTTTAGCCTTCGAGTTTCAGCCTTAGGCTTAAGGAATTACTGAATGATACTTGAAGACCTGTTCACATGCAATATGGTCTGGCCTGTAAACATAGACTTCACCCTGGCTCACACACAACTGGTGATTTCACCAGGCACTGTTCCTCTCTTAAGTAATTGGAGGATGAAGTTTTCTATTACTTAAGCTTTGTTCAACAAAAACACCCCAATATGTCTGTTCATGATAAATGGGGCAGCTCAGAGAACCTCGTCTAAAATGCGTCCCAGAAGGTTTGATTTATTGTTCTGTATTGTGAGGAGGAAGGAATTATGGCTGCTTCTCTTCCCGTAGGATGATAAAATGACTTAGGGTAATCTTCTTTCTTATTTGGCTTGTGGGGCCATGATGAGAAACCTAAGTACCCTTTGTTTGGAGATTTATGAGAGTGGGTCATCTGAGATACTGCGTGCTCGTCATCTTCCTCCGACTCTGTGTTTATCCTCCACTTTTGTCCTATAAAAGTAACTCGCAGCATCTCCGTCTCTGGGCTTCTCAGGAGGATCCAGATAAAGCAGAGGAGAAAGTGGAGCATCCTTTTCTCCACTCACAAAAAAAGATTCCTCTATTCAGCAATCTGTTTCCCCCAAATCTCCCAACGTGCCAGATCTGGTTCTCCGCAGAGGTCACACTTACCTTCAGGTTGATGAAGGAGAAGTAAAATGAGGCGGTTGGATCAGACGAACCACAAACACAGCAGTAACTGAAGGTCTTGTTTCTGCGTTTTCATGTATCACCGCTGAAATATGTGATCATTTGAATTAGTGTGGAAGTGAAGTCAAGCAGATTTTATTGTTGTCTTGATGCAACCTCAAACTGTGGCACGTAGACTTGGCAAGCACGGGGCTCTGTCTACGTAATGATGTAATGCAATAAGTTATAGTGTGCTGGAGGGAGTATTGATATGAGGCCACGTCTGTGTTTTATAACCACAACAACAAACCAGTTACCTCGAATGGCTTCTCATCGGGACCACAGTGAATGTTCTGCCGCGCAAAACCTGTGATGATAGTTCTTTTGTAAGAGATTTAGAAATGGGATTATTGTGCACTCATAACACAAAAGGTGGGTGTATATGTTTTTAATGTACACAAATGTGTGTTAGGGGGGGAAGTCCACCACTGTCAAAACTCAGTCATAATTCATATGCACCACTAGCCTACTTGTACCTGTCCATACTTGCATGTGGAGGTGTTTTTCTTTGCTCTGAATTCTTGTATTGCAGCTGGAGTCATGATATTAATAATAGATCAATAAAGCTGCGAACAGCTGTGTGTAAATACCTAAGAATCAAACTCCATATAAGTCTGTCATCAAGTGATGTGCTGGTGGGAGCAATGAGTGGTTTGATAGCATGTTCTACTTTGATCCTCCTTAACATAACAGTAAAAGCTCCTGAATATACAACGTCTCCACCCACAATGCCGTCTGTATCGCTTTCCCCGCATATTACCCAACATAATCAGTCCCTTGTTATTATCTATTATTTCTTTACCGTGAGAACGATGTGAAACAACTCCATTCCTTTTCATGGAGCAGAGTTTGTGCACGTTCATGTGTGTGTTTGTGTGTGCCAGGCCTCCTCGTCCCTGCCTGCCTGCTTGTACAATAAAGTTTATCCTATCTAAAAATGCACTGTTGAAACTTTATCGACATTGATTTTGTTTTTCAGTTGCCTATAGTCATTTTTATTTCTTCAAATATTTCAGTTTAATATTGCAAACAACTTCACAACATACAAAATGAATAATATTAACCCAGAAACATGTCAATGAATAAATTTTATATATATATATATATATAATTTTTTTATATATATCTTGTCCTCTGGTGGGGATAAAAAAATAAACAGCAAAGCTTTGACAACAGCACCTTGACATAGTATGTAATTTCAACATTACCTTGAGAAGTTTAGAACAGTAAACAGATAAATTACTTGAGAGGAAAGTTGTTTTCTGCTGAATATGTAAACGGAATGTTTTTTTTGGTCAGCATCATATCCTTTTTTTTTCTGTTAGTGGAGAATTTCTCGATTCACAATTGAAGCAGCATGCAAGCTTTTGAAGATGGAACCGTCCTCTCTCATTCCTTGCCTGTTTTTTTTTCCTTCATTTTTTCTAATTCTTGGCAACGTAAACAAATCACAATGTCTTGAGGAATGTGATATAGTAATTTAAACTGGGCGCAAATGACTGATCAGATTTTTTTTAATTGTTTACAAGGTCATGAATATGTTCAATAAATAGACTGTAGTATCACTTTTACTGTATAAACTTCATCTTTTTTTACATGCAGTCCATAAAATTTTCATTTGACGGAATAATTTACCCTGTTATGTATATATACAAATAGATATTTTCTCTTTATTCTCTTTTTTAAACTCTTCAATAAAATCTATACATTTTATACACTATCTCCCTCTTTTAATGGTCAATGTGCATACACATGAAGTGTCTATCCTTATAAACCGCCAGCCAATCTTCTTTTTGCTATCCATGGTTAGCGCTCGCACGTAGGACTGGGTTGTCCTGCATTGGGAATTATAATGCCGCTTGTCTATTCCTCTGCAGCCCTCCTTTGTGTACCCCATGGGGTTGCATTTGGTCTCGTAAAAGTATTGCTTCAGTTGGCCATTGGGGACAGGGACCTTTTCCATGACGGTAACTGTCTGCCCAGACATGTCTATTGCCGTCTTTTTATCCACAGCTGTCACCCACTGGCTAATACTGTCACACACACTGAGCTCTCCACGCCGTGAGGGATCGGAGTGTCGCCGCACCCTCATGGACATATTAGCGGCATCCAGATAGTTTTTGTATTCCTCCAGGAGAAAGAGCAAGGGCGGCTCCAAAGGCACTTGGTTGCTGATCATCACCCGTGAGTCGTACAGGTCGACATCCTTGCTCTCAGCGTTGACCACAGAGGAGGGGCCCCCACCTCCCTGGCTCTTATCAGGCCCCTGTCCCAGCTGTGCCGCCTCGCCCTCCACCTCCAGCAGCTCCTCTATCACTTGCTCAAACGTGTCTGTGAGCGAGGGCAGTTCCCCACGCTGGCCTGGCACACCACCACTCTGTGGAGTCCCATGGCCTCGTGCGGCCGTCGCAGCAGCGCCCAAGTAGCCTTCCGTCCGATGGCCCCGCATGCCCGGGGCGTCTCTCAGGGGCGCAGCTCTCATGCAACTGAAGTATGAAATAACCATAGTAAGGAACAGGATGGTCATCACTCTTCTAACCTGGTGGAACTGGAGGAGGAGACAAAGGCAGAGAACAAGAGGGGAGGAGAGGGGGAGAGAGAGAACGAGACAGTTAGTCAAAGAGCATCTTCAATGAAGTTAGCTTATACTTGATCAATAATACAGCATGTGAGCCTCTCCTCTTATTTACACCCTCTCATCTTTCTTTGAAAGCCAAAAAGAGAGCCAGTAGCTTTGAAAAAAAAAGAAATCACAAAATGTTTTTATTAAACTGATATTGGCGCAGTGTCATCGGTGTTTGCAAACTGTTTGCAAACTGTAATCGTTCTGTTCCAGTGTGAGGTCTGGCTTGGATTTTCATTCGTTGGCAGCAATGCACGAAAGCTTTGTGGAGCATCAGAGAGATTGTTTATTACAAAAGATAAAAATCACACGAATAGATCCTCTCAGGCTTGATGTAATTTATGAGCCTCTTTTTACAGGTGTGTTAAACTGTAAACTGTGTGGTTTATTTCTACAAGGTAAAAGGATGTGTAGTTTTATAGTCAGGACAAATTTCATTCTTATCTTACCCTATCTTATCCTATCTTATCTTATCTTATCTTATCTTATCTTATCTTATCTTATCCTATGCTATCTTATCTTACCTTACCCTATCTTATTTTATCTTATCTTATCTTGTCTTATCATATCATATCTTGTCCTATCCTATTCTACCCTATCTTGCCTTATGTTATCTTATCTTACCTTACCCTATCTTATTTTACCTTACCCTACCCTATCCTGTCTTATGTTATCTTATCTTAGCCAAACTTGTCTTCCATGTCTCATGCTCTGAACCATTGAATGATCAGTTTTTAAGTCTTTCCCCTCATCCTTTCAAAACTTTATTTACGACATGTTGGATTTCCATAGTCTTAGACTTCCTGTATATTAGGGCAGGCAGCTACATGCATTCTTAGTTGGTATTTTGATTAAAAAAATTGGACAGGTGGAAAATAAAAGATGCGATTTGGGCATCCAACCATGCGAGGGTGAACTGTGAGCTGCTTGTATTCAGACCTGTGTTTGCATAGGGTTACGTTTGTATTCCTGTTTGTTCTGCTTGTTTGAAGAGCTCAGGTTTTGTCTTTTGTCTTTGACTTTACCCCACAAACCAAATCGCCATTAGCATCACACAGTGAACATGCAGCACTCGCACACTGCCTTAGTGGGAGATGTTGTGTTCAAGTCAGCTCAGACAAACGGTGCTGCAGTATTATTTCTGGGGGAAAAAATTAAATAATAATATATATATATCGCTCTGTGCCCGAAAATAAACCTCAGAGCAGTGAATGGGAAGCAGGACGTTCGCTGAGGGACACTGTCTGTGTGCTTCTTTTGGCAGGTGGATGGCGAGAGCACCGCAGGATGAACTAGAAAGGATGTCAGGACGGGAAGTGAATGACAGAAAGATGTGTCACACTCTCCCCCCGCACTGTAAAGTACCAGTCTCGAGCAGCTCACAAGATCAGCACAGCATCGCCAAGGAGAAGCAGGAAGAGGAGGAGGAGGAAGAGGGGGGGATGAAAAGAAAAGGACGAGCCAGGTGGAACCGAAACACTGAACATACATCCTTAACCGGCGAGCCGCCTGAGCACATAAACGCATCCCTTACCTTTGTGGAGCTCTAGGATTCACAGAAGTCAGTGAATCGGTAGACATCCAACGGCCAGAGATATACAAGCAACCATAATGAAAAAGAAAATCTAGATCTCGCTTTCCACTGAGGCTCATGTAAAAATAGCCCGGCCGAGGCTTTGACTGCACTCTGCATATCCCAACCTGATACAGGAAAACACACCCAGCAGAAAACACACACACACCCGCACACACACTCCTCTGCCCCCACCAAGAATGGACCTTTACAGTACAGGGAGGAGCGTAAAACCCCTGCACCTTAAAATGCATTTGTTTCGCTCTTAATTGGTATCTGGGGCCGTGGCTGCAATTAACCGACACCACGGCGACTGCCATAGAGATATCTGCTCTAAAAATAGATGTGCTGGGAGTCTCGCAGTCTCTATTCAAAATATCACATCCTTCTTCTTAATGAGCCACTCATTCCCCGAGCTCGGTGACGCGGCTCCTCCGTGAGTGTGAGAGTGTGCGTGTTATGAGGATGGGGAGGGGGGGGGGCGTGCATGGGGAGGGGCGGGCTGGTGTGTGTTTGCAGGGGGAGATGTGAGGAGGAAAGTGTGTGTGTGTCACCAACTCACACAACAATGAGGACAAAGCAGAGAATTAGTGGCTGATTATATGTTATATGATTATTAAATATTGTCAATAAAAGGCCACTTTTTATTGGAAAAATGGAGACCCCCGCAGTGCTGCTGAGGTTCTGCTTCCATGCACGAGGATTGTCTGTGCAGGCTTCCCAGCACACTCACACACAGACACACACAACAAGAAAAGGTGTGTAGGTTTACGGGATGAGAGGCCCCCAGTCACGAGCTTTTACGCGTAGGATGCATTTAGGGCTGATATTATTATCAGCATCAAATGGTTCCACTTCCACACGAGGGAGATGACGGCAAAGAGGGCTGATTACTGTCAGGCGTCAAACTTCATGCTGGAAATGGTGCAGACGAGGAGTGCTGCATCTTCCGTAACAGACCACAGGGGTAATATTGCAGTAGCAGGGGGTGGAGAGAGAGTGCCAGCGTCATTTCGCAGCATAACAACCACAGATGACGTCTCTTCCAGGTCTCCATAGGGGAGAGGGATGGAGGGATGGACGGGTGGAGGGGGGGTAATGCCACTCAACGGTGTGCAATTGCATGCCATTCCCCCGGGTATCCTCACACCGGGAACAACAAATGATTTTATTTCTATCTCTGTGATTTCCTGTTTCCATCAGGACAATCAATATGGCTTATGCTCTCAATCAACATCCTGTTAAAATGCGATAAAGCCAATGAATCATTTAATTGCTATGGGACCGGCGGAGAGGCTCTGGCTTATATATCTACCACGGGCTAAATGTGACAACCGATTGGTTTGCTCTTTGTTTTATACATCCAGCGAACAGAGAGAGAGAGAGAGTTTATGTGCACTGCTGGATTTCGCAGTTAATAAAAGAAAAAGTGAGTTAACACAATGAGCAGGAATATGGAAGCAGGAGAGGGGGGCAAACATACGGAGGAATGTCTGCAGCAGAATCGACTCCTTTGGAGTTTGCGCACCGTCTCGACCCGCTTGTGAACGCGTCCGACGCGAGGAGGTGGTGGTGGTAGATGGTTCAGAATGTGCATTTTGGAAATGAAAGTCGGCTTCATAACAACTATCAAAACATGTCGCATAAAAGAGCTCACTCTAAACACACAATCATCCGCTCTGCCATGAATACTGCGCTGATAACCTGGAGTGGAGATGAAAGGAGGCCCTGCCGCTTCTCAAATACGCCTTTCATTCATGACAACACACCTAGTGCACGACAACAATAGGAGCAGGTGAGTGAGTGTGTGTCTACTGTTTGACGTCTCCGGATGACCACCTGTTCATCTGCTTTGAGAGCGCGCCTGTATGGCACGGATCTGTAACTTACCCTGCGCGTTTACTCTGTGCGCCAGGTGGGGATTAAAGTGATAAATGTCTCCTTTTGACAGACGCTGAAAAGTTCCTCTAAAGCATGAAAGGACAGGCAGGGCCCGTGTTGTTCTACACTCACTAATGTTCCCCCGGTCTCCCTCCACATGGCCGCGCACTTTATGGCTTCATCCTCACCAGCGACGTCTCAGAAACAGTTAGAGGGCGAAATAAACATCAGACGAGGGGGGGAGGTGAGAGATGGAGAAGTGCTCTAGCCTCGTTTTAATAGAAATGTGTGACCTGCAGGAACATTTGTTCTCATGCCTCCACCACTTCTCCCGGGTGGGCATGCGTCTTTGTTTGATTCCCATGCTCAATGTGCAGTCGGGCCCGAGTTATTTACCTAGCAACGAGTTTTGTCATGTCCAACGTGTGCCAAATACTCAGCTTGAAAGAAACACATGCGGCACATGATATGAAACATTTTCTTCTCCCCGAGGAACCCCCTTGTGCGCCACAATGTGCAGCACTTAACTAAGGCATTCGGATTTGTCTGCAGTATAATGGCTGACACATGTGGAAGCTTGCGTCTTCTCCGAGATCTGTTTTCAATCTGACACCGGTTCAGAGCACGTTTAGTAATAGATGAGCATTACTGAGGGATTATACCTGCAGCCTCTAGGCCGAGCACCGCCACCGCCACAGAAAGCCCAGGGTTCAGCCGGCTGCTGAGTGATTTATGCTTCCCACACCGAGTCCCTCCCAGCACTTTGCACAATGGAAACACATGCAGCTTGGTAAGATTCACAACTGAGGCTAATGTAAGGCCCTTTATGTGCAAAGCTCCACATTACATTGCATTAATGTGGAATTTTGTTATTCCCCTGTGTCCAATTGAACCCACAGATCACTAAATCTAAAAAACCTTGACAACTGAAGTCACACCAGCAGCCCTGCAGCTGCAAATCAATGGCGCCTGCAGTCCCCCCACATATCCACTAGATGTCGTGTGAGACCGTGGAATAATGAGAGCTCCTTCTTTTTTTCTGCCTTCAACCCATCTCCCTTTCCCTCCCTCCTGGAGATAGAGAGACAGAATGATAGATAGATATCTAGACAGGCACACAGGCAGACCGGCAGACAGAGAGACAGACAGAGAGACAGTCACACAGAAAGATGGATAGAAAAACATATCCTGCGTTGTTTTCCAGGACACACAAGCAGTTTGTTGTTGTGCGTAATTGTAATTTGGCCATAAACTTGACTTATAAGGTATTTAGTCACAACTCAGAGGAAAAATTTGGCTCCAATTTGCATTTTTCGGAAAGAACATCATTAACTCACCATTACACCACCATTCATCCAGCCTTCAAGCATACAGCTGCTTCTTGGACAAGATATTCTCAAACCAAAGCGGCTACACATGAGCCAGGTATTTTTTTTCTCCTCCCACCGCTCTATAAATGGGACTTTGTTTTAATCCACGTTTCATTCTGTCCAGTGGTGTGAAGTTATTCAGTGCGAGGAGTGTGTGTGTGTGTGTTTGTGTGTGTGTGTGTGTGTGTGTGTGTGTGTGTGTGTGTGTGTGTGTGTGTGTGTGTGTGTGTGTGTGTGTTGGCCGACGTCGCTGGGCGGTTAGCTCTCGGGTTTCCTATAAAGTCTTAATGAGTTCATCAAAGTTTTTCCCCCCTCCTCTCCAGAACAACAATGCAAAAAACTGTCTGCAGTGTGTGTGTGTGTGTGTGTGGAGGTTAGATGAGCACATATATAGACTAACACCCTAGACAAAGAGTTTGTTCATGGGTATAAAGTTAAATGTTGTCTCCAGTTCGCTACTTATACGAGAAAATACTAATAACCACAAGTCACATTTGCTGCAGGCTGCACTAATCATGATGAAACAACTGTGTGTATATGTGTGTGTGTGTGTGTGTGTGTGTGTGTGTGTTACTCCAGATTACATCTGCTGAGCCTGTGCTCTCCACTGGAAACCCAATCAACATAATAACTCCCGTTTTTTATTAATGAACGGGAGGATAAGGTTACGCATATCCCCTCTCGGGCTGCGGCGCTGTCTGCTCGCCGGATAACCAGACTTGATCGAGGTACTTTTAGACACCCCCCCACCCCCACCGCCATCATCACCCCCTCCCACACACATATAGTCTATACACACACATACACATATTTATCTTTTCCCCCCTAAACCAGCCGCAAACCGCCAAAGTGTTTGAAACAAACATTACAAAAAAATCGTGCGTAAAACAAACAAATAAATGAACAAGACCAAAAACATACCTCTCACTGCCCAGTCGTAAAACAGACCATTCAACAGGACAGTAGTGTCATCTGGGATGTTTTGGACAACTCCCCGAGTAATTTAACTTAAGCGATATTTTTCCTCCCCGCGCGCCCTCCCGACCAGCTTCAGGATATCTCTTCAGCTTTGGAGCAAATAGATTAAATTATTGATGGTGGAAATTGCATGGCTGAGGTAATGCACTCCCATGGCTGCGCGGCTCCTTTGGAGATCATCGTCTGAAGCTGAAGTTGTCGCATGCTGGAACGCCTCAGCAGCAGCAGCAGCAGCAGCTCCACGGGACCACAGACCTCTGGAGCTGGAATGAGGAGCCTCTTTGCAACTACAGTAACTTTACTACACAATGACGCTGCAACATGTGACCCGCCGCTGGCTGACTGGTCGCCACCAAACTCCTGTTTAAACAGCCCCGAGGCGGAACTATTAATGCGCGTCCAGTGTGCGTTATGCGCTTCGGTTTGTCCGCATACCGCGCAGCCTGCATCAACACCACAGTGTCTCCCGGTATATAAAGCAGTCTGAGCGCTTCCGTATTCGCTCACTGAAGCTAAATAGGTGGCATATTCTCTCTTCTTTTCTTTTTTTGGAAGGTTTTGCGTAACAGCGCGTCTCCAGCAAAGTCGTGATCCACCGCCTGCCATTTAGAGATGCCCTATTTGTGTAAAATTAGATGTTCAGGGTAATAAAAATACGCGTTTCTTGTGCTGGTGTGCAGATAGTGAGGAGCCGAGGTGATTTATATCAAAATGAGCCATAGGGAAGAGACTAAAGTAGGTTATAGATTTGTGTTTGAACACCTTCGCTATTTCATCATTTTGGGCAGTATGAGTCTTCTTACATCTATTTTAAAGATCCTTCATATAACCCAGGAAAATATCATCCTCTATCAACTGAATACTTTGTATGATGTACTCTGATATGTGTATGATGTACTTTGTATACAGTGTATAATGTACTATACGTATAACGTACTCTTTATACTGTGAATAATGTGCTCTATGTATAATTTACTTTGTGTATAACGTGCTGTGTATACTGCTTACACTGTGTATCACGTAGCCTATACGGTGTACACTGTGTATAATGTACTGTGTATACTGTGAACACTGTGTATAAAGTATCCAGAGTAATGTGTGTATATTTCCATCAAATCCAAACCATCTGAACATGAGCTCAGAGGAGGTGTTATCATTTTGCTGCTATAACATGTGAGTGGTGCTAAAACATTTGGATGCCAACGGGCACTGGAGACGCACGGAGACGTGAACTTACCAAAAACAAATGTGCGTCTCCTTGTTTTTAAAGTGAGCCATCTCCACAACAGATGGATGACTCCCCTGCAAGTGCTCTGCAATGTAGTAACCAGCTTTCACAGGTTATTATTACCAAATGTCAGCCAAACAAACACGTTTAAATTACGTACACAGAGCTCACTCAGAGAACCAAACTGCTCGGCTTGTTGACACTCGGTTCCCCCTCACCGGGGACAATTAAAACCCCATGTAATGTAGAATTCAAATAAAGATGTCAGTGGAGCCAGAACCTTTCAATAGGTGATGAACGTTAGGAAAGTCCACCTCTGGTGAATACAAGAGTGAGCATAATGGGGAAATAGCGGCTCATTATCCCTGTGACTTGGCCCTGGTCCAGAGCAAAGATTTATTGTGAAGTGTTTGCGTTATTGCCATCATGATTCTTCCCTGCACGAGCTTATGAGCTGGAGAGCTCTTGTTTGGCATGTAGCAGTATGGGAGTGGATGCACACACCTGCTTAATGAGTCACTCCCACCTCCAACACACCCGGGGATATGCCAAGATAGATATAGCCCTCCCCGAAGGCCCACAGGAGGTGAGGGCAAACTCTGGATGACAAAGAGTTGCATCAGCAATCACTGAGCGACATGACTCCAAAGAGGATAGAAAAAAATGCACACTGCACAAGGGGGCTGTTCCAAACAAGTAATTCATAAATAAATCACTTGGCATCTCATTAGAAGAGCATAACAACAACATGGTCCCTCTCATTTCTGCAAATACTGCACAACTGAAGGTGGTGTATCAAGAGGACTCTTTGGGCTGGCACGTGTCTGAGGCCTGAAGGACTGAATTTGTGAATGAAATTAGTAAAACGTCCAAGCACAGAGGAGTAGTGAGCAGCGTGAGGATCTTTCAGACTCATTGGAATCCAGAAGAGGGTCGAGCAGAGGCACGACGGCCCCGGCCTGGCAACCAGGAGTCTTTCTGAAAACTGCTAAAGCACTAGGTCATCGGAACTGAGGTGTACGATTTCTTTAGGTTTAAGATTTCTCAATACGGCACCAGTGACAATGACTTCAAACCATCGGAGGTGTTCGGTTGAATCCTTTTGTCTTTGCATGTTGAGTGGCAAATTTCTACAGCTTCTCATCACCTGGTTCACTGCTGCACACGTGTAAATCACATGTGTGCAGTGGCAGCCGGGTCGATCTCCTCTCACATCTTCCCTGCTCACAACCTTTTCTCCATTTGTGCTGCAGAAAGAAAGAAACCTCCACAGGAGCTGACAACACGACACACTTGTATAACCTTTCAAGGCTTCCTCTTGCCAAATGCAGCACGATGCTGACAGGTCCGCACTGCCGAAAGCTTCACTTAACAAGTGGAATTATGCCTCCTTGGGCAAGAGAGGAGCCATGTAACTTTGGCGAAATGACATTTTGTAAAATGTCATTTTCACTGGGGATAAAGGAAGGCGACGAGGGTATTTTGATGAAAGGGAAATTGCATTCCTCCCCGAGAGGAAAACACGTCATCTGAGAAAACATTTTGTATGAGGTGGGATGACGTCAAACAAAAGACGAGGCGCTAGCTGGAGAACAGTTGAGAATAACTCCAGACTGTTGAACGTAAACTTCTTCTCTAATCAGATGCTGGAGGGCCCAGTTAATACCATCCCTCCTGTGATGACTATAACCTTTATTGTAATCATCAGACAGACACAGAAGACCAGTCTCCTAAGCTGCATACATATACGCACTCCTCCTTCCACATCCTCACACAGATGATACATTATTTCTACAGTGGCACAGATTGAAAATCACTCCACGGGCTATTAATCCTCTCTCTGTCTCTTTTCTTGGCTTATACTCAATCACCCCACACTCTCACCTCTTCCTCCCCCCCACAATCCAATATCCCCACAGCATCAATAACCTTTGCATGGATATTGAACGCTGCTGAATGAAAACACACTAATCATCGCCGCAAAATTACTTGGAAACGGTGAAATGTTTGTCCAAGTCCAAGTCACAAAAAGAAAAAAAGGCATTTTTCCCCTTTCATTTGGTATATACAAGGAGGCTGCAGGAAACTGAAACAATGGTTTCATGTGACAGATCCTGCCACCATGTGCTAATATACAGATACTACAGATATTAGTTTTAACAGGTAAATGACGGAAATGACACATTGGACCAAGTTCTAACTCAAACTGAACCTGAGTCCCTTTCTGAAGAGCTAAATTCATCAATATATTGATACCCACATGATTTCTGGAAGTTGCTTGTCTTCAGTTCGGTGCTGTAAATTCACATGCCGAGAGACACTTGAATGGTTTGTCGGCATGACCGAACATTTCCACACACACACATGCGCGCAAACGTGCGCGTGCCCACAGACACACACACACACACACGCGCACGCAGAGCATCATGATTGCTTGTGGTCCCGCAGTGGTCGGACACATAAAAAGTATTTCCAGTCAGATGAACTCCATCAACTGTCACTGCTTATTAATAACTCATCGTGGGATCCATCACTGTAAAACCTCAGTCACGTCACTGTGACGTATAATTGATAATTTAAGGTTAAGGAGGGAAAAAAAAGGTTCAAGGCTTCGCCTCCTGCCAGAACTTGTTTAAACAAGCCTGTTAATTGGATGAAGGTGTCGGTGATGAAGATGATGGTGGTGACTAAAGCAGCAGCAGTGAAAGTATAAGCCTACATCTCCATGATGATGAAGATGATTAATATTCGCTCTAAATATATCGTGACGTGCACCTCGCTGTGAGTCCACATTTCCGCCGTCTATAGCCCCCTAAATAATCAATAGCCTATATTTATCAGTTCAATCAGACATCAGCCTGGATAAATAGTTATTATTACATTCCATGTGGGAACAGCGCGATCCAAAATCGACATTTATTAAAAACAAATAGACGATTTATAATAAAACGAGCTTAATTGAAAACCAGATTTTTACCAAACCCATTTAGCTCCCAAAGTGCAGGGATTGATCGCAACGGGAAAATGAGACACAAAGGCCATTTACAGAGAAAACACACGTTAGCTTTTTCAAGAAAAACCTCGCGTATTATTACTGTTATCTTTATTAGTGCTAAATTAAATATTTTTCGTTAAAGAAATAGGCCTACCGACAGAATTTCATCTTTTTTTGCAGAGAAACCTACCATCAGGTTTGTTATTGACGCCCACCCCAACTCTGCAGAGCTGAGAGTGCAGAGACAGAGAGAGAGAAAGAGAGAGGGAGAGAGAGAGTGCAGAGACATAGACAGAGAGATGGAGATAGAGAGAGAGAGAGAGAGAGAGGGGGGAGATTCTCGGTAAAGATAACACACGCGGAGACGCACGCACACAGGCGCGGGCGCCCGCAGACGCACGCCCGCACACAAACGCGCGCAGCCCCATTTAAGGACTGATCCGCTGACGTACATTGCAGAAAAGTGCTATAAAAAAACCTTCATACATACAAAGTGTGTCGTGCCACCCCACAGACCCCTCCTAAACCGCCTCCGCTCATCCCTCCTCCTCCACCCAACACGCCCACGCCCACACCATAATCCCACGTCTCAGTCGAGAAAAATAAATAATAATAATAATGATAATAACAAAAATACAGCCAGTAAACCGGCGATCTGCACAGAAAATACCACGTTTATCAGCAAATTCCGCGAGACATCTCCTATTCCATCTCTGAACAAACAGGATAATTATTTTCTTGACGTTTTTTTTTACCTTATAATAACGTAAACCTTCCCCGTTTCGTTGTAGAAATTATTCATCGCCTATAATTTGAGCCATAAACGGGTTTGTTGCTTTTAAAAGGCAGAAACGTGTCTTATTACGGAGGTTATTGCGACGCAGCAGCGCTTTTATTATTAAAGGATGGTTTTTATGAATGTCGGGCAGCCTGGTGTAAGTAATATGATCTATTTTGGTTTCACTGTCATATAAAATGAGGGCTAATAGGCTGTAATGTGCAGAAAGCGATCTGGGTTAGGTTTTAAAAACAAATGACGGCAGAGATAATTTCAACGTAATTCCAGGATTTACTGGACACGTATTTTTTAGGGGGGGGGAGAATTTATTAGAGGACGCAGCGTGTAAGAGGAGACCTGATTAAAAACAGTGGGCGTTATAGGGGCTATTCTCTCTCTCCTCCTGCAGCCGCGTCGTCTTGGATGAGAAATCTGAAATCTTGAGGAGGGAGAGACAGGGAAAAAGAAGACGAGGAGAGAGAGAGAGAGAGAGAGAGAGAGAGAGAGAGGCAGACACAGAGGGAGGGAGAGAGGAAATAGACAATATCCAGCGCTTCTGCATCGGTGCAGGACGATTTTTTTCAAGGCTACAAGTCCTTCAGGAGAGCGCAGAGAATAAAATCCCACAGCAGATCCGCGTGATCATCATCTACATCTATATGACAAGCGTCACGTGACAGGGTTTTTTTTAAACAAGAGAGAAAGAGAGAAATAAAGAAAGACCAGAATCGATGCCACCCGCACAACTGCATATCAAGCCATCTCATCTCTCTCCATCACATTCAGCCATAACATCTGTCAGTGGATGCACTTTGACCACGCCCATCTTTATTGTAATTTAACACAGGAATAACACGCACACGCGCGCACGCACGCGCGCGCACGGACACACAAACACACACAGCTGTTCGTATGTTTCCTCTAAAGCAACACAGGCTCAACACATGACAATGAGCTGCAGCGCAATTGATAATCTATGAATCTTATTATTTATCAATATTATTATTTGTATGATCATTATCACAAATGCATGTGCGCGTTTTACAGGTCGAATCACACGCGCGTACACACACAGCAGCAGGAGCCGTGCATCATGGACAAAAAAGAGAGAGAGAGAGGGGTAGGGTAGCAGGTGAAGTGAAAAGCACCTTATGAATGAAACCGTGGAGCGGTCGTAGTAAAAACACAAGTGATTTGATGGCGATGACGGGAGGTGGGGGGGCGATGGAGAGCGGTGGAGAGAGAGAGAGAGAGAGAGAGAGAGAGAGAGAGAGGAGAGAGAGAGAGAGAGAGAGAGAGGAGAGAGAGAGAGAGAGAGAGAGAGAGTATGAATAGGGCTATTTTTGGTCTATAACTAAAAAAATAACACAAAAATCAAGCGGGTTTGATATGCAGACAGAACATGAAACATACAGCACAGGAGAGATGGAAAAATAACGATGGATAGATGGAAAAATAGATAGATAGATAGATAGATAGATAGATAGATAGATAGATAGATAGATAGATAGATAGATAGATAGATAGATAGATAGATAGATAGATAGATAGAGAGAAAGAAAGAAAGAAAGAAAGAAAGAAAGATAGATGGATAGGAGCACCAGTCTAGTCCAGTTCGTGCACGCGTGGAAGGATCACTGCAGCGTCTTTAAGTCCCATATAGCGAGCATGATTAGGCACAACGCAACGATTACGCAAATTATATTGCAGCAGGCACTGTTCGGAAACTCCAAAAAGAAACAGAAAAAAAAAGCGAAACGCGAAATAAATCCCAAGCATGAAAAAACACGAGTCCCAGCTTCTCACAAACCCTGGATGAATGAATGGATGTGTCACGCATCCATATTTATTTTTCAAATGAATCTAGGTTATTAATCCATTATTTTACAAAACAAGGAATAGAAAATATCTACGGGATCACCTGGATCGGGTTTCATTCCGGTTATATCGCTCACCGGTGCCCCACGTTTTGACGCTGTGCCGGGGCGAGGAGGCTGCATGCACGCTGCCTGCTGTGGTTCTAATAAGTTGATTTTTTTGAGAGAGGAGCCAGAAAGAAAAAAAGGGGAGAAAAAAAAGCCCCCAGCGGATAAAAAAAGACGACAGGAACCAAAAAGAATGACATGGAAACAATGGGATTGAGCTCTTACCTTCACAAGCGCTGACAACCACTACGCAGCGTGGTTAGATCTCCGCGGCCAAGACTTGCATGTCCAAAAGTTTAACGCAGTGTGGGGGGGCTTATAGGTTAGTGCACCGAGGATGTGCCGCGCGCAAACAGCACCAGACCTCACATTTAAACTTTGGCACTGCTTTTCACAACAAAAATTTAAAAAAAAACCTAAACAAGCTCCTACTGGCTTTTCTTTTTTTATTTTGTATTATTCTCTCTTTGAATAATAAAAAAAAATCCCTACTTTTATTTCCCACCACAGGCTTCCTGTAGAATAAGCTTACCAAAAGTTGGAAACAAAAAACAATCCCAAGGCTTTTCTTTTTGAGTCAAACTGGGGGACTGGGAAGGAAGAAGAGGAGAGAGGAAGAGAGTTGGCGTCCACTCGGTGTTTTTTTAGTCCACGCACGACTCCGGTGCCTCTGTCCAACGTGCTGAAAGCATCACACACACATGCAGCCGGGGGAACTAAAAAAAGAGGGGGCCACGAAAATATCTATATAGCCTACTTTTGTTTGAGTGCCCACTTTGTGATTGTGCTGCCGATTCCCCGCGTCTCGTCACGTGTATTATTCGCCCCCTTGCCAAACCGAGTCCTGTTAATATTTGATCACATGTTAGTCGGACATTTCCTTCCAGATAACAGCACCTATAGCACCAAACGCCGGCTCAATCCAGTGTATAGTCGGTGCCAAATTACAAGCCGGCACCGCTGGTGAACACACTGATCCCCCATTGTTCCTTACATTGCCACGCGTATACGGCAAGTGTCACGGCACAGAGTGGCACATGTTGCTTTTTTTTCCCTCTCTGTACAAAATAAAGAACATACATACATACATACATGCATACAATATAAAGCCACCACTGCCTACACACAGCCCTCCTATAGCCTCCGTTCCCAGGATCCACACATTGCGCACAGACACAATGTAATATTTCCTTACCTCTCTCTCTCACTGTACCGGCATATCCTCAGCCCAGAAATGCCTCACAATCTTTTTCCCCCCTCACACCAGCCTTGTCAACATCAGCCTCAACCAGACACGGGTCTCGATCACTGACTTTCTCAAGTAGCCACTGAGTCCAACCCTTCCAGCAATGCGTTGCCAGACTAAACAGCATCCACGACTATTCACCGGCATAATCATCACCCCGCTTTCTTCTTTTAAAAATGCGCCGTGTGTTCCCATTGCTTACTTACCATTTTCCCCCTGCGCTGTCCTGGAGATACAAGTGTCTTAATATCCACTCACTCCAACAGATGCTGGTAGGTAATGTGTCTTGTTTGAAGTCATCATATGAGAACTTCTGCTGTGCTCAGTAGATCGCCCACCACTTCGCCTGACTTATGAATCTAATAACCCTTTGCAATATCGGCCGTGCTTAAAACTCTGCTCAGTGCAAGGCAACACCTCGGCGGCTCTACAGTAAGGAGACAAATATCAACAAGGCTGCGTTGTCAGAAAAGAGCTTGAACACATATACGTAACACCCTCGCCCGGACAACGCCATTAGGGGTCTTACGTGATTGAAATAAGCGACGGCAAGTCCAAGTTTGCGGGGATACGCGAGTCCCCGCGACTGATGGCTGCGCTCAGCGGCTCAGAGCTTTAAATCGGCACCGAGCAACAATGACAGGAGACATGCAAACTTCTGAGACTGATCCGTATTCACGTGTTTGTGCAGGAAAAAACCCGACTCCCTCTTTGGCGAAGGGCCATATAGGCCTATTACGCATTCGCACAGCTGGTCATTTAGATGCCTCCATATTACGCGCGCAATGCACAGACCCGGATCGCCCTTTTTTTTACCCAGACAAACAGCACATTATAACAGCGCCCCTGTGTTTCGCCTGTCAAGTTCTCCAGGAACTTGTTGCTTCTCAAAATGACCCCCCCAAACCACCCTCCAGCACCACCCACCCCTCAATGCGCCCCCCCCCTTTGTTTGACTTGGCTGCACCACATATACATACACATGTATACTCACGTAGTCCAATTCTAAAAGTGTTGCGTTCTTTCTCCACCAAAAAACACAGACCCAGCCGAAATCACACACACAGAAAAAAAGTTAATCCACGTCCTCCAGAGCCGCAGTCACACAGCGAGCAGCAGTAACACAGCGAGCAGCAGCAGCAGAGCCAGGGACTGTATATACTCTTTTTTAGATCAAGAATATCTGGAAGTTCAAAGGCGAAATCTGTTTTCAGTAAAATTCCATCAGTTGCTCTGCCAACACTCAGCCATCTGATTGTTATGCAGTGACGAAGCGCTGTGCTTGCAAGTGAAACCCCAAATGTACTAAGTAACATGAGTAATAGGTGATATTTGTCTGACTCTTTGCCAGCATCCCCAAAAACTTTCTCGAGTGTTTTCGAGAGGAGGGAGAAGGGGAAAAAAACAACAACCGAGTGTCATCCTCGTGGTATAAATGACTTTTTTTGTCATAGTTTATGGAAATGACGCTGCGTGGGCAGGCGCGTTATTGGAACCTTGGAGGCGTGCGTCTGCAAGGAGACAATAGCTGACAAATCCTTGGACTTTCTCTGGCAAACACACAAAAAAAAAGATGCTCGTCGAAGTGTTTTGGGCAACTCTGGCATTCAGACCCCACTGCCCTGCATGAGGCACAGTTTGCCTCCTGCCTCTGTATCTGTGAATCATGCGTGAAAACACTCCCTTTGTCACCATACATACACTGATGGATGCACTTGTGTGATTGAAGAAAAAGAAAAGAAAAGACAAATCTGCATCAGAGAGAGAAGATTCAAGTTGTTGTCACTGTCACTCATCAATATTGTGGCAAAACTTCCAACACACTCAAAAGTCTTTCCTTGGCAAATTAAGTTGGTTCTAATTTGGTCTGACTACGCATGTACCCTGTCATCTTATGCCTGTAGAGACAGTGGCAAGAAAAACCTCATTTCTTTGCAAGCTGCGTCGACACATTTCTGTCGTAAAGACACAAGATGGCATAATCCGATAAAATTAGAAGCGTGTATTTATCATATGGTTATCACTTGCCAGGATAAAGATGCACTTTCCCATGTACCATACAGTCAACAAGTGCTGCTGAGCCGGAGAGAGTCACACATTGCTTATTATCCTTGAAATCCCTCCTCTTCTAAATGTAGGCTTTTCACACGGTTGCCACTCATTAAAGGCTATACTGATGAAAAAAACCCAGAGTGACGTAGAGAGAGGTAACACGTATCAGCTGGGCTACACAGCATGCCGTGGATGAAAAATCCCACTTCCTTTGCCTGACACGATTAAATGCTCAGGATGTGCGTGTCCCCATCACCTCTCGGACTCCTACCATCGTCCTACTCTCGGTCCTTTCTGCCTCCTGACGTGGTTGCTTGACTTGCTCCTACTTATGATGTTGTTAACACTTCCTCTGCTCCCACAGCTTTTCGCAGACTCTGTTACTGACTCATGCTCGTCCCTTTTCCACTATCCATAGCCTCCCCCGCACTCTCCACCACAATATCTTATGGCTGACTCCCGAGGTCACAGATCAATCACTACATCCCCTGGGCTGCATATGATTGCATGGCATTTTGCTCTGTGGTGTGCCAAGATACTTCACCTCTTGTTGAGCGGTATACTCTCAGAACTTTTTCGTGTGGAGTGGACTGTATTTTGGCACAGGGAGTGCGACGCCGACGGGGTTGCACTGCGGGGCAAAGTCGGAGAGGAAAGTGCACGACTGAAGATCTATGTGGCCTGTGAAAAGAGACTGGGATTGATATAGATATCGATGATCAGTAAACACAGCAAAGTAGAAGTGTGAAGAAAGAAAAAAGCTCTTTGTCGTTACTTCCATGCTCGCAACCTGCCTTTAAGATCCTGTGTGATTTCATCCAACCTCTATCGAGTCTGAAAATTAATCCAGACTCCATCCTTTCAAATGACAACTGCACAAAATCACTCACTAAAAAAAAGGCATTTCTACGCTGCAGCCACCATAGCTCCATGTTTACATCTGCTAATCACATTTGTGCCCTGCCCGGTCTCTGGAATCATTACTAAAATGCAAAGAGCCAGCCTAAAATTTTGAGTCTATCAGCACTTTCCTCCCCCTCGCCGTAATGACAACTATTAGGCGAGGATGGATCCAGTCGGGGCGGTGTGTATCATTACTCTGTCTTAATCTCTGCTCCATAAATATTGATAACAAGAGCCCCGCGTCATGTGTTACTAGCACCTGCTGTTAAAAATAGAAGGCCCACTGATGGCAGGTTATCTCTTACTGTCAGATCCCAGTGTATCTCCCCCCTCTCATACCTCTTGTATCTACAGGAAGTTGAGCTCTGGGACAAACAAAAAGAGCAGACAGAAAACAACAAACACTCTGATTACACAGCAGCAAATCCATCTACTGCACCTCTTGTCTCTCCTAAGTGTAGATTGTAGAAGAAACAGAGAAACGGCCTCCTGTAAAAACACAATTTATTTTTTAAAAATCTAATGAAGGCGTCACAACAGCTTAATCCAGTTACCCTGTTGACAACGTGCTCCATGCCGTCCATCTGTCATTCTGTCGAACGGCTTCATAATATTTCTGCGGAGTGTGGAATTAATTATCAGGTCCGGTCGGTGACTCAGAGCCCAGGTCTTCAGAAAGTAATGCAGCCCCGTAAATAATCGCCCCCGGCGCCGCCATACTTCACGGTGATGGGCGAGTGCTGCATTTGTGCTAATTTTGCCGTTCTATGTATAGAGTGACGGACAGCGTCGGGATGGATGATATCTGGGCAGCCCCGGTGGCTTGGAGCAGGGCTGAAATTGAAGCCAATGGGCTGGCCTGATATTGAGGGGTTTCTATCTGTCTTTTCCGCGTACAGTGTGATCCGTCCTCTCCCGGCTCACGGCCCTCCTTCAGCAGTTAAACTCCCAGCGACTATGTAAACACTGTCTTTCAGTGCCTGAGGGGAGAAATCTAGACCTCTGGGTGTGACATGTAAGTGCATTGATCTCCTAACTTTGACTAACCTCCCGACAGCCCGGAGTGGCGGTGGCTGCCGGTCTGCCATTAGCTTTATGATTGCCTGGGTGAGACAGGTAATCTGGGCCTGCCACCGGGGCTGAGAGGCTGCCGCAGAGCGTTGGTCAACAAGGTGAGCAAACATAAGAAATGAGATTTTAATTATGTAGAACACCTCGGATACGTTTCGAACACAGGAATATGGATCCAAACTGGTCTCGGATCAAATATCGCCCGAGGAAAGCGACTTATTCCCGACATGAATGAATGCTGTGCAGTGTAATTGTGCAGCAAGGTGCAGCGAGATGGGATTGTTGTGTGAGTGTTTGTGTGAACTCAAATGTGTATGGAGTGGTGTGAATTTGAATAGACGTATTTGCATCTTGTTGCTTAGCCAAAGGCATTATTAGTTCCCAGTAGTGGTGACCTGAAATTTTGCATGCACGGCAACTCTGCGAATGGTAGCCCCTTCATGATCGGCCAAATATTGCAGAGTGGAAGTGTGAGGCACTGACCTTCAATGCAGCACATATATGTAACACACGCTGGCAGAGATGTTCACATTGCATGATTGTCTCTGCTTCCCAGATTCTCTGCTGAACTCTACGAGGAAAAGGAGAGACAATAAAAAGGATTTAATTCTGAGTTTGGGGTTTGACGGCTCAGTGTCTTTGGTCATAAATATTCAAACCATAGACTAAACTTTATAAAAAGATGGACGACACGACGGTTTCCAAAAATGAAGCCACGGCATGTACATCGCCCCCTTGTGGCCGGCTGCAATACAATTTACAAACCCTGCTCCCTCTGTGTTAGAGGATGCGACATGAATTAAACTTTAAAGTCAAAGTAAACCTCAAATGAAAGATGTTATCTGAGGTAGTTCTTATCACACTAATGTATGTTCAGGTGATTTTGTATCTCATTATTTGATGCTATCAAAATGGGGTGAAAGAATATGAATGACAGTTGAGACTGACTCACGATTGGTCGAGCAGGAGTATCGGTGGACTTGGACAAAGATCAATTTGATAAGAACTACCTAAATATGATAGAAACCGTCGTTGACCAACAATTATGTGTACTTTTACTTTTTAGTCTAGCCCATTTTCCATCCACTAACATGGAGGAGGCCTGGTTTGATTCTTATAATGCAGCCAGCCACCAGGTGGAAATCAAGATGCTTTGGCTCCACTTGTCTTCCATCTTCATATACCGTCTATATTTAAACCCATTTGCCTAAAACACTACCTCATACTGCAATGTAACAAATAAATGACTGAAAACAGACCTGTGGGCAGTGAAACCTGTCATGGTTTTCTCCACCGGACAATAAGATGACAAGCTTCTTACACTTTGCAATAAAAAAAATGGGCTCTCCTCTTATCATCAAATTGGACAGTATATTTAGTCACAATGTGAATTTGTAGCACCACCACCCACCACTGTAAATACCTTGCTGTCAAAGCCAGTTTAAGTCAACTTCAAGTGTTGCCAAGGACCACAACCCAGAAACCTCATATCGGCACTGCTCACGCTTTAAAACTAAATCAATGTTTTTATGTAAAAGCCCTATTTTCTGACCCCCATAAAATGCCTATGTAATTAAAATAATCTTTATCGGCTTAAGCACTTGACAGCGCCCAGGAATGAACAGGTCAAGTGTTGGAGCTGTTTTACTGTCGTCTGATATAAAGGACATCAACAGTGGTAGCAGCAGAGGAGGCGGAGGACTGTGACTTGGAGGCTGATAGTTCAAATCCCTGGACTGGCTGACGAAAGCTGTGTGGGCAAGTAACACCGTGCTCTGCCTCAACAGCAACTGTCAAAATGCTGTTGGACGGAGTCACTGAAGTCCCAACTGTTCAATGACACCAGTGTAAGACTGTGACAGTTCACTGGGAAGCTCCCAGGAGCGTGAAGTCTCCTCACCTCGTCTTGTTAAATGGATGATATTAGGGCGTTTCACAGCTTGAAGTCCGGATCAAGGTTCACGTCTCTGTTGCATTTGATCCAGTTAGTTTGGGTTTCACGTTGTAATTCAGCTTGAGGACCACAGAGGTTTGTATGACGTACGCACGGCACGTCTGGTCAGCATCCCCTGGGCTGCGTCTGCCTACACTTGATGTTGATTGTTGGCGTGTTGTCAATTCAGTGGGTTGTAGTCTTTCCAATTGAGAAAATATGTTAACAGATATATTTTGTTCATTTCAAATATTATGTCATTGGAGAAAACCTCTCTTGTCATTGGTCTTGGGAGTCGTCTGAGGCTCATTCACACCTGATATTGTGGTTTGGACTGAACTGGTAAGTTTGTTTGTGTTGTGTTGGAACAATGGTCAAAGTCTATAGATTGCTAAAACATGGACCAGTGAGTTTTTATCTACATGCATTTAAACAGATTGTTTAAGGTTAAAAGTGTTCGAACTCTCTTATGATGATATTAGGGACAGCCACAGTTTTGATTTGGTAATGGAGTTTTAACATATTAAAGCTGAATGACAATAAGTGAAGGTATGGTAATATCCTAAAATACACTGTAAAAAGTTTAAAATTAAAATAATTAACCTCAAGACATAAAGTGACAATTAGATCACTTTGGATGTTCTGGTGAGTGGATTTTGTAACTTTTAACTTAAGCTAGGCTAGCTAGCTGCTGATGGTTGCATTAACGATATGAGAACTTTAGACAAAACAAGTAAGTGATTATACAGCCCCAAATGTTGCTCTATTCTTTTAAAAATTCAAATTTTAACAACTACAATTTTGTAATATGTCTAAAAGCTCTAGAAACACTACATCGTAATGAGATGTTTTTTGTAGTTTTTCCAACTCTCGACTTCAAACGTAAAACTTTGTCACTTGGTCAGGTGATATTTCTTCATATCTGAACTACATGGCCCCGAAACTCCACTTCCCCTTGCTACCCGAACCCCCTCCCGGTACAATAAAGTCAAACGAGATTCCCCCATTACAGTTGACAGACAGACAGTAGGCACAAAGTTTAAAATAAAGGTCTTAAAGGGAATAAAAGCTTTGCCGTGAATGGTGAGGGGATTGTTAAGGATAATACAAAGGAGTGGGATTTCTGGTGCATTTGTCTGCGAGGGATACCCCAGCCAAAGTTTCTCTATACATCAAAGGGCCGCTGCAAATAAAAGCACACTTGTCAGGGGCGAACAAACTGCCTCCTTTGTGCCTTCTACCAGCCAAATTCAGACGCACAAAGCCTTTGGATGTACAACACTGCAAAGA